>MEHQ01000429.1:0-254549 GCA_008828725.1 Saccharina japonica
AGTAAAACGGTTTTTGCTAACGTACGCTATTTATTTTAATTATAAGTGAAATTGGCGTTAATACCACATTTATAAAACATGTTTTTTTGTAACCGAACCGCGACGTGCAAGTTTTTCTTGGTTTCCAAAACTGTGTCATGTTCATAGTTCTGTGAAACAATATCACGATCGGGAAAAGTCAGTTGTTTTTCGCTGACATGTTTCGGTTGTTAGAATGGCGGTGTGTACCACAGCAGCAGCATGTCGTTCTCGTATACGTACAGCAAACGGCAGAATAAAATAATATCGCATTACGTCTCAGCAAAAACAGTATCTAGTATACTGTAGCAGAGTACAGCAAGATAAAAGCAGTAGCAGCGGGCAGTGTAGCAAGTAGCAGCAGCACACAGCGAGCTACTAATTGTAGTATCTACGTACTACAGACAAGCAGCCAGCACCAACAACTACTGCTGCGACATACGTGCAGTTAACGTTAGCAGTAGTAGCAGCACACTTCTGCTTCATGTAGCGTACAAGCAAAGCGGTACAGCTACGAGTAGCAGCTGAAGGCTTACTAAATATTACTACTCGTAGCAGTACTCGTAAGCGCACTGAGTCCTAATTTCCTTGTAAAGGTACTTTCCGCCGTCCAAGCGAAAAAAACACAAGGTTCTTGTGGTGAATTCGACATCATATAAAAATGCATCATTGTGGTATGCCAGAGCGGGGCCGGTATGTAGCGGACGAAAACAAATAGCAGTACGTACGTATCTTAGGGCAGATGGGTACGTACTGTAGGTGCAAGAGGTTATTCCACTATGAAAAACACTATCCGGTTGCCGGCATCTATGCGTAGCCCTTGTATCATAGCGGCCCAACCAAAGTAGAAAGAAAAAGCGGGGGCAGCACAGCAATAGTCCCCATCCACAGACATGGCAGGACTCAACCGTGTACCAACCCACCCATCAGAGCATCCACCCACCTACCCACCCAACAACCCACCCACACATCACGTGCTCTAACAGTACAGCAGTACAGTAGTACGTGCTGTAGGCGAGGAGCATAGTGCTGCTGTATTGTACTGGCGGGCAAAGGTAATAGAAAACAAACCAGGAACAGAGCAGACACGACAGCACTCAACCATGTACGAACCCACCCACCCAAACACCCACCCACCCACCAACTCACCCACACACCATGTGCTGCAGCAGTACAGCAGTACGTAAGTGAGGATCAAACTTTCAATCGATCGTACAACACCAGGAGTAAGAGTACTACGGCAGCAAGCAGCGGAAAAAAGCAGCAGCACTCTGCAGTAGAGTAGTACCCACTTTGAGTATCATATCGCGGCTGCCAGCTGTTGTTTCATGCCTGGTACATATGATATACCGTACTCATCGAGGACGTACTGCAGCAGTACATACCTTTTACCTGGTATATACGTTGATACGTCTCACGTGTACATACCAACCTGGCTGGCAATGCTACGACCGTCTGGATATTGACATACACCAAACGATTATTACTTTCCGGACAAATTAGAACAAACCCCATGGTGAGGTGAGCCAAGGGTGAGGTCGCTCTATTTGTTCAGGCGCGATCTTTATGTTCAGCAGCACCACGATGCCCCACCTATCAGACCATACCGCCGCAATACAGCAGAGCGAGAGCAAGAAGCAGCACCACTCGGTAGCCTAACGGTTGTACGAGCATAACACTGCTGCTGCTGTCGTTGTATCTGTTGCAGAGGACGCATGATACGGACCAGGTATACCTGGTACCTACGACGTACTACTGTACACTTGGGTTGCTTGCCAATATGCTCGGAAATATTACGAACGTTTGGATCTGAAAATAAATACGAAACGTTTCATATATTTTCGGACAAATTGGTGCGGTAAACAACTCGATGCAGCGAGGTCCCTCGTTTCGTATTGGGCACACCTGATGCAGCAGCATGCTCATGCCCCCCTGTCACAATCATACGACTGCACAACGTAAGAGATGCTGTCGCGTCGCTGCTGTTGCTGCATGCATGCAGAGGTTCGATGCCGCTCGATGTGCACGTCGGTGTGCCCTCCTTTGTTCGTCGTGTTGATGCCGACGCGACCAAATCACCTTTCAAATCTGCCGCCGAGACCGGGTTTCACGTTGCCCTGCTCGGCTCGGCCGAGCGGGACGGGGTACCCCGGAGAACCGACTCTATTTTTTCGGCTTCGCAGAGCGCCCCGCGCGGGCCACGGGCCGCGGCCGAGGGCGAGGCCCGGGGGGCGCGCTCCCCGGCCGGCCCCCCGCAGGTCGAGCCCGGCGCCGGCGAGATCGACCGCGAGGGGCGAGAGCGAAAACGCGCCGCCGGGCAAAAAAATCACAATCCTACTTTGTTACAAGGCTCCCCTTCGGGGAGTGGGGTGTTCCCCGCGGGGTGACGCAAGCTGGCATGTCCCACCGAAAAACCGAGCTATCGCCGTCCAGCTGTAATCATACAAAACGGGGAAGCCGAGTACTCTCCATTCAGCGGTAATCGTAGTAAAACGGTTTTTGCTAACGTACGCGTATTTAAATTTATAAGGAAATTGGCGTTATTACCACAATAAAAAAACATGTTACTTTTGTCAAGAATCGCGACGGCAGTTTTTCTTGTGTTTGCCAAAACTTGTTCTCATAGTTTGTGAAACATTATCACGATCGGCGAAAATGTCACGTTGTTTTTCCTGACATGTTTCGGTTGTTAGACATGGCGGTATGTACCACAGCAAGCAGCATGTCGTTCTCGTATACGTACAGCAAACGGTAGTAAAATATATTCGCATTACGTTCAGCAAAAACAGTACCTGGTATATGCTAGCAGCAGTACAGCAAGTAAAAAGCAGTAGCAGCGGGCAGTGTAGCAAGCAGCAGCACAAGCAGAGCTACTAATTGTAGTACCTACGTACCTGCGGCAAGCACCAGCACCAACAACTACTGCTGCGACATAGGCAGCAGTTAACGTTCAGCAGTAGAAGCAGCACACTTCTGCTTCATGTACGTAAGCAAAGCAGTACAGCTAGCAGCTAGGTTACCTAAATACTAGCAAAGTACAGTACAGCTAGCAGCTGAGGTTACTAATATTACTACTGTAGTAAAGGTACATTTTCCGCCGTCCAAGCGAAAAAAACACAACGTTCTTGTGGTAGATTCGTACATCATATAAAAATGGGCAATAACCAAAAAGGGTACACCCGCGCCGGTAGGAGTCAAAAAGGGTAGAGCATGGGATCGAGTCAAAACACCACATCCCACGAGCCATCACGGGATAAATTGGCCAAAATCACATCGTGCCCGTTTCTGAGGGGTAGTGACAACCAGGCACACTTGTCGGCGCCTAACCATACACTTAGACGTGTCCAGATTATGTTTGGAGGGCTCAGGTCCGGGTGGAATCGGGAGGAGGGTCAGGGGTCAGGGGTGTTAGAGGCAGAGGGTTCTGCGGCAAGCATGTATGGTGTTTTACTTGGTCTCAGGGGGTACCTGAAATACACCCTATACTACAGCAGCAGTCATATTACGAGTACAGTCAAAATACATCAGTCGTATCATATATACGTAGGTGGATGGTCGTATCGCTCCGAAGACGTACGTACCCAGGTGCGTAAAATGGTTGAATAGAGTTTAAGTGAATTGTGAAAAAGCTTGGAAGAAAATGAAACAACGAAAGAGCGGTCGCAGACGCAGTGGAGAGCGGGCACACTGTAGGCAAGTGGTTCAAGAAAAATAAATAACCAAAAACGGTTGAAAGCCAAGCATAATAGACATTAACAATTTACAGTTGTACCCGGGACAGTTATCTCTCAAAAATGGGTACAATATTCTTTTGGCCAATCGCGTGGCTCGCTGGGCGTGTTTTTTACTTGATTCCAGGCTGTACCCGTTTATGAGTGAAAACCGACCGGGTATACCCTTTTTGGTTACTCCTAATAAAATTATCACTGTAGTATGCCAGAGCGAGGCCGGTATATAGCGGACAAGAACAAATAGCAGTACGTATCTTGGGGCAGATGGGCAGGTACTGTAGGTGCAAGAGGTTGTTCCACTATGAAAAATTTCCTATCCGGTCGCCGGCATCTGTGCGGAGCCCTTGTAGCGGCCCAACAAAAGTACAAAACAAAAAGCGGGGGCAGCACAGTAGTCCCCACCCACAGACATGACAGGACTCAACCGCGTATCAACCCACCCACCAAAGCATCCATCCACCCACCTAACCACCAACCCACCCAAACACCACGCGCTATAACAGTACAGCAGTACAGTAGTGCGTAGGTGAGGAGCATGGGGCTGCTGTATCGTACTGGCGGGTAAAGGTAATACAACACAAATCAGGGACATCGCAGACACGACAGCACTCAACCACGTACCAACCCACCCACGCACCCACCCAAACACCCACCCACCCACCCACCAACTCACCCACACACCATGTGCTGCATCAGTACAGGAGTGTGTAAGTGAGGATCAAACTTTCGATCGATCGCACAACAACAGGAGTAACAACAACAGCAGTATGCAGGAATCACCACGTACTTATTGTGTAAGTCTTACAGCAGGAAGCAGCAGCAACACTGCCGTAATACGTCGTAATGCTGTAGAGTATGTACACCTGGTGTGTGCGCACGTTTGTGCGTATGCTGACACAATATCCCTGAAACAACACACGTACAGGTACATGCTGTCCCTTTCGATCTATCGTACAACAATAGGAGTAACAACAGCAGTATGCAGCAGGAAACACCACTTCTTGTGTATCCACTACTTGCAGCAGGAAGCAGCAGCAACACTAGTGTACTACGTCGTAATGCTGTAGAGTACGCGCACCTGGTGTGTGCGCACATGTGTGCTTATGTATGCTGGTACAACAACCCTGAAACAACACACGTATATACATGATACATGCTGTCGCTTTGGTGCGTGCTCATGAGTTCATACACATCCAGCGTAAGCCGCAGCAGCAGCACTCTGTAGTAGTACCATTTCGAGTATCATCATACTGCGCCTGCTAGCTGTTGTCTCATGCCTGGTACGCCGCAATATAGCAGAGCGAGAGCAAGAAGCAGCACCACTCGGTAGATTGACACCCCTACGAGCATGACACTGCTGCTGCTGTGGTTGCATCTGACGACGTAGAGGACGCATGATACGCACCAGGTTACCAGGTACCCTACATTTACCATTATGCCCGGAGATGTTACCACCGTTTGGATTTCAAAAACATTTCGAAACGTTTCTTACATTTTCGGACAAATTGGTGCGGTAAAAAACTCGATGCGTGAGATCCCTCGTTTCGTCGTAGGCACACCTGATGCAGCAGCATGCTCATGGCCCCCTGTCATAACCATACGACTCCACAATGTCAGAGATGCTGTCGCGTCGCCGCTGGTGCTGCATGTGTGCAGATGTTCGATGCCGCTCGACGTGCACGTCGGTGTGCCCTCCTTTGTTCGTCGTGTTGAAACCGACACGGCAAAATAACCCGCTTGCCGCGGAGACCGGGTTTCACGTTGCCCTGCTCGGCTCGGCCGAGTGGGACGGGGTACCCCGGGAAACCGACTCTATTTTTTCGGCTTCGCGAGCGCCCCGCGCGGGCCACGGGCCGCGGCCGAGGGCGAGGCCCGGGGGGCGCGCTCCCCGGCCGGCCCCCGCGGGCCGGGCCCGTCGCCGGCGAGCTCGGCCGGGAGGGCGAGGCGCGAAAACGCGCCGCCGGGCAAAAAAATCACAATCCTACTTTGTTATATATATGTGCCAGTATACAAGACAAGGTAAAAGCCCGCGTGCATTCATGCTCCCGATATTTATACTCGTACCCCACTGCTGTATGGCTCTATGTCTGCCCTCGGTTTGCTTTTCTCTACCTATACCTTCTACCAGGTAGTTGTTGTGTTCCTCCCGGGTGGTCCAGTGTTGCCGTTGCCCGCTTGGATTTTTGTCGTGGTTTACGAAGTACACTACCGGCCCTCTCATAAGAAAGTGCCCCACAAGAAACTCAGCCTAAACATTACGGGGGAAACAAGAAAGTCGACAGCTATTCTACTGAAGTTAGTGTAGGACACACCCCTTTCTCAAATAAGAAAATCAGCCTAAGCCCGATTTCTGGTTTATTATGAGCGGGCCGGTACTGCTGTATACTTTTCAGAGTTTATATACGTGTTACTGTACGGTATATTTGAAACGCGCACGGTATCCTGCGAGTTTTGTGTACGAGGGCTGAGAAAAACAGCGACCAGGCCGGACCCGAGGAAGAAAATAGGTATGATACGTACACTCGTATTTTATGCGGTAGCCAGAAGGTCGATACCGGATGTCTGTGTACACACATCACCAATTGATTGACGCACGGCGGCTTATACCGTGGGAGTATATCTATGCGCTTCGAGTTGACTGATGAATGCGTAAATGCGAGGCACTTGATTCCTTCGATGTACGTTCCAACAGAGTATACTATTAATAGGAACGCCGAGCTGAAAAAATTAACATGTGGCAAAAGATGGAGGACTCAGACGAACAGATCCAATCGAAACTCTGTGTATATAATACCGGGGACGGCACTTACGGGTAACAGGTAATTACCGGTAACTGAAGTGGGAGGTTACTGTCAATAATTATTACCTGAGGTAGCGTGATCTTCGTCTACAATACTGCAGGAGTCCGTGAGTCATGGCTCTATTGTTAATAAAACTACTGTATGTAGTATATATTCCAAAAATAGATATACAGCAGTACAGGACACCTGCTGTAATAAGAAACACGAAGTCGGATTTCTTATTTGAGAGAGGGTGCTTTCTACACTAATGTCAAGATAAGGAGTCCCGAATTTCGTATTTTCCTCATAAACTCAGCCTGGCTTTCTTACTACCCTGTTTCTGATTATTAATAGGTGTTCTGTACTGATGTAGGGATTCGACTGTGTTTTTTGGAGTTTGCTTACGAGGGTCTGGCTGCTGTATGCAGATGTGGTGATACCTGTAAAAACTTCCTTAAATATTGAAACATTGGCCTCCCGTAGGCCAAAAACAGTGCACTGAACGAAACATGTGATAGTAGATCTCCCTAAGGTAGCTATTTAGGCACTCTGATTGGCTAAGGGTATGCTTTACGCTCCCAACTTGGAGTCTTTCCCAGCCACAACATCCCGAGTCACCCTAGAGTCTTTCCAAGCTCAGCATCCACGCCGGCCGAGTCAACCTAGAGTATTAACAAGCACAGCATCCCAGCACTGACCACTGGCGGCATAGGGTTCGGGTTAGGGTTCAGGTTCGGGTCGGAGGGTCGGCTTCAGGCGCCAAGCACAGAACACCCGTACATACATATCTACTGCGTAAATATCTACTATCAAGGTTCGTCAACCCGCGTAAATATCTACTGTCAAGGTTCGTCCACCCAAGGGGCGTAAAAAAAACAAGAGAGAACGACACCACACTCGTAGGAAGGTCAGAATGAAAAACAAACCGGATCGCTGTGGTCACAGGACGATATGAGCGAAAACCATTTTTTTTTCGTTTTTTGTTCCCTTTTTATTACTTGGTTTTAGAGACCCCCCTATTTGTTTTTCGCCGGTGGGGGGGAGGGGGATAATAAAAAAAAAAAGTTGACTCATTATTTTCTGGGATAACAACGGTCGGGTTCTCCCCTCCAATATAGGGGGGGGGGTAGTGGGGTATCTGGGATTCAGATCCGCGCATACCCCTAAAAAAATCGCTCTTTTTGGGGGGGTTTGCTGGTATTACAGCGCTCTAATCCCTGCGGGCAAAGCCGGGGTTCGAGCCCCCCCTCGCCCGCGTTCGTGCTTCGTTCGCTTTGGTTTACAGCAGTATACTGCTGCTGTATGGCACAGCTGTAAAACATACTACAGTACATATTTATATACACACCGCCCACCCCACACCTACGCTTTTGCCACCGACCCACCGGATAAGGTGTTTGCGCGGCTGCGCATCGCTTACCAATATCATATTGGTGATGGGTATGGATTTGTTGGTGGTGGGACCAGCCAGCCCACGTCCAACCCACACCCATCCGCTTATACCCACACAGCCACCGTTCAGGGTTCTACGCTAACGCGCATCGCTCCATAGTGAATACGACCCCAAGGTTGTTGTTGGAACACAGTTAAACTACAGTACAAGCAACGCCAACGCAGTACGTAGCTTGAAGCACTTCGGGGTTCGACTACTTCAAGGTGTCTATCATGCTTCAATTCACATCGCTCTTGTGCAGTATCTCTCTAAGATGAACAATCGGCAAGGAGGATGCTGGGTGTGCGGGTTCTCGCGGGTAGAAAGACCGACGCACAGGTATACATACACAGGAGCAAAAATGTCCTTGAACTTTAAAGTCCGAAACAATGATCCTGTCGCACACCCGTTGTCCACGCCACAATTGTCGTGAGCAGGAACCTAACTCCATCAACTGACCGCAAACTGTGCATTAATCGTTGCCTTTCTCTTTGGTAGGGGAGGGTGCAATTACTTGGAAGGCGCCGAAATGCTACGCCCGTCACTGCCGCTGTCGTTCGGCCTACTGCTACTCCGGCTTCAGAGCACCGCAGGTGAGTTTGTCCGGGCCAAGGGCCAAGTGCATTCTACGAGTAGGGGGGGTTATTCTGTTCCTATAAATGATAGCAAAGATAATAAGTATATACCTAATAATAGTATTATACCGGTGCGTACAGGTGTTATGAGTATGTACTCCTAGTGGTACGCTGCCACATCAACTGGACTAAAATGTTAAAAGTCCATAACACCCACCCACCCAACCACCCACCCACCCACCCACCACCTATTATATACGTAGCTACCTAGTCACGCATGCACCGGTACTCAATCAAGACGTGCAAAACAATCGTATGGGTTTTAGCATGGCTATACTCAAAAGTGATGAACCTAAAACCAAGAGACGAACAATATATTTATAAAACCCAGTTTTTCTTCCGTTCAAACTGCGGTACAAACTACTGGCGTACAAACTAATGGCGTACCGTTTTACATGGTGGCTGGCTGGCTGCGTGGATGTGTGGGTGGGTGGGTGGGTGGGTGGGTGGGTGGGTGGGTGGGTCTGTGTCTACAGTAGTCCTGCGGCACACTGATGGAAGGACTGCATGACGCGAACCTAACCCCGCGCTTCATCCCGATCCCAACGGTTTTGTGTCTCTTTCGGCAGGTCTCGTACATCGAGATGTACATGGAGAAACCACGGGACCTGCTCGACAGCTATCACACGAAAGTGGGTCACGTTTGACTTCGTCTTTCCTCCGTTACTGTTGTTATTTGTTTTCGTTGTTGTCAGGTGTTGTTGTTTGTCGTTCCTGTTGCTGTTGTCGTTGTCTGTCGCAGTTGCTGTTATTGTTTTATCGGTTTCGTTGTTGTTATTGTTGTTGTTTTTGGTGGTATTGTTGGTGGTGGTGTTGATGGTGGTGTGGTGTTGTTGTTGTTGTTGTTGTTGGTTGTGGTGGTGGTGGCGTAGTTACGGTATGCCATTGTCAAGTTCTCAAGTGTGCTGCCGTGTCTGGCCAGTAACGGCCAGGTGTGACTGCGAGGGCCAGGGTTAACGTGATAGGGGTGTAATCAGGAGTTGGGGAACCATTCGTACTGCATAGCTGACATCGTTCAGATCTTCCGCGACCTGATAGTACACGAAGAACGCAGGAGTTTCTATCTCTCGACCATACCGTCGAATAACTGCCAGCCTCCCGCCACCCTCGTTGAACCTAGCCATACACAACTCGTGGTCGTACCACCACGGCACCAGTTGGCACACACATTATCACCGTTATATATACTTCAGGTATTCCCGACATCGCACTTCTTCGCGTTAGAAGGCGCGCTGCTCACAGCAATTGCTCAATCAACAAGTCTCGAATATTACTGGTGTTTCGTGCTGTGTACCGGTGCACCAATGGTCTTGTTTCCGTCACACGGCCGCTTGGCGTAACTGGATATCAAACTCGGAAGCGCAATTGGTGGCAGAGCGAAAGACGTGTTCTTGGCTACAGACGAAAGCCCCACCCCACGGAAAACCGGAAGGGAGTACTTGTATGCGCGCGTATTTTACTCAGTGGCGGACTCGCGCGGAGTGTATGCTGTGACCCCCCTCTTCCCCGGCTGTCCGTTTGACACAGGTTTCGCGGTTGAATTGTCAGAGATTCAGCAAATTCGAGACTATTCTGCTCGGGGAGAATTCGCGAGATCGTCCGTCTACACTATCAGGGACAGGTTTGGCGGCGTGGACCCAGTGGACGCCGACTGCCCTGCCTCGGACCAATGCGCCGGGGCATTGACTAGGGTGGGTATCGCAGCCTCTATGCTGGGCTACTGCACACGCGTGTCGCCTTCCGTTTCTCGCGAGATACGTCAGAGGAAGCTGTTGTGGGTCTAAACATAAACTTGTAAGAAGTGCTGATTGCGTCGCCGGCCTACCACTGTTGCCCGTAGGTTTCTATTTTGTTACAACCTGATACGAGGAACTCGGTACCAGTAACGATGGCTGGTTGAATCCCGGCAGTACGAAGGGTCTTGATGTTATAAATGTTCATTTGTGATGTGTCCATTCGTACACCAACCGAGAATCACGCGTATATTTACTCTCCGGCTATTTTGTTCATCCAGTTCTTGCCTAGCGACGGCACCAGGCTTCATGTGCAGCGTTTCTCCCGCCCATTGGCAAGTGTCGAGGCATCACGACTCGTGCTGCGGTACGGGGGTTTCCGCACGTCGTCTCCTTTTCGAGTCTACTGTCATTGGTGTAGAAAGCACATGACGAACGAAGCGAGGTCACACATCGTAACGTTTGTGCTCTTGGAAGCGGTCGCCACTTCCGCCCAACGCATACATCACACCTGCTTCGGGGGGAACCTAATCTCTCACGCAGGCGTGACCAATGCACCCGAGTCTTATCCAGTGGACTGGCGCTACGGTGGGGCAGTCGCGTTTAGACCCTTGCTTTTTCGTCGATCAGAGGCAGTTGACTGAGAGACTCTTCCCTGTTTATTTGCAGCCTTGAGATTCAAGTTAGATAGTGTTTTTGTTTTCCGGCGAAATCCGTTTCCATGGGAGCGATTGGCTGTCACTCTAAGCGAACACAATATGGAAAAACAGTCCAATTTGAGCGATGTAGAGACACGCGCCCGAGTGACGTAGAACTTGGCACTGAAATCCTGGGTACCTCCCCCTCCGTAGGGCTGACCGGTCCAATAGCATTGCCAGCTAGATCACTTCCTTATACTCTCACATGTTTTGCTTCTCGCCCCTTCACGATGTTTGCGATCTGCAGGATGGGTCGTTAGAGCTTGATTCCCGGTACGGGTGCACTGAGCCGTTCGGGTCGAATCCCGACGATTCTCGAGATGCAAGGGAAACCTGTGGCGTTCTCTATAGGCTAGCCTTCAATAGCGAGGAGAAGTTGAAGATAGCGTCAGTCAAAATAGGTGGGAAAATCTGCGGGACAATGTACGCCTGGCATCTGTGGTGCTTGCTGCCCCCCGCTGTAGTCCTGTCCGGTCAGTGCCGCCATCCAATAGCGCAAACATTGTTGCAAGCACCCATATTGCCGATCCAACGGCGTTTATGACACGTAAGAATAACCGAACAAATTCCGAAGACTCGTGTGGGTTTGACCAAGTTGTGACACAGGCGAGACTAATCGTCTTTCTCCTGGAAAAACAAAACCCTCTTTGGCAGCGCTCCACCCCGACAGCATCACCACCTTTACGGTGGAGGAGAATCCTGGACTGGTCAGCGCTCAAACTGTTGTGGAGGAGTGGGAGGCTGCCCCGGGAACTACAGAACTGCAAGAAATTCCGGGCCTTGAGGGTGTCAAACTCTGGAACTTTATGATCATGGGCATCATGGAAGGGGGAGAGTACTTGGCCATATTGGAGGTGCACAGCTTTAGTGTCACCTTGCGGTCGACCGCGAAGCTTCGAGTTGGAAAATCGACGTGGCGTACTTTAAGAGCAATCCTATATGGTTGGATTATGCTAGGCATACGATCACTACGTTTGCAACTAGAGGGCGGTCGCTTTGATGGGAAGCACCACCAACAATTTGAAATGTTGCTCTTGTTGCAGATGGTGGTGGTCCGTCTCCCGTTAAACGCAGGATACGCAGCGGGTCCCATACATATGATACTCCGGCCGGGACGTTTACCTCAGCTTCCCCCCTTGTCGAACTAGGTCGAAATCTACGTCACCGTGAATGAGGTGCCGGTTGTGGGCACATCCGCCAGCACCCGAACCTCCATTTCCGCTACGGCCACTACCGACGCTTCTTCGGCCATGAACACCCTGGTAAGGCAGAACATGCATCACGGCAACCGTCTTTGAGATTATAACCGTATTAACTTACGGTGTACCTTTGGCAGCAACATAACTGAAATTGCGCCGCTCATCGTTTGTGTGGCGGGAAAACACACGTGCCTTCGCCCTGATAGTATTTTCAAAACAAGTCGGCCAATTTCGGTGTCCCCCCTGATAGCCCATCTTGACGGGCACTATCGTAGAGGGCCCACCGTCTCAATGTCCCTACGTTCAGCTGGGCCAAGCTACGTAGCCGATTGAATGCCTTATCCCTTTGCAGTCCTCAAATGCTCAGGTCTTGTGTTTCGGCGGTTTGGACCGCAAGGAAAATTGTTATGTTACTCTGCACCAACCGCATAGGTTGGAGGCCGGTTTTTTAGTGAGGTCTAGGAGTTACTCACTTGAGTAGCGAAAAACGAGGTAGAGAAAATGGGGGTAAACGTAGCACCAGTCTCGTCCATGACAAGAACAACCCCTAGGTAGGTATGGAGTGCGGGTAGAGCAAGGGCTGATTCCGGCACTATCGCCTGTCGCGTCTTCCGCCATGGTAGGGGTTTGTTAGTTTGGACGATAACCTGGGGCGACATTCCTCAGCACCCGATTAACGGGGCCCGTATAGACCACCGATCGCAAACACTGAATCAATATGGCTGGTTCCAACCAGCCAATGGCTGTGAAGGCACGAAGCGAAAGGGTTTCCCGTCGTCGTTCTTTCTCAGCTCCCCTTTGAGCCTTGAAAAATGTAAAATTGACCGTGTGTTCGTTGTTACTTTTGAGACCACTAATTTTTGTCCGGGGTACGTATAAACTGATGTGGTGGACAGGATGGCGATGCAACTGATTCGTCGTCGTGGACATGCTCGTCGGGAGAGGTGTGTGAAATCACTTACGATCTGCAGGCCACCGAGTCTCTCGAGCAGCTCCGCATAGGTGGGATCAGCTACACTTATCATAGTTGCCTAGAAGCCTTGCCACACTCTACCAGGATGTTACGGGCCGGGACCCTTATCCTCCTCCTTTTATCGACACGACTAACGGGGACCGCCAACGCAACCAAGCCACCGATCGCCGAGGTGTATGTATGATCGTGACAATCGTTTAGGCGGGCTAATATACCTTGGGCAACTTTACATCCGTTACCAGAAAACGTGCAACGCGATGTATTTCGTCTGGTCGGCGACCGCTCGTTGGCTTCCATCAATGCCATATTACAACCCATTTTCCCGCCTTTCCAGCGTTTTCCGAAGCTTCGGACGCCGGGGGTCAGCTCAACTTTCTGGCAGCCGGCGAGTCCGGCGTTTATTCCACGGTGCGCTCGGGGATCCAGGCGGGTGGCCGCTCCCTAGGTGCTGATGGTTTACAGACCTTCGGCGGTGTGCGAGCCCTAGCACGCTACGTGAAAATCGAGGCTGTACCTACGACCGGCGGAAGCATCGTCATCAACGAGGCAAGTGTCCTAGCCATAGCCTGGGGTGTAGCTGCCACACACGTATATATGGGCCGTGGTGTCTGGGGTTTGTTGTGATAGAGGTACTGTGCCGTTGTTTTGGCTAAAACGGTGTCTGAATGACGGGGCTCCTCAACTCCAAATCATCCTTGGAACTTGTTTCTTGTGTTGCAATATATATATGTATATACAAGGCTTTCCTTTGGAGTGGTTGTAAGATGGGAGTTGATATTCTTACACGAATATAAATTGGGTGTAGTCGAGTTTGGGCCAGTCTGCCAAAACTTGCAGTTGTATGGGGGTATTAGCGTGGCAACAATGACTTGCAATTTTACATATTAAACGCTAGCCTACAGCAAACCGTACAAATGATGGGTGACGCAAGAACATTACAGCAGTAGTAAGGTTGTCCCCCCCCCGTACGCAGTAACTTAACAGTGGTTGCAGAGCACCAACAAACAATACAAAGCGGCAGCCTACTTCGTGTGCCCGAACTCCGAAAATGAAAAATTACTCTAATTCCGGTACGATTTTTTTTTTAGGAAATGCAGGGTAATTGTTGTGTTGTTTTGACCAGATTAAATAATATTATTATAAATACGTCAGCTGTGACCAGATTGTACTCCCGAGCCGTAAAGAACGTGCATGTCTGGATTTGTTTTTTAGAGGCACTTTAAAAACCAGAGCGGAGGTTACGGGGTCAGGATTCAAGTAAAAAACAATTTTACACTCTGAAAGCTATACGAAATGAAACAGCCGATTTTCCTAATTGAGAATTGCCTTTCCGATGAGAATGAAAATCGATTTTAGTACTTTGTTATCGTTTAAGAGTTGTATTGCGCTCACGATCAAAATTTAACCTAGAAAATATGTTCCTCGATGGTAGGTATCGATCCACGAAAAAAAAATTGAAATAGGCCTTGACAGGCTCGAAAAATCAAGGATTAAAGGGAAGTTGCATTTATGAGCGAGGTCCCTCGCCCATAAATACAGATTTTCTGGGATCCTCGATATCTTGAGACTGCCGATGCCGATTTCGTTTTTTTTTTCGTCATCTACGGGTGTCACAACTGACAATAGTTTACAGTGAAGAATAACACTGTTAGGGAAGTACATCTCTTACAATTCAAAACCCAATATTTTCGATTTTTATTCTCATCGGAAAGGCAATTCTCAATTAGGAAAATCGGCTGTTATAAGTCGAAAGCACGTCCACTCGCATTTTTTTTGTTGGATAATAATCGCGGTTCAAACTCCAACTCAGGGACCGCCAGCAAGCGAGGAGGAGCAGAGGGGGGGGGGGGGGGATGACATACCCACACCGATGGCGTGGGGATGGAGCTTGGATGCGGCTTAGGACTTAAGAATAGAGCGTGAAGAGTGCAGATTGGGAAGAAGTAGTGAGCAAGGACAACAAACGGAGTACTATTGTTGATAAATCTGGGCGGAAAGTAGACATAGAAGGATGTTAAACTTTGCGCATCGGTTTTCTTTGTTTCCGTGGTTTTCTGCTTTCGGGGATGTTGTGAGTGACCAATGTTGAAGCTCATGCTGCACATTGTCGGATGGCAAAGATAATAATAATAATAAAATTATTATTATTATGCTTGCCATCCGACACTGTGCAGTGTCGTTCCAAAAACGGCTCAGGGAACAGAAAGTGAAGAACTCTCCAGATAAATTATTGTTGGATAATTCTTGGATAAATTATAAAACTATTATTTTTTTCGTTGGATTGTCAAATAAACATAAACAATACTATCGGGCGAGTACGTACAACTATCGAACGGGGCTACGCGTACAGCTTGCAAGTCGAAGAACCTATCGGCTATGTCGTTGTTTTTGACCAATGAACACTCATGGCGGTCTACCTGTTTTTTTCATCAGACCCGAAGAGACAACGATTATAAGGGCGGTGTACGTATTGTTTGATACAGTACTGCTGTATATACGTGAGTACCATGGAACGCGTCGTACTTATTATACATAACTTATACGGGTAAGACTTGTTTATTTTCTTGGAGCAGTGCCTATTATTTTAGAGAGGATTTCCTTTGAGTTTCCTGTCAAATAATACTTTAAAATGCGCACCTCATGCGCAGACGGAAAGTGCCAAAAACAGCAACCTATTCACCGGGCAAGTGATTTATGTACGCTACTACAGGAATATCTGATGGTCGGCGATTTGTACCGCAACAGCACAGCAATAAACGCATACTCGTATGATCTTCCGCCTGAGCTACCGTCGCAGAAGTTGTTTGAGTACTACTGCTTGCTGTGCTGCGGTGCAGCAGCGGCAGCAGCAGCAGTAGTACGCCATGAGCTCTGCCTGTTAGTCTGTATGATGGTGTCTCTCTACGCCCACAAAATGCCGGTTGTGCAGCTATACATCATGAGCTCTTCTATCTGATAGTCTGTATGCTGGTGTCATTCCCTGGTGGTGCTGCACGAATGCCGGCCATCGGGCAACTACAGCAGTACGCCATGGTGATTACGCACCGACGCGCCCACTGCTTCCGCCCGTTGCTGCTGCTGCTACTGCTGCTGCACACAGCCCCCGCGCCCTGCTGCACTTAGCTTCCGCGCCCACAGCCACATTACTTAGGCATGCGCTATCGCAGCAGCAGTTGACCTTGTGCTGCTGATGCACATCATCAACTCTGTATGATGACCTGTTTTACGATATCTCCGACGAAGCAGTTGGTGGCGAAGCGCTGCTGCTGCTGTTTAAATGCCGGCCATGCTCTGCGGTGCGTTGTCGTCGTTGCCGACAAACTAAAGTACGGACTATAGACTAGTCGTGCTGCTGCCAGCAAAAAGTGAAAAGCTGAAAGCTATATTCAAGCTGTCGATCGAAAGTTGGGCCGTTCGTCACGAAGAAATTAGGTGTATTACGGTCCACTCGTAACTAACGACCGACCCCAGCCGACGTAATTGTCATGTTATCTATATTCACTTTGGCCATGCAATTATTCATCGGGTAGGTACGTACGTAGCGCATTTCGTTTTCTCTAACCCAGCTTTTACTTACTATTAGTATTGAGACCGACAAGTTAGGAGACTCGGAAAAATCATGGTGCGCCTTTATCGTGGCGTGTGTCCTCTCGTCAGCTCCTCACGACCGTAGTTCCACCGATTGAATTGCTTCCGTTGACGTTGCAAGTTGCACCCACGTGCCCGTGGGGTTCGGTGTACTCGCTGCGATTCACGACAGGGGTGTGAGAAGGAGACAATTTCCTCACGGCAAAGGTGTCTACCTCATAACGACGACTGTACGAAATGTACATTTTTGCTCTCACCCATGCTGACTTCGCGTTTTCTTCTTGCGCGCTTGATACGTATCTCAGGTGGAGTTCCGCGTGGGAGACATTGCTCCCGTGCGTCGTGTGGCTGAAAAGAAGTGGCTGAAGCCTACCGGACCTCTGCCGCTTGGAGATGATAGTAACTACGACGTCAGAAGGGCCAGCGAAGGAGGGTGCGACCCCCCCAAACACTTTGAGGTGCCACGTGTACTACATGAAGGTATTATATATTATACCAGGTATATACAGTATTGTCGACGTATTTACTGGGCAAACATACTAAATGCAAGTGCTTCGACGGTGCCTCGTGTATATACCACATTCAGGCACACGTAAAACCAATCCAAACATACTGCAAGCATATTATCGCTGATGCAAAACTTCCAGCCCTGGAAATCATTCGTTTTAAACAGAAATATGTACCGGTACGTTTCTGGAACCTCCGCCGGGGCGTGTTTTCACCGAAGTATACGCTACAGCAGTATCTGTGGCCGGGCGTGCACCGCAAATCCCGGTAGCATTAGCCTCAAGCGGCCGGCACCGCCTTTGCAGCCCGGCACGAAATGCGTACGTGTATTACGATAGGGCAGCTTAACCGGTCACCGAACAACGAGTAGGAAAATGATAACGGAACCGACTCATCCCACGGTAGTGGTCGAACCTTTTGGTCTCGACTGTTTTGCAACAACCGGTTAGTACGACGAACTGTATTTCCGACTTTTTAGTTTTTATTATATGTATTATTATAGTGAGGAACTCAGAAGGTAAGACGACACCCCTGTAAGGTGGCATTGCTCTGGGCTAATACGCCCGACTCCGAGCCCTATGGACGTAGGTATATATCACGAACAATGATGTAAACTTCGTACAGGCTGCATGCAATAGCTACTCTAATATCACATATTTCGGACCATCCCGACCTAATGAATAGCGAAAGCGGATAACATGGCCAGGGTTTCATTCAGGGATGATGTCTGGAACTCGCGGCACTTATTGTCTCCCGGCCGACCACAGGCCTTCCGAAAGGTCAACCACAGTCATTAATTCCCGCAAGAAGGAAGATTTTTGTTTTTTACCATGTTGTGGATTAACCCGTTCTAGGCACCCCAAGGCATGTATGTTAAACGAGTTTGCACAAACAATGGAAAACTTGTCTGCGTAGTATTAAACAAAGCATACCTCTAGAGGCCGATTCCATACTGAAACCACGTAGTTGAGATAACGGTGAAACGCACGGGTTTTCCAACGACAACACCTCAGACGTTCACGGGTTGTTTCAGAAAAATTCAGCCTGAAACTTCGCGCACACCTTCCTGTGTCCTCGAGTCGAGGGAAGCATGCAGGGGGTACAGGTGCTCGTTGGTTCCGCCAGTTGTCTGGGATCTTCAAGGGTTTCCTGAATATTGGGACTTTTGGGGGACCCCACGAATGTAGCGAACATTCGCAAAATCAAACTTGCTCCCCCTTTGCACACCTTTGGCACAATCGCACGGAAGGTGTGTGCGGAAGTCCAGGGTCTAACTACACAAAATAGAGCGTGACCTGCTGGTGTCAAAACCATTCCTGGCGGAGTACCTGAACCAGTCCTTATCGGACCCTAATATATTTGGCATGTTTGGGAGTTGAGCAGCCTTGTAGGTGTGAGAAGTGTGTTTACTTAACAGATAGCAGCCCCTATCGCTTACATGTAACTATTCTAATGCCGTTATTTTGTCTCAGGACGGAGACATGGAGTCCCGATGGACTTGTGGCCCACTAGCAGGCCCATTCAGCTGGATTGACTGCGACGTTGAAATCAGCCTCATCCACTTCCGATACGTCCGTCAAATTCAGATTGGTGAGTCCCCATCCTGCCTACAAGTCGTGGTTGCAATATCGCGGCGGGCGTATCATTGTTTTCTCTAGGGTTGTACCTCGTTCAGCCGTATTTACGCACCAACTCTGCATCACCATTCGCTGCATTGTGTGCCGCTGCTGTTTGACTACGCCCACCCCGCAGCGTTCCACCTGGGTGATGAGCAGCACGACGAGTTCAGCATCGAGGCGAAAACTGCCCAGGGTTGGATGGTGAGCTGGTTTGTAGCCCTGAGGTTGGGCGGTTACATTGCGGTAATACCACATGTACGCCACGCCTGCTTAACCGCGTGCCTGGCTTAGTTTATTGCGCTGTGCGAATTATGTTTGCAGTAGGACCAAGGTAGCATTGGTTTGCCAGGCTTGAACTATCCTACTGAAAACAACCTCAGAGTGCCATCGAGGATATGCACCAATGGAGACGATGTGTGACTTAGCGAACGGGATAAAAAACAAAACACTTCTGTCGGACGGATACGACATACCCCGATACGCTCCGCTCTGTATGAAGCCGCAACATTAGGCGGCCCACAGGCGCCAATTATTGCATAGTTCGCCGGTAACTTCTCAATATGTTATCGGTTTGTGTTCACGTGGGTGCTGCGCCGTGCGTCCCTGCGTGCCGTTGTTGTGCCAGACGGTGGTGGCTTCAGCAATATCCTCCGGAGACTCCGCCGACTACCAAACGTTTGACGTCGGCGTTCACGCTGTAGCACTCAAGGTTGTGCCCAAGTTCCAGAGAGTCAACCAGTGGTTCAGCGTGAAAGAGGTAAGTATCCCATCGTCTCGGGTATGACCTGGCGCATGCTGCAACATGCAGGTGTCAGTTTGTGGCCAACTGTTCACGACCAATGGCTGGTGCCACTCCTCAGCTGATCAATCTACACTCAATAAGGCGCACGCCTTGTAAGGCACAGACCTTATCGTTGGAATCACATTGGTATTTAGCCCCTTAAGAACCGGTCCCACGTTTTTGGGGACAAACTACTTGGAATTAGTGTGGGGATAAGTTATGCAGTTCTGAAAGGGACGCGTGCTACGGTAGAGGTAGCACGTTTTGGATGAATCGTGTTTTGAACGATCGGGCTCCTTAACCCAAATTCGTCGGACTTACATTTTTGTGACGAATAATGTTTCAGAGTATAAATCGGTCATGAGATTGATCATTCGGCCGCACTTTTATTTTCCTCCAAATCATTTTTTCGGTGAGGTATGACGCTCCTTAAGTGAGGAGCTCAGAAAAAACATGGTGCGCCTCTATCGTAGCAGGCGTCAAGGGTTAACGATAAGCATGGAAACTGTTTCACCGGGTAAATAACCCCAATTTTCTCGAAGTCAAGTGTTTACGTGAGGTACGATGACGAGCTCGTCAGGAGAGAGGTGCAGCTCAGAAAAGACACGCGCACCCCTGCCGTGGCCTGTGTCAGCCGCACGCGCTCCTGCCAGAGATGGTGGCAAGCTCAGTTTCTGTTCCGAGAAACGATGTGCAAGGAGTCTTGGTTTTTGCCTACCGAGCAACATAATGACGATGTTTCACCCGTGAGTTGCATGCAGCAGGTGTACATTCATGAGTCTATATTATCTACGGAATACTGTGAGGTAGCCGGTGTTCCCTCCTCAAACCATCGTTAGATGAATGCGTTCAACTTGCACTTTGCGGCTAGGCATAGCGCACAGCGGCACCAGTCGTGGCTGCAATTCCCGAGAGAACATGCCTCGTTTGCATACGGACATATTCCACGACCCGATGATTGTCATATTTTGACGGGGATATAACCACCTGTCTAGGTAGCCAGCCTCGGGGGAAGGTAGGGGAACGCTACGAAGCTGGATGGGTGACCGGGCCCGTCTCCGCCGTACTTATTAAGTTTTGCAGCTAGCGGTGAAAGTAACGCGTAGTAAGAAATAACCCAGCAGCGCTACAGCGGCGTATCTTTACGTAAACCCAACAGCGCTACTGAAGCAACATATTTGAGAGTAGTATTATTCCAGACGATTGTTTTCTCCCTTTAATGTGGGCGAGGAAGGGAGATACAGTACGGTCACGGTAGGGGCGGGACGTTCTGAATCGATTTTTATAAACAGGTTGGGCGCTCTCTCTGCACGTGAGCGGCTACCGGCTAGTAGTGTGATATGTTCACTACGGCCGCATGATTGGTTCAGGAATAGCGCAAAGAAATGTTGAGCTCTTCATGTGAAGAGATCTGGAAAAGAGCCGCCATCCCTATAAGGCGAACCTGGAAATAAGCCGCCACCCCTAAAAGGCGGATCTGGAAATGAGCCGCCACCCCTATAAGGCGAGTCTGGAAATACGCCGGAACCCCTACAAGGCGAATCTGGAAATAAGCCGCCACCCCTATAAGGCGAATCTGGAAATAAGCCGCCACCCCTAGAAGGCGAATCTGGAAATAAGCCGCCACCCCTAGAAGGCGAATCTAGAAATAAGCCGCCACCCCTAGAAGGCGAATCTGGAAATAAGCCGCTCCCCCTATAAGGCGGATCTGGAAATAAGCCGCCACCCCTAGAAGGCGGATCTGGAAATAAGCCGCCACCTCTATAAGGTGAATCTAGAAATAAGCCGCCACCCCTAGAAGACGAATCTGGAAATAAGCCGCCACCCCCATAAGGCGGATCTGGAAAAAAACCGCCACCCATCTGGAAATAAGCCGCCACTCCTATAAGATTAATCTGGAAATAGGCCACCACCCCTATAAGGCGGATCTGGAAATGAGCCGCCACCCGTATAAGGCGGATCTGGAAATGGGCCGACACCCTTTTTCGGTGGCCTTGCTCGAGACATTCTCCCTAACAGTACGAACATGGCAAAAGGCGGCACATGTTGGGCAGGAGCCTGCTAGATGGCGCTCTTAGGCACGGCATGGCGCGGCAACCTAGGAAGGAGCTCTGCAGAAGACCAAGTAAACATAGCTTGTAGAGAACAACGTAGACTCCTGTAAGCCTAACACAAACAAACAACTATCTGCAGTATCTCCCAAGGGACGAGGCATATCTCCCATGGCGTTGGCATGAAGCCTCCATGTGGCTTCGGAGGCCCACACGAAACCGTAAGGTACGTTTATCCTACACTATGCCATAAGGGCGGTGATGCGTTGTCTCGCGCTCTAGCAGTGTGCGTGCGCCCCCTCTTGAATTTGTTTATGCACGACGGCTGAAGGAGCTCTATTGTAGAGTCACTCTCGGGAAGGACACGAACACAACGGAGTTGGTTTCTCGTTGCACGTGGTTTCATGCAGATGGTCATCCTGGAAACGAGCAACAAGGCCTTCATCGCGGGAATCTTGCCGGTGTTCAAGTTCGTGGAATTTGTAAGTGGACGAATGCCCGTCGCACTGTGTGCGGTAGAGAGAGGACTATTAACAAATCGTCCGGTAACACCTTGCATCAATGTACGGGCGTAGAACCCGTACCCCTAACCCCAAACCCGACCGCACTATTAGTGACCTGGAAAATTCCCAGAAATATACTGCCGGGCGAAATGTTAGTACTATAGGGTAGAGATGGGCTACGGGGCGCGATTGTTGAGTGTTTTTGACATTTGGACCCCAGCCTTACGTCTTATCTCAATATCAGTTGTGTTACCATGTAACACGCCTGCCGGGGGATCTGTCCCGCAGGTAATTTGTACGGGTGTTACTATCACCGCAAGATTGGCACCCCCCCTTCCCCTGGCGTCTCTTGCTGTACGGAAGGATAAAGCACGCTTCGCATCTAAAGATGCGTGCTACGATGTTTGGTCCAAACTATGTCTGACTTGAGATATTCAACATATACTTCTCACTTGAGCGTGGGAGGCTCCCCGAGCCAATATAGCTGGAATAAAAATTCAGTTCGAGTTGGTCCCCCTTTGTTTCGAAGTGTCATATCTCGGTTTATCGCGTTATTCGTCGGGTTGCGCTTTCCCTCATTTTAAAGACCCGGTGTGTTTGGTGGGACGGGGGTGCAGAGCTCCTCCTCGAGTGAGGAAAATGCCACCGAAAGTATTGAGTGCACCCCCTATCTTAGTTCGTGCTATCGCTATTGCCTTTGTGTCCACGCTCTTCGCTCACCACCCCCACTCGGATGCCTCCGTCTCGCAGAATCACGGAGACGACGCGGCCCCAGGCAACGAGGTTCCGACCAGGTTCAGCTTCGATATTTCCGACGTGAGTGCCACGCGATCGCGTCCGTGATCGGACTGCGCAGGGCGACCCTGCGCAGTCCGCAGTTGTGTAGAGGGTAGATCGGCATCGGACAAGGATGGCCGCGGAGACGATGCGCTTTGTTCTCGGGGGAAAAGTGTCGTCCCTACCTAATACACTTTGTCCCCAACGCGTGCTACGCTACTAGCGGGGTACCTTTCGACCTAGGTTACGGTGGGGGGTGCCAGGTTCACTTCTTTGTTCTGGCAGGTCACAGCCATTAGTCGGCCCCGTGATTCCCCTACAACTTGGCAGCCTTGCAAGCTTTTGAAGCGTTTTGGGTTTCGCGATAGGCATCGCCATTGGCATTGTTTCTTTCGCTGCGCCAACAAATGCAACTTAGGGTAAAGCCTCAGTGAGGCACGTAACCACTCGCCCGAGTCGCCTAGCCGCGGTAATGCAAACTGGCTGGGGTAATCCTCCCCCCCCCCTAGCACTAGCCCTTTGACCAAACCATGTACGGTCTGACCGGAAGGGCTTCTCTCAACTGTGGAGCTTCCTATTCTCGCTGAGATCGTACTCGTGTTCAGGTGCAATTTACTATACCTAGGGGTGTCCGCACCTACTAGGTTGCTGTGAGGATCCTCGCGTAACGGGGCTCCGTGCCCCTATCAAAATATCTGACCTTTGAGATAATATTGAACGTGCGACCGAGGCGTTCTACGTTATAGGGGTGGCGTGTTTGGGCCAAGATAGAATCCCGACTGGGCGGGCTTCTTAGCCCAAAATCGTTGGGCTACCATGGATGTTGTATTGTTCAGTTTTGTTTCGTGAACACAACATGTGACGCATGTGCGCGACAGAGATGCACCGTGTTCCTTTCGCCTTCGACGGAATACGCATTTTGTTTCTGACATTTCGTGTTTTTTACTCGGTTATAGTATGGGAGCTCTATACGCTATACCTACCTCATCCGCAAAACTGATCTTGGCGGACGATGAAAGGGCCACCCGACGACACCCTGATATGAGTAGGAGTATGCAACGAAATGTGTTGCAAAACGTTAAAAAAAAACAAATGCGCTACTCGGGGGAGGAGCGATAGCTGCCCCAGCCGTAGCGCCTATGTATCGTCGTAGCCTCATTCCTGACGTTGCATCGACCACGCCTTCCGGTGTGCCTTCCGTGGTTCTACGACCCCGTGGCCCCACGTGCCCGCTGATGGCAGATAAACGATACACGCAGGATTGAGGTGGGGAGGTCGACGGTGACAGCTGTCAAGATGAGGTTCCCTGCAGACAGAGAGTTCGTATTCGAATTTTCGTACTTTACAGATTCCCCCTCTGGGGGCAGGAACGAAGTGATTGAGGTGAGACCGGGGGAGACGTTGCCTCTACTACGGGAGGGGGGCACACTGCTGCTGAAATAGTCACAACCCCCGATGGACCCCACTTACCATGTATCCCCCCATGCCAACACAGCACCTTCGGCTCTGATTGTTCGGATTGCTCCTTTTCCTTTTGGCGGAGGTGAGATCGAAGTAGGATTTTCCTCTACAGTGGTACCAGCCCAAGAGCGTGTTTCGTGCGGTTAAATATCCACGGTTGTACCCGAACATATACCCGGTTACCTTAGCGTATATGCCAGTTATACCTTCTATTCAATACGAGCTATACCGTACTCCGGAACCCACTATGGACCCAACACACATACAGCCCGTTGTGTGTTCCCACTGTACCATGCTGTTCTAATCTACAGTATGCGTTCGCCGGTGAAGGCGAACGAAATATTTGCACACTCGTATACCGCCTTTGCGCTTTTTTGGCGTCCTACAGTTCGATTTATCGCCGCCTGCTCCCTGAACATACGCAACTCATTTGATAACTCGTCAGCGTTTGTGTTTTTTTCACAGCGAGCAGAAAGGTCGACCGTGGTGTGTGAGCGTTTCCAGTTGCTACGTGTACGCGAAAGAGCAAGTATTGCATGCGAGCTGTCTACATGTCGCTCCGGTAGACTAGTGGTCAGCTACAAAGGCTACTAGCACTGGTACCCGAGTTAAAATCCCACCGTGGTGAGATTTTGACTTTACTTGAAACAATACAAGGGAACCAATTGCTGAGAGCGCCTGCGTGGCGTGGGTAGACGGAATCCGACGCAAAGCGACGAGGGAAGAGAGTGCTGAAATCTTCTCGCGATGAAAAGGCAAGGAAACGTACTGTAGTGAGGAGGGGGGAGCCTACGAAGTGACCCCGGATATGAGTTACGACTAGAGAAAAAAAGGCGAAGATACTACTAAATGGGATGAACAAAATACATACCAGGTATGAATAAAACATGTATGGGTCTGTTCTTGACATTATCAGGCCTTTGGCCGGCGTCGGTGTTTCTCCCGATCACCGTTCAGATGCCATATTCCCCGTTCAGTTGGCATTGTCAATGGTACGAGCGAGACAAGTCGCAGTGCTGACCGTGGCGTCTGTTGGCCGTCTGAGCCGTGCTACGACACACTATAAGGGGGACACGTTTCCGACTCTCAAACTGACGCGTGCTGCGGTATTAACAATATTTTTAACGACACTCTTCGCTAGGTACGTATGTCTGTAAGTGTCTTGTATCTAGGTCGCATGGATAACCAGGGCTGACGTTCCTTGTTGTTGTTTCTCAAGTTGGGTGTTAGGGGCAAGAAAAAGAAGGTGGTCAAGCAACGAGCCTTAGAAACACGCGCTATTACGCCCTCGACACGTTCTACGATGGATATACTCTAGCACAACTGCGAGAAACAGTATGCCTCACGTGTGACGGGGCTCCTCGGCTGTACCCAGGACGCATGCTACGGTAGCCTGCATGCAGGTGCCCCATGTTTTTTCTGAGGGTAGTCAACTGAGGAGGTCTATACCCCGCCCAAAAACTGATTTGAGAAGAAAACAAAGTAAGGGCTACCCGGTGAACAAGCCCATGGCTTACCGATACGCCGAAAACATTGGCAGCAAATAAACAAAATATGAAGAGTTTGGGTCAAGAAGCCCCGTTATACCGATCATGTTTGCCCGAAAAGTGATACCTCTATCGTAACACGCGTCGAAGGTTTGCCGCGTACACCAAAGGGTTGCTGAAGACGCGCACGGAGCGGACCAGACTGCGTATTTAGCATTGACGCTAGGCATTGTTCATCTCGCGACGTAATGTACGTTCGGGCTCGCGGGTATGGTATGAAGGGGCTCCGCAAGCCAAACCCATCTCCGAAAACAAAAACCTACACCTACTTGCATGCCCTACCGTAGCATGCGTCGCACCTCTCGCCGTGTGAGTTTACCCCCACCCCCCACGCCTCACCCGCCCCACCCGCGTACAGAGGTTCATAAGCGCCGGCGGCGACAACGAGTTGGAGACGTTCACGCTTTCGGAGCCCTCCACCATGCTTTACAGCATCGTCATCATCGCCGTAAGCGGGCCCACGTTCGCCAACGTCCCCGATTATCCCGCTCTTCGGGTTGTCGACTTCCAGGTGGTCGGCGAAGCTTTGGACAGTGGCCCAGGATACTTCAAAGTAAGACAATATGCACGAGGGTAGGCTATTCACCATGAAAACAGCTGGGATGTCCTTGGCTGCACGTGTACAGCCACTGGGTTTCTCTGCGATGGCTACTTCTGTAGTCGTAGATAGGGAAAATGTACTTACTTCATTTTTCTTATTCACGGGGGCGGCACAGTAGTGGTGTGATAGTTGTCCTTGTTCGCAGGGACGTGTTCTACCGTAAGGAGTAGCATATTTGTTTTTTTTCTGCGGCTCCTGACTTCACGGGGCTCGTAGACGCTTGTCGAAAAACTCAATTTAGTGGAACCTACAGTAGTGACCTATTTACCTCCGCCTATAGTATGTGCTGTATGAATTGTGTTTGATAAGAAAAAAACATATAACACTTCAATTGGGTAGTTCTCCGATTCAGGATTCCCTTTTAGTATGAAAACATCACGAGAATATATGCCACTTTAACTCCTGTCGCTGAGAACACTTGGTCCGGCTTAGAAGTAGCAAAACAAATAGGTTTTGGGGCGTTCGAGTATATCGTGTTGTTTGAATTCGCGTAACCTTCGCTTGGCTGACGCGTTGGTGGGCCGACGTAACTGGCATCTGTGGCTGCAATGATAGTGTTAACAACCCACGAGCACCCATAAACCCTATTCGGGCGTGATTACTGTGTTGTGGTTGTGATACTGCGATGATCGATTATGATTTGCGGATCTTTGGGGTTTGGTCATGTGTGGCAGGGCATTGTTGACCTGAGATTATCCAGGATGCTTCGGACCTGTATTTCCTCGGGGCAGGCGTTGGTAATATACGATACGACCCGGGTTTGTGATACAAAACAACCATCCGTATGCATGTGAAGGGCGCAACCCGTGACAGTTTAGTGCGGCCAGCCTCCTGTGTTACATGTGTGAACGGCGCCGGTTACAGCAGGGGGTGTGCCCTACTCCCGCGTTTAGTGTGCGGGTCGGGTAGTGCCTTTAGTATCTCTAGATCTCTTCCGCGATCATGGTATACGCCTCGTGTGCGAACAGGTGGACACGTTTGAGAGCCGTCAGTATATCAAGCATGCCCCAACGTAATCAGTTGTGGGGGCGGGGCTTTAAAATATTGTTTCGGTGCGTTGATATCGTTTGTTTTCCTCTCAGATGGTTACGGCAGCGATGACCGAATGGGGCTCCATCCCCGACATCATCGGAGACGGCGTGTCGGATCAGCAATATATCATGACGGCCATCTGCGAGACAAAAGGCGCCACTTTCGACGGCACGGACTGCGTCGGGGAGCTCGACGATTCCACCGTATACGTGAGTGCAAAGCGACCCCTCCCGCTGACCATAATAGGCGACACCGCAATGTCGGTTTCGATGCCAGTTACACGTTTCCCGCGCGGCGCATCGTGACCCTTCCTTTTTAACCTGTATTCTTGATACAACCTGCGATGGTTGTGATGTGTATTCGTGTGTTGTTTCCACGTTCAGAGGTTTCCCGCGCCCCGTTAATGAAGCCAAGATACAGGCAATGGCAGGTGACTGTAGCGTCTCAGAGAAGGCATACGCGCAGTTCCGCAATGCACCTGAGACCTGGTTGGCAAATTCGCTTCTCCCGTTCCCTCACTCTCGCGGCGCAAGGAATTAGACCGCACGCATTCAGTGGAATGGGTTTCGAGGTAAGTAGGCCTTTCTGCCTCACCTGGTGCAATGAGTATCCTCCGGAGTTGTAACCAGTATTTGTGGCCACGGACGTCGCAATGGGGACAACTACGCCTGCGCGGGGTGTCGAGGTTTTCGCTGGAGATGTGAGCTGGCTGCTGACTTAATTTCGCCCGCTATCAATAGCGACTAGTGGTTGGTTGACTTGAGTATTACAGAAAACTGTGTGCGGCACTTATCGCGGGGTTTACGCACCTTTTGCCTTTTACTGGTGGTTTGGTTTGTGGCTCGATCAATTAAGTCGCGGACTTTGGGACACCCCGCCACCCACCCGATTACGATGTACATCTCACTCCCTATACATGGATATGGACCGTTTAATTTGAGCAGGAGGTAGAAGCACGATGGAGGTATCCAATAGCATGTTTGTCCATTGGTGTTACCGAGACTGACAGCCCCGCCCGACAGAGGAAATATTCTATACTCGTCGCAACACCGCCTTTACGTTTTTCACCACCGTTGGTGATAGGCCTACGTATACTGTGAATAATATTATACTACAGGCCATGGGACTGTTAAGTGCAATATTTGTCTAAACGTCAATTATTGGGTGAGGTAAGGAGCTGCTCAAAGTCAATTGGGCAGCCCCAGACAAAACGTGAGCGCGTCAAAGCGTTTGGACACAAAATTGGTTACTGCATGGTTAGGAACCGAGCGGTAGCCACGAAGTAACATCGACCTATTCCACGATCATAGCGATGCACACACGTTTTTTCCATCTGGGGGTGGTGGCTTGAAGATACCTGACCCAATCACTAGCTTTAAGATTATGTAAAGCTGCAACAGAATGGCCTCGACAAAATACGGTAATGCTTGCGTTATAAGACGTTTGTATTATGTTCGGGTGGTTGTTAAACTATAGAGCCCGGCAGCCAGTAATGTTTTCGCCAACAAACGTGAAAGCTACTCCCACGGAAGCTTCCATCACTTCCACGGAATCTTCCACGGAAACTTCCACGGAAGTTGGCGAAGCATCCACGGAAGCTTCCACGGAAACTTCCACGGAAGTTGATGAAGCTTCCACGGAAGCTCCCAACACTTCCGTGGATGTTTTGATCTTTTGTCACTCCCCTGAACGGTTACACCGTCAGTTCCATCGAGAGCTACCGCTTCCGTGGAAGTTTCCACAGCCTCCGTGGAAGATTCCATGAAAGTGATGGAAGCGTCCATGAACGTGATTGAAGCTTCCGTAGAAGCGGCGGAAACTTCCACGATTCGACCGCGTAGTGGAAACGGTGAGGCTGGGAGTTGACGTTGTGCTTCGCACCTGAACTTTTCTAAGGTGGCTCCATTCGGCTTCGCCTCACTCCACGGTTTTTATTTAGAAGGGTATTATGGGAACACATCCTGGCGGGGCCTGTTTGTGTGGGATCAGGGGTGTGATGGAGCACACTTTTTCGGTGGACGAGTGGTGGCAATCTTACACAAATACTTCCACGGAAGCTTCCATGGAAGCTTCCATGGAAGTACCTTTCCCGGAAACTTCCATGGAATCTTCCATGGAAACTTCCGTGGAAGTCACTTCCATCAAAGCTTCCGTGGAAGCTTCCACGGAAGATTCCACGGAAGTGGATTCCACGGAAGATTCCATAGCAGTTTTTATGGAAGCTTCCGAGAAAGCTACTTCCATGGAAGCTTCCGCGGAAGCTTCGACGGAATCGTCAACCGAAGTCCCGGGAAGCTTCTGCGAAAGCTTCTGCGAAAGCTTCCATGACGGCAGCGTCGACATCTTACACGGAAGCACGTGCGGCCTGCGTTTGGAAGCTTTCACCGTCCCCGGGAAGCTTCCATGCAAGCTTGCACGGAAGATTTCACGGAAATTTCTATGGACTTCCGCGGAAGCTTCCGTGAAAGCTTCTGCTGCTTCCACGGAATCTTCCGCGGAAGTCCATGGATAAGACAACAGTGGACTACGAGCTGTGCCAGCCATATAATGGTTTAAACGTCGGATTGGCCATGCCCCTATCAATTTTCCGAATTTGGACTTGATGGTTTTACACCGTGTAGTTCATGCCCTCGTCAGCAGGTTGACCTTCGGACCTATGCATTATTTTATTTTTTCCTAGAGATATGACCGATCCCAACCCGCCCAAAAAATACAAAAGCGACCAAAACTAGTATAAAACACGAAAAAATAAATAGGGCCGAAGGTGGATGCCTTTGAACGTGCGATTCAAATCCGGGGTTGAAAACTCAGTGCAAAATACTCGAAATTGAGCGGGGCATCGCAGAAATGCCATTATTTTCGTAATGACTTGACTATATTAAAATCGAGTGTTGGTAATATCCCTTGATGGGTGGCGAATTGGGCAACGGTATTGTCATCGCTCTTCTCGGTGTGTCTTCAGGACTGTGTCCACCAATTTTTATAAATATCGAAAACGGCGATTTTTATACGAACTTTGTGTCAAAAAGTAGGTGTTTTTGAGTTTTCGCGGATATCTCAGCGAGATCAAGTCGGGAAAATAAAGAGTACCGAAATTTTCACATACGCTTTTTTTTGCATAAGCAGTGGTATGTCATAATTAGTGTCCCCAATTTTTGTAGCCTAAGTTGCAGTGGTTCACGAGATACGACTCAATGAAGCTTTATCCGCTTTATGGCTGGCCCAGCTCGTAGAGTGCACGGGTTAGTCCATGCTCTGTGTACTATATTATTATATGCTAAGTGCATGGAACGGCTGGTTGTAGAGCGGATTGTTTTTGCTTCCGACGCATGCTACGGTAGAGGTGCACCTGCATACAGGCCATTTTTCTGAGGTTGGTCACTTCAGAAGCTCTATACCTCACCGAAAAAACAATATCACTTGGAGTAAGATGAATAAACTACCCGGCGAGCAACTCCATGGCCGAAGAACACAACGAACAACACATTGGAACACAACAATGTCAGTCCAACGATTGTTCGGTTAAGGAGCCCGATCAGTCGGAAAGCGTTTCTTCCAAAAAGTGCTAACGCTATCGTAGCACGCGTGTTCTCCTATCTCTCGCTGCTCTGCCGACCAATATGGTGTTGTTTACACCACCACATTGCCCCCTCCTGTAACAGATCAGCTTAAGCCGCGGAGACTACTTTATGGACGGGCCTATATTCGTCAAGAGCGGGGTCACAATTAATGGCAGTTACAGCGACGACCCTCCCGTCAACCCTTTCTTCTACCTGTACGAAGGCGCCAACAACCGCAACACAGCGGAGGATGCTATGGTGGTGATCGACGGCGTTACGGACGCGAATGCAAGTGTTGTTTTGTTTTCATCTCTCCGAGCAATTCAACCACTAGGTCTATACACCTGTTTCGGCTCAATATGTTTGTGACCCGGACTGGTGCTACGATAGGGGGGGGGTACCCACATTTTCACTACCGGGCTATGGCCACTCAGACGAGTGGCTCCGAATCTAACTGGAAATTGGACCTGAAACTAGTTTGTTCGAGTTACGTAACAAAACCTCCAATGGCGGTGCATATAGAACAACAAAAATAAAAAATGGTAATATGAGTGCAACGCAGTAAAGCAGTCACTCGGCCGAGTGGCTCTAAGCAGGTGAAAGACACGCACCTATACATGACCCCCCTACCGTAGCACCAGTCACCGGTGGAGCTTATCGCAGCCAGTGAGAAACCACCTATGAGCAACACATTTGACGCTTGCTACAATAGCGGTCCCAGTGACACGTTTTCGCTGAAAAGGCTCCTTACGTAGCCCAACACCGTCGGACTTCCATTATTGTGCAATCAAATTGTTTTGGTGGGATGCTTGGGCCATGGGATTGCTCACGGAGTAGCAGCTTTAGTTTCCTCCAAAATACGCATACAAGCTGACATACCCCCTCGGAAAGCATCCTAAGGGGTTTTTCTTTTAGAATCGAAGGGAGACAGACACACACAAATAAATTTGTGGTTTCGGGAAGTTCCCATCAAGACCGTTTTAACCATGGACTCAACGCTCGATGTTTCCACCCCCCACCATTGTCCATACAGTAGCATTTGACAGTTCTCCTTGAGGGGGGGGGTGTAATATCGTGTGATATACGGTGGGCACGTGGCCGAAAAGCATGCTACGATAGGAGTGCACCATGTTTTTGCCTCATTAGGGTGGTCACTCAAGGAGCTCTATACCTCACCCGTAAACTGATTTTAGAAGATTCTAGAAGGGGCCATACCCGATGAACAACCGCATTGGGCTAAGCATAAACTGGAAATATTGCAACACAAGAAGAATGCTGGAATTCTGACGAGTTTGGGTTAAGGGTCCGCTTCATTTCAGAAAACAAAAAACGTTTCAGCCAAAATTTGCTACCTCTATCGTAGCACGCGTCCCGAGTACGTACAACATTTCGATGGCGTTTCGCCGGGAAAGCAGGAAGTAACCGTCGAAACCACCTAGGCAAGTACTGAACATCGACAACCATGACTCTTGCGAAGCCGTCAACAACACTGTGAACGACGTCGCACAGATCGCGACCCAGGTCATCTGAGATGCTAACCTACCACCATATGGGATGTCGCGGAAGGTCTGCAAAGTTCTGCAAGTCAGCCCGGGAAACATGTCCAACCGCAAATCGTGCAATTTGAACGCCCCCCCCCACCCAGCAGAATTCGCTAGACCATACACACCAGCAAGATCTAGACAACGAACTATAAATATATTATTTGACCGAGAGGTGTGCTGCCGTTGTGTCTTCTGATATGTAATTGGCCCGTTTTGACGTTTGTTCAAAATGTGTATGTTGCTTCCATATTGCGCCAGTTGTCAGGATTCCAACTCCTGCACAAGACAGAGCCGGAAGGGGACATCGTCCCCGGTACAGTGGGCAACCTGTGCCTGGACGTCAGGAACTCCAAGGTGACCGTAGACAGCGCTAGCGCAAGCATACTCAATCGCCAACGCTGTGCCCCGGGCGATGTAAGATAGTGCGCGGCAGTAGGATCACGAAAACTGTCGTTAGCGTGCGCTCGTTGGTGGAACAGTGGGGGGGGGGCGTATCTCATTTTTGTCTTGCCATTAGTCAGGGTTCGAGCATATGACCACGCATCACCTTTTCGCAGACGGAGCAGTGGGGGGGGGGGGGGGGGGCATTACTAAAAGTCTTCAACAAAATCAGCCGTTGTATCCGAAGTTTTAAAGACTTCATTCAGAGCAAAATACCGTGTAAAAAACTAGAAACTCGTTTTCGCTGCCGGGATGCACGCGGAACGGATTGTGTCTTTACAGGCACACCCGGTGCCTACGGTAGAGAGTTCGGTGTTTGAACGCGTTTCATGCCGTCGGTTTTGCTCAAATGGGTTAAATCAAGTATTCCGAGGGACAATATCGACGGTTCTTGGAGTTTTGTGTGTCTGCTTTTGTTGATAGAACCGCTCTAAAACTCAGGCTGACTTAGGGATGCACCTGCAATGTTCTGGGGCTAGTCGCTCGACAGACTCTTATGTCATCCCCAGAAAAGGTATTATAGAAAATATTATGCTGGGTAATTCATTCCCCAGTTGATGTGTCTCAGATGGCGAAAACAATGGTAACCACATCCAATCGTAGCACGCATCCTCTGCCCTGTGTGCAGGCAGGGACAAGTTTTGAATATGAGCCATAATGCGGGTACTTCTCGGACCATTGGGTACTTCTCGGATCATTACTCTACTACCATGGCTGGACGAGGGTTGTCGCGGCTTTCCTAGAGCAGCAGTATGCTCCTGAGACGCGCCTGCCTCTGCTCTAGCGTGATAAAGGCGTGGCATGTTTGGGGTAGAGCGCAATGTCGCCAATTTCGTTTTGTTACCGACAAGGCTGCACGACTGAAGAACTACGTGCCCTATACTATTGGAATACCATTAACTACAGTAGTGGGTTCATTGTATATCCGTCGCATGTTATAGGTAGAACGGTTAATCGGGGGTTGAGGCCTTTGCTTGATTTCTAGATTGGCGTTGTGGACTACTGAAATAGATTATCGTGTGAGGACCCTCGGAACCAATCAGTGAGGACCCTCAACATAAATTAGCGAGGACCCTCAGAACAAATTAGGAGTAACCCTACTGTAGCGCTCATCGATTACGCAAACGCGCAAAGAGCAAATATGCCCACTCGTGAATGTCGCTCTAACATTATTCTTGTATTGTACATACATATAGTACCGGACAAATCGGCGATTACCTCAATGCATGTATGCAGGTGTGCTCTTTCTCCGTTCGCCATTGTGTCGCCTACCCCCTCGCCTACCCCCTGTGTATCGCCGACCACGCCTACCGTTCGGTTAAGCATGGGGTCGATATATTTCCCACCAATCGCATTGCTTAAACGTTAAATCCTCTGCCAATCGCGGGGGGGGCGGCAGGGCATAGAGCTCGACTTCATATGGCCGGATGCGTGCAGGATCGGCGCTGCCCACTTCACTGACTCAAGCAACATAAAGTGAGCTCAGCAATATGTCGATAACAACGCGGGTATGTACTTTTTCGATCCTTCTTTTATTCGCTCCCACCGTGTACGTGTGTCCCTCCCGCTGCCATAATACACACGAGGTAGGTAGGTAGACTACTTGGTGATCGAGGAAACGATGGTTTATCGTATTGCATGGAAGCTATTACGACGCCTCGGACGCCGTCGGACCGGAACACTGACCTGACGTCCGGCCAGCGTATACTTCCCGTGCGGCCTGCGTGAAATTCCCGTGAGGCATGAACGCCGCCGTAGAGTTTGCGTGCTGATCCGTTTGGCACTGCAGGTGCGAAAACACGAAAAAGTGCACATGACAACCTGCGTAATGAACACCCCGAACCACGATATAGCCGCGGCTCTGACCGTCGAAGCGTCCGAACGAAACTGCACCAGGGAACTGTCTCGACAACAAGAGCGCGGGGACATACTACTCGTCGCGCTTCGGCTTCGCGCTGACTCTATGCATTGTCGGCGAATAAGATCGAACAGGTCAATGTATGAGTCGCTATGCACGTGGTTCCTACACCCCTTAAATACACCAGTTAATAGGTCCGGAGACAATAAGTATCATCACTAGTGTAAATACGGTGGGAAAACTTATCGGGGTGCCTGGGCTTATAGTTCATGCTGAGTTCTGATCACTATGACCAGTTTATGTGAAGGCTCCTAACGCGGTGGGGCCCAGAACTGGCTTTGACAGCTACGATAGAGGTGAACCATGTTTCCTCTGAGCTCCTCTATTAAGGAGCGTCATACCTTACCGAAAGAAAATGATTTGGAGGAAAATAAAAGCGCTGCCGGATGATAAATTACATGACCGAAGTATATCCCGAAACATATTTCGTCACGAAAATGAAAGTCCGACGAATTTGGGTCAAGGAGCCCGATCGTTCAGAAACCGATTCTGACAAAAATTGCTACCTCTACCGTAGCACGCGTCAGAAACGACATCGCGAAAAACCGACGAGCAATCCCACGAGCTGTTAAAATCCAGCTAAACGAAACACGTACTCGTACGCACGTAGTAATCAGGAAGAGGGTTGGAAATATGAGTGGATGGAAACAGTAAATTCACAACTTGAGCTATGTATACGTACTAGCAGAGTAAATTCCCTACTCGTATTGGTTTTGTGTTTTGAATGCGATAATGAACACAACCTCGAGACGGACACCACGCATGCCCTTTTTTTTTTGTTTTGTCGTTTCCTTCACTCCTCAGCATCTTCGCCTTCTACTGGTCCTCGATCTCGCACGCTGGAAACTTCATGGAGCTTACACGCGTAGATGACTTCTACGCGAGTTCATACCCCGTGAGTTGTTTTCGGCCGAACCACTTGGAAAGAGTGTGGGACGCATGCTACAATAGAGGTGCACCATAATGTGTCTGGGGTCCTCCATGCGTCGCCGGAAAATAGATTTTTGCGGGAAAATAAAAAGTGCCATATACCCGATGAACAATTCCATGATGACCTGAGTCTAGTAATAGTATGAAAAATATTACAACACAAGAATAATGAAAGTCCGCCGATTTTGGGTTAAGGAGCCCGATCATTCCGAAAACATTTCAGCCAAAAAGTGTCACTGGGACTACCTCTATCGTAGAACGCGTCGTGGTATATTTCCCTCGGTAGTTGAAGGCTAACTGCTTTTGCCAGGGCTTTGCTCTAGTTTGGATGGACTTCACCGCTAATCATTCGTTGGGTTGGGAGGTAGATCGACTACACTAACTCGCCAGGTACAGCAGCAGTAGCGGTCCCCCTATAGTGCCGGTATGCTTAGCACAACTACTGGCAACCGGCACGACACAGCGCACTGCCACGATGGTTACTCCCATATCTGCCGAGGGATTTCACAGGCACTATATATATACAGTAGATATGTGGCCAACCGGCACTATGTATGGATCATCACTTAAACGCAACTATGTTAAGGATCACCGTGGAGGCCGTGCATTTCTCGACGGAGTAAAGTGGTGACGAGTACCTTGCCGCGATCGCTGTTGACGCACTCTACGGGTAGGAGTACCATGAAGTTATCACCTCGGTCCTCGCTTCAGGATGTCTATACTCCTCACCCAACGACCGACTATGAAAAGGGAAACTCAAGCTACGTAGGCCCGATAGACGCTCCCCATGTGAAAACAATCTACTCTAAGATCTGACGAACTGTATTGTAAACTATGCATCGGCTCGAAGCACATTGCTCAGCCCCTCACAGCTCCGCCCCTTTGATTGTTCCGGGGTCAGTAGTGTGCATGCAACTCCTACCCTTGCACGCCTCCTTATTCGCCCTCCATCACCCGGTTTCCGGGATACTTTACTCGAATATTTTATTTGGTTTCTCAGAACTTGGAATCGGCACCATAATTTAAAACACGCTGACGCTGGTTCGTGCCTGCCAGATAGCGGGTGAATGCTAGCTAATATTATAGCATCACAGCAGCTGGTGATTGTCTCGAGATTGCCCGCTCACAGGTTCTGGGGTAAGACACCTGCATACACCTCGACTCGGGGGTGCTGCAGTCGTCGCAATAAGTGGAGATGTTTAGGGTGCACAAATGACAACAAACAATAAATAAAAAATATAAAAATGATCGTTTTCATGTCACTTGCCGGCAGCTACAAATGCTCACCGAAAAATAACGCCCAACGATATCGAGGGGCGGTTCTTTATATGGGGTATCGGGGGGGAGGCGTCGGGTGTGCTAGGCAGCAGTCGTAGGCAGCGCGAAACGACTCACGAGGTGCTTTCGCGCACTACAAGTCGCGGGCCAGCACGATAAAAACAACCTTTAAAATCACTACGTTGTTTCATTGCTACGCGCGGTAAACTACAGTAGTAGTAGTAGTAGTAGTACAACAACCTACTCGCCGACGAAAAAAACGTTCTTCAGTAAAGCTTGCTGTGCTCCAGGCGAATGGTGTGTCTATTCCTGGTTCGTATCCGAAGATGATGCAGACAAAAACTGGCCACGTTTCCGCGACCGTTTTTCGAGTAGTAGTATGTTGTTGTGCGAAAAAAAAGGCCAAATGAAAAGCGGTGCACCAAATCGTGTACTTTGTTTGTTTTGCTCCTCACTTGAGGTGCTCTCTACTAACAGGAAGGGCCTTTGTCATCGACAAACTCGTTTCCAAAATATCATTTTTTTACCCCGAAAAAAACAGGAAATACGGGAATAACAGGAAACATTTCCAAAAATTTGGAAATTTCTTCAGAGGGAAAAATGTTTGGAAGGCTTCGCCTTCCAATATTTGTAGAAGAACAACAATAATAATTGAAAATACAGAATAATACAGAAAATTGGACGAAAACAGTGTTGGAAGTATTATAAATTCATGGCTGCTATAAGAATGGCCTGAATCCGAAGACTCATTTGGGGGGGGGGGGTTAAAAGTGCTACACGATGAATGATATTCCACGGCCACGGTATACACCGAAACATATTACAACCCCAAGAATGAAAACTGGACGCGTTTTGGTTAAGGAGCCCCATTTTTCAAAAACGCATCAGCCAAAAAGCACCACCTCTATCGTAGCACGCGTCGAATTTACTCTGAGTTTGTCTTTTCGACATTAACTTTTTCATAAAAAAAATCGAAATACAGATGTTTGTGTAAAATCCTTCACTTTTTGTTTTTTTGTCAGCTGTTTGTGGTATTTTGTCGCCGAGGTGGTACCTACGCGCGCTTACTCGGCGACGTGTACCGGAGGGTTCCTCCGACCTCTTCACGTCAACCGAATTGGCATGCCCTTCTTGATGTATTGCTCTCAGTCTGCACACGTCGACCCTGCTCGTTTTGATTTGTGGCACCCGAAACAACTGACACCGCGTGGAACTCCTCAGGACATGAACGGACTACTGATGGACACGTGCAATAACATCGTATGGGACGGCTTCTCCGATGAGGGTACAACGCCTACAGGCTTCCACGACCCACCTTTCGGGGGCAATCAAACGGCGAGCGTTGTCATCACCGGCGACTCCTCCGGCATCGTTTTCCGTAGATCCACGATAGGCAACGGCTCAGGTGACCACGGGTTGCTGTCGGCTGAGCGCACGGGTTTCCCCAAATGACGGTATGAAACAAGTATGTCGAATGAGACCAGCTGTATCTTTACACGGAACAGTACGTGCCGAACTCGTCTGGGAATCGTCCCTGTAGACGTTGTCGTCCCGTTGGCCCTCGGGTATCATCCAGGCGGATCACCGGCCACCGGCCAGCAGTCCTTCGCGAGAAACGTACGAAACGCACGACTGATTTACCGCGCAGCTTGCAACGTCGAGTCTCGACAGATTTGGGAGAATGCACAGCTGATGATGAAATTTTAAAGTCTAATAAAGTATTCAGCAACCGTACGATAGCTGATGGACGCGTCGAACTTAAGTTTGTTTCAGCCAATTCAATGGCGTTTGTTGCTATCTTCAAGACTCACACGCTCCACGATAGATAATGGCAGTTGCACTGATGGTTTCCGAGGCTTTTCGCAGCTGAGGAGCTCCAACAACCCGGTTTATGTTTTTTCAATTTGTTTTTCTATCCCATCTACGTAGTATCTTTGCCCTTCCTTTTTCCCTCCTCCCTGGACGTAACTCAGATCCCGGGTCACAAAGTAGGCTCCTCTCCCTCCCCCCCCACCACGGTTCGTGCCTTGCACTTCTATCGCGAGAAGACTTCAACCCTTTCTTGCCTCGTCGACTCTCATCGAATTGTGCCTACCCACGCTATACTATTAATATGAATAGTGAATAGGCGCTCTCAGCAGTTGATTCCGTTTTTATTTATTTGTGCAAATAAACCCAAAAGTCCGACCCACGTTGGATTTGAACTCCGTCAATCAACTCGTAGAGACGTTCGAGGGCACCCCTAGACCATCGCGGCGACCGTTGATACACCGTGCAAAGCCCTCTACGAAACACCATGCGTTACGTATCCCATCAATAAGGCTGATTTGTTTATATCAAACACAACGGTGCCGAGGTGGGTCCCTCCGTTTACGAGCTCAGCCAGTGAAATAGTGTTGAGCATGGGTCTAAACTTGCCAAAGTTTGTACAATTTTTGTGGCCGAACGAGATCATCGTTTCATGTTTATCCACAGAGCCGCGGATCCTGATGGAATCGACCATGCCGATTACCCTGGATAACATGAGGAATTACCTGGAAGCCGAGAGCGGAGACTGCATTATAGGAGTCCCGGAGGTGAGCTCTACACAGCAGGGCTTCAGAGTTAGATTGTTCTCGAAGAACGTTTCCCCTGATTTTCATCGTTCGTTTTTTCTGTCATGAAAAACAGTACTTTGTTTTTCCAAAGTATATCTAGAATGTTTACGGCGGGCCAATGGGCACGAACGCTTACGAGTAGCGTTCCTCTTCTTGGAATCGAACTGTCTCTTTTGGGCACGAAAACACCTTAGATAATAGCCATGCCCGTTAGCAGCAACCAGTGTGATCTCAACGTTTTGGGTAATGACCTGATGTGGCCATCGTGTTCATGTCAGTTCCCCGTCAGCCAGTGTTCAAGGTGCACCCAGGTCGGGCAGATAATCTACCGATGGATCATCACGGTTGTGTAGATCATCTCGATACTGACCCTCCATTTTGAGGTACTGCGCAAGATTGACCTACTGAAGTACAGGTCTGTTAAAAGAAGCATGCACTGGATCATGCAGAGAATATACTGTAGTTTCCACCCGGCAACACGAGCTTGATCATGCAGATCATGCAGATCATACACATCGTAAGGTCGTGCAGACTTGGAATACATATTCTCTGAAATAACTAGGTGTTGAGGCGATAAATCGACCATCTGTCTGACTTCTGCTAAACTTCGTTGGCGACAGTACTCGTGAATACGTACTGTAGTGCAATCCAAAGCCTGGGTTCCGCAGGGAACGTTGTAATCAAACGTTGTGAAATCGCGGGGGTCAGACTCAGGGTGGCAAGGGCCGCTACGAAAACAGCACTGCAACTGGCGACAAATGTAGCTGGCGAGAGGGAACGTCTCGCAGCTATACCCCCGTGGTGACTATACTAAAGTGAACGGAAGTAAGCACGACCGAACGCCCCTTGACCTGAACCGATCAAGCCACATACGATTGCGTGCATTCCTTTTGCAGAATCGGTCGTTTTGTTTTGTCGCAGCGCATTGAGGTTCTGTGCGATGTTCTGCCCTGCGGCCTGTCTAGCTGTGCCACACGCGCCACTTGCGGGCATACACTGTTAACATGAACTATTGCGAAGAGGCTTGGTGTACTATTGCATTGGCCGCTCCTACTGCTGTGATCGAAGGAAGCTGAAATGCAGAAACATAACCCCGGTAACAATACAAAGACACCATGCACCCGCCATGCTCATCTTTATGCCACCCCCGCGCAGGGCTCAGCGGACGATCTCGTCGTCCAAGTAAACGTCGGGGACCAGACCTTATCAAAGTCAGGCGACTGCTGGGTGTTCGACTAGATCTGGCGGCTAAAATGTTGGACATATTCGCAGTAATGCTGCCAGTATGAATAGGAGATCGGTGTTCCTGGGCGCTTTAAGGGTTCTTCCGACTTTTCCTAAAAGTAACCACAGTTTTACGGGGGGTGTCCTGCTCCCTACTCTACAGATGCGAGATGTATTCCATGCCGCGGCTACGTCGAGCCGGGGCGGAAGACAAGCGCGGCATCCGTGGGGTTGGGAGCAAGAGACGGAAGATGAGCCGCGAGGTTGGGGTCGCTTCGTATAGGAATTGACTACACCATATTAAATATGTTTTCGGTTCATTTGTTTAAGGAGGGATTAACGGCACGAAGAAATGAGTCGGTTTGCTTGATGCTGTGATATGCTAGGACTATGGTATGCTTGTCTTGGATATACGAGTGTAATGAGATATATACTGGCACATGATATTGTTCTTTTGGTGTTTGCACTTTTACGACTTTTTTTGTAGCACGATGTCAGAATACTAACAGGTACAACAGAAGTATGATGCCACATATCAGATATGGCAGATCCTTTCTCATGACCTGCAGTATGATTGAAAGATGACAAATCACCCGGTATATCGAGGGCATAAGTCCTTGTTTTGAGTTGAGCACAGTTCCGGAAATCAAATGCTGGATCGATATTTGTTGTCCTCGAGTGCACACATACGACGACCAGACGACGTCCTGATTGTTTCGGTGTCTACGCTACGTATTTATAATACGTAGACAGCTGATGTTCCTACTGCGGGTGTGCACTTGGGATGGTTTTTTATTTTACGGCTGAGGGGTTTTAGAGTCATAAATACGAATGTCGCAGCATTATACTACCAACCATGCGATGATTTTTGTGTCGTCTATCGAGCATGGGGGAGACAGTAGGTATACTCGGAAACACGACGGAGACATTCCATCGCAGATTGTGGAAATGTTCAGGTGGCCTATATTATATATTACGTAGATGCGGGCTATGTGCGCAAGGCTACTGACAAGAGGTCTGTCTTTGCTGGAGTGATTTCGTGCACCCGGTGTCTGTGTATCGTTTCCCTCTAGAACGCGCATACATGTCTAGCGCGTGGGTCTAACGGCGAGCTTGAGATTAACACATACGGTCGGCAGAGCAGCATGCCTAGGCTTCGTATAAGAGCGCTGCACGCGGAGGCGTTTCGCTTTGACCGTGACGTTTGTGATGCATGTTTGGCGATTTCAGGTACTACAGTAGTAGTTTGTGTTTTCGGCATTTTGTTCGACATCTTGGTTTGTGGGATACGAGTACGAAGACGTTGCGGTGTCCATGGAATGTGTTCGGAAAACGAATTAAGAATTAACGTGCGACTTACGGAGTTCTCAGGGGAATAAATAGGGCATGTGTTGGGAGGTACCCATACGTCGAGTGAGGAATCATATACCAGCAAAGGATTCCGATGGCCTTGATGGATCGTGTCGTGCGCTTTGACCATTCATTGGTCAAGTGCGCCCAACGTACAGGGGAACCAATCACTGATACCTATAGTTCTGTCGAATTAAGATACAGTAGTAGTTGCGTTATTTTTCTTGTATACTCCCGAGGGGAACGTCTAGCGAGGGGACTGCTGTAGATCAATTTCAGTTGTTCCATCTGAGAGGTGCTGTTGCCCTGCTGTTACAGAGGTTTCAAAGGGGACGGGGGGGTGAGATGTTATCGGGCAGTACGCTATTTATATCAAAAGACGGTGGTATTGATTTCGTTTGGAGGTTTTGCCAGCATGCTCTTCTTTGCTGGATTTTTCCCGTCACGTAGGGGCTGTCGCGCTTGCTTTAGGAGATCTAATCAGGAACGATAGAGTTTTTATAGGAGATGCTGTGAGGTTAGTTTCTGCTGGTGTTTGTTTTTTTTGCCGTTTTACATTGGCAATTATTTAGGGTGGAAGTTGGACTTGCCGTTTTACCTTGGGTATTATATATCATAGAATTTCCGATTTGTCGTTTTACCTGGCAATTGGTGATATTAAATTTCCCGGGACCTATCGTATCGCGCACCGAAGAGGGGGGCTGTTTGTGGTATGCGTGGCTCGATACCGGGATTGCGGATTTACGGGGGTACATGCATTATGGGGTTTAGGCTTTTGTGTCCAAGCACTATATAATATGCCTGCGCTTTTCCGGATAGTGGATCTACCTTACGAGGCGCTCTGGTTATATGGGACCGTGCGGCCTGGGCACGTGCCATGCCGGTACCTTGAAATATGTTTTGCGACAAACAATGATCGATTCATGTACGTGTGTAGGTGCAGGCGGTGGCAATCTTGTTGCGGCATACTCTTGGATGTATAGGGCGGAGTCTCAAAAACCTCATGGTGTTGGCCTATATCTGGTGTGTGTGTTTCGTAGTGGTGTAACAAACTAGGGTTTTCCACTGGCCCCTCCCCTCCAACGGTGGAACGGCCATAATTTGGATAAAATATTTCACCATAAAGAAGCGCTAACACCTTTTAGACAGTGTTATCTTTAGAATACTGATTTCGCGTCAATTCGCGGAGACTCCAACCTCTCGAGTGCGAGAGTGGATAGTAATACCTCGCTAGGTGAAACGGCACATACAGGGTTTCGCCTGGTTTGTAGGCGAGCAGGGAGCGAGAGTAGGCACCAAACGATGTCGTTAACAGCAAATTTGGACTATCCGCCAGATGTTTTTGCCATTTGCTAACGGTGCACTACAACTTGACGCTGGGCCCTTGCAGTGCCATGCAACAGTAAAAAAAAAAAGGAAGACACACAGCTGGGAAAAATCAAAATCCCAGAAATGAGTGACAGCCGGCGAATCCCGGGCAGCCATACATCCCCTCGAAGAACACGTTAACCCACGCAATAGAAGCATGCTCCGCAAACCGCAAGGAGTGTCGGAATACGTTGCGTGAGTTAGGCACAAGGCCTATGTATAGTGTCAGGAACGACTCTTGACGCTTTTACGTGAACTCAAAGTTCCGTGCCACCAGCGCAGAAAAAAAAACGTTCCAGAAACGCTACTATTCACTGGACGGACTGGAGCCTATATAGTTCCACGGGAAAATCACCTAAGAAACGGAAGGCACGAGGTGCTTGACGGTGTCAGTACGGATGTGGTGAGGCTTCGGAAGAACATGACGCCAAACAAAACATATGCCGGTAACCGAACTTCGTTACCGTGACAGGCAATGACTGACGATTGGGCTAACAAAATATCAGAAGCGGGGGGACGCATTGCTATTTTTATGTCTAGTTTGTCGCACATGTTCTAAAAGTTTAGTCGGGAAGTAGAGTGTGTGGCGGTTGCTGCTGAACCCAATACTCGTTCCGGGAGATCGTCGTCGAGACGAAGGCGGCAAAAACGTTATTCTACGATACAGCAATATATATATAGAAGGCAAAGAACAACAAACCAGGACGTAAATCGTGAAGCAACTACTTTGATCGGCTCGGCCGGGGTAACCACGGACGATGCTGACACATGAAAAGCGATATCATACGTAGAGGTGAGACATATATCTGCCCTGACAGATCTAGGTTTTCTTCACCACGTTTTACAAATTTTGTCGATTTCTGACTTTCGCCTTAAGACACGGAGGATTTCTGCTACAAAACGTTACTATTATACTATCAATAGAGATGAAACATTCGTGAAACTTGGGAAAGGAAAAACCTGGAAGCGCAGGAAATCCAAGCCAAAGGGTTTTGGGACTGGCCGCAGACCTTGTCCTCAAAACACTGGTAATCGCATTATTGTAGATGTGCAGTACACTTTCGACGATCGCATAAAGTTTACCGTAATCGTCCATACGTGATACCCATCGGACATTATCCTTGGTTAATATTCTCTTCATTTTGCTATTTCAAAATACTTGCAGTTATAGATGAAACAGTGCGTATGCAGGCACATAGACTTGCTATATGCGCTCGCGAAAACGACAGCTTCTCGTCGACTGCCTGCCTGCCCGCTGCGCTGCACTCAAGGCGACGAAACGTTAAACATGAGGCCCGAATGGAGGAGGGACTGTTGCGCATAGTCTCACGCTCTCAAACGATGGACAATCATCACTGTTATGACAACCAAACGGCATACCTGCGGGTCGCAAGAATCAGGGTCCCAGCGTGCGCGTTCGAATTAGCAAGGTTCATTCGCTTGGAGGTTTACATGGCAGGAACACCCAAGGACGTCACTAGAGTAGAGCGTCGTTGAAAGCCTCCCGACGACAAACAAGCACACAAACTGAACTACAGTAAGCACACGAAAACGGGTGGTACGCAGTAGACATTCACCCATCCGTTAAAACAAAATAACAGCGGCGTAGCGTGCTTCCACTCGACGACACTAAACAACTTGACTTAGAATATGAACTGCTGCAGTCCTATAGACCTGATTATATTACTAACTGATACATCATAACCGGTATTCACTACGAGTACTGCTGCTGGCAAATCAAAAGCGGTGATTCGCACCTCTGACAGATAATCGATTCTCACAACATGTTTTAGAATATCCCTACTTCCTAGGGTAGATATGTACTGCAGGATACACCACGATCCAAAACATCTAGAAACTGTAGGATAATATCTCGTAGGTCTTCTCAACCCTTATCTGACCGGTGCGTGCAAAGGTTTGCATATCCACAGGCTGTTTGATAGTTCCTCTCAGCAAGGAGACGAAACTCCCCCCCGATGTCAGAGGGACGTCACCGTCCACAACAACGTACTTGGTACGTTCTGGCATAAAAAAGCCCTCGTGTACTATAAAACCCATGTCGGGTGCTCTCCCCCTTACATCGGTCATGGATGGTAAGAAAATCTCTCATAAATTATACAAGCTATAAATCCGTACACCCCCTCGCCCCTCCACCCTCCTCTTCGCTCGAAGCCCGTATGTTCGACGCTGTCATCCAAATGCAAGAACGTACGCCCAATGTACCGCAATCCACCTCACAATTTGATTCTAGATTGCACGCAGCTTACCCTCCATGCGACTCACCGAACACTTCACAGAGCTTAGCGCGTCGTGCACGAAATGTCTATCTAGTGCGGATCTATAACCCAACGCTTCATTCCCGCCTCGTGGGCATGATTGTTAGGGAATACGGTCATCGACTACGGTCATGCTTGGCATACGCTCCCTGAGTGCACCCGCTATTTCTCTCTCGACCAAGGTCGCAAGAGGCAAGGAAGACCTGATTCGAGCTCATGAAATGTTTAGTTAAAGTCGACAGGTGGGGCCCGTGCCGTCTGCATGGTCTTACACTTATGCCTGTGCTCTTGTCTTGGTGGAGATGTAGTCATTCGTCGTACGCGGAGCATCCTTAAAGTCAAGCCACACGGTGATAGCCGGCGCCGCACTCGCTCAAACAGCAACATGCAAGGGGCACTACACTACCAGAACCACAAACCAATACCTGGTTCAACCTTCAAATCCACCAACAGCAAACATTTCTCCTGCAGCGGTAGGCAGTAGTTACTAATGTAAACCTCGACAGAGCACACACAGGGGTGTGCACGTTGCGAGCGTAGAACGGAGGCATTGTCGGTTAGGGTGTACCGTTGCGAGCGCAGCCTGGACAGGTTTCGGCTGCATTTTGTTGTGGTGATGTATACTTCCTTATGTACAGCTCGTCGTACACGAGGACATGCAAATACGCAAGGATGCCATGAAGGGTATACGAGACCACGATGTCCCCCTTTAACCGACCTTGCCCCATCCATCCACTACGACCAGTTTCTTCAGAAAGGCCGAAATAAAATGTTCTAGCCCAGAAAACAACCCATGTCCTTGGCATACACCCAGGTATAGCTCTTGCGAGCGTTCGTCTCAAAGTATTTGCCACCGGATCTAATCAAGCACCCAGCAGTTGCCCGACTTGGACAAGGTCTGGTCCCGGACGTTGACTTGGAGGACAAGGTCGTCCGTGGAACCCTGCACGCGGAGGGTGGCGTAAAGACACGTGGCGGGTGCATGTGGCGTCGACGCATAATCAGGATTGTTCGTGCCGTCCCTTTTCTGGGGCCATTCAGTAGGACCAGCAACATAGTATACCTGGTAGTATTTCGGCGTCTCTGCGATAGTGTGGCAAGAAATCCTGCTCGCACGTGGAGCGCATCGCGGGGCGAGGACACGATATATATGACGAGTACATGTCCGCATGTGGCGTGTGTTTCACAGCGAGAAGAAGCCGATCTACTCGATACCACATCACACAAGTTACAGGAACTGCACGGAAACAAAAACACCCAACGAGAGGCTTGGTCAAAATTAGAAACTCGCACAAATATAGGGAATGTACGTACTCCTAGCCTGGTCCGTGCAGGCTAAGGTTCCCCTAATTCGCTTCCACCAAGCTTCTTTCCACGGGGTATAGCTGCGGGGTTGGTTTTATCGCCAGCTTCAGTTAGCGCCAGACACGTTGTCGCCTACGTGACAAGCCTTGCCACGCCGAGTTCGGCCGCCGCACGCGCCAGTCCGCGTCATCTATGTATTCCCTATGGGGCCAGATGTTGTTTTGCATTCTTCCCTCCTACTGTGGGCAAGACAGTTCTGCACAAATCATACTCTATCGTCGATTTATACTGGCGTGATCTTAATGTTTTGGGGAATAAGCTATATTGCCGATCAGTGACGCTTGCTTCGTCCAAGGTCGCACTTTTCGGCTGCCACGCCTTTTCTGAATGGTCGAGCTCCTTAACCCAAACTCGTCGGAATATCAATATTGTATATATATGTATATATATAGCAGAATGTTTCATTTTATACTTACTTAGGAAATGGGATTGTCCATCGAGTATCACTTCTATTTTCGCCAACCATTTTAAGTTTTTGGGTGAGGTATAGAGCTCCTCAAGTGACCACCTCCAGAAACAACATGGTGCATCTCTGTCGTAGCAAACACATTGGATCCCAGGTTGACGGGGTGCGTGAGCGATAAACACACTCTACCTGTAGGGTCTACGGCAGCAGCACCTGCTTTCTTTCATCCAATGTGTACTTAACAGCACTCCAGAAGAGAAGGTTTGGATATCGGGGTGGTCAAAACTTTGCTCTGTCCGACGGTGTTGTAAGGTTGAGACACCGTCTGGCGGCGAATTTAGACGAACACGGTGAGACGCATGCCAAGTTTTGCGTTTTTGTTCCTCAGGCTTCCTCCTCACTTGATGAAATCTATACTAACAGTGGTGTCACCCGAAGAGCAGGTTTTTGAAGAAGAAAGCATGTGACTAGACCTGGTGAACAATCCCATTGCTAAATTTCGCAACGAATCATATGGCAACACAGGAATTAAAGTCCGACCAGTTTGGGTAAAGGGGCCAGATCAGCCAGAAAAGGCTTCAACAAAAACCATTTCTGTCTTCGTCGTAGCACGCGTCGTTACCGACATCAGTTGTCCCCAGGATTACTCCGAAAATACTAATACGACTGCTGCTAAGGCACATTACTACAGAAGGGCGTTTTTCTTTCATTTTGTCGCATTTTCCACGGTTTTGTTTTGTACCACAGAATACGCAATGATGCAGCAAGCGTTCCTGGGATGTGTGTATCCCTCTCGGTCTAAACTGTCCCGATTTTAGGGCAGTGTTCCTGTTTTTGCTTCATGAAGAAGCCAAAGAGGAAACTAAGCAGTGGATCGCTCTGTGATGGCAACTCCCTATCTGAAACCCAGTCTTTGAACTCACCTCTGGGACTCCTACGATACATTCTCCGCTCACGGCCTCCTCGTACTCTGATATGGCGTCCAAGGTAAGTGGCATGGCCGATTCCATCAGGATACGGGGCTCTGTTGAAAAACAACAGAAGAAAGAAGCAAAAACTGTGTTCGGGCGAAAAGCAAACACCAAACAAAAAAAAGTCGGGCGAACAAGTTTTTGAGCGTCGCCAGTCCCAGCCGAAACTATCGGAAGTACACCTAGGGACCACCCGACACACCGGTGCATTCATTAATCAAAATACCGAATCCCATGCGGTTGTAAAACTGGGCTTTCTACATAATAACGCCTTCCATTCAAACCTCGGTGGTGCCATGTTCCTCAGGTACGAAGAGTAGAAAAAAGAAAAAGTGTTCCAACTCCTTGTGCCTTATCACGGGTCATTTACGGTTTCGACCGTGGCCACCATTGCAGCCTTGCGACGGCGGGGTTTTTCACGTTTGCGCCTCAAGCGCTTTCTCACTGACCGCAGTCGTGGTCTGAGGAGCTACCCAAAGGGATTTGATGGATGCCTACGCCCCNATAGGAAAAAATACAGACCTTCCCACCCACCCTACAGGCTTAGTAGTCTTTTTCTGCTCGGTCATTTCAATCCCAGGGATGGGCGCCGCGCTGAGAGCGCACTCAGCGCGGAGTTTATCCCGGGCGAGGCCCTCCGACCAGGGCAGGAGGCCTCATCCAATCCAATACATACATTGAATGATCGTTGGCAGCGTAAAAGAATACTGTAGTTTTGTTTTGTACCACAGAATACGCAATGATGCAGCAAGCGTTCCGGGGATGTGTGTATCCCTCTCGGTCTAAACTGTCCCGATTTTTGGGCAGTGTTCCTGTTTTAGCTTCATCAAGAAGACAAAGAGGAAACTAAGGAGTGGATCGCTCTGTGATGGCAACTCCCTATCTGAAACCCTCTCTTTGAACTCACCACTGGGACTCCTACAATACAGTCTCCGCTCACGGCCTCCTCGTACTCTGATATGGCGTCCAAGGTAAGTGGCATGGCCGATTCCATGAGGATACGGGGCTCTGTTGAAAAACAAAAGAAATAAAAAACAAAAACGGTGTTCGGGCGAAAAGCAAACACAAAACAAAAAAACGTCGGGCGAACAAGTTTTCGCGCGTCGCCAGTCCCAGCCGAGACTATCGAACGTACACCTAGGGACCACCCGACACAGCAATCGCATCCGGTGCATTCTATAATCAAAATACCGAATCCCATGCGGTTGTAAAACTGGGCTTTCTACATAATAACGTCTTCCATTCAAACCTCGGTGGTGCGATGTTCCTCAGGCACGAAGAGTAGAAAAAAGAAAAAAGTGTACCAACTCCTTGTGCCTTATCACGGGTCATTTACGGTTTCGACCGTGGCAACCATTGCAGCCTTGCGACGGCGGGGTTTTTTACGTTTGCGCCTCAAGCGCTTTCTCACTGACCGCAGTCGTGGTCTGAGGAGCTACCCAAAGTGATTCGATGGATGCCTACCCCCCTCCAGTGCGATTGTGTATCGCGCTTGCCAACTTGTCAAGGGGGAAGCCCCTAAAAATAATTTTGGTCCTTTGTTGCCCAATTGTTTAAAGCGGGAAATGGCTCACAAACCAGTCTTCAGCACGCCTGAATAATCTATCCCGCGATTTTGGTTGAGAACACGTGCTACGGTAGAGACAGTCATTTTGTATTTCTGAAGTTTACGATACTCCAAAAACCCGATTATTAATTTAAAAACAAAAAACAAAAACGAAAAACAAATACCGTAAACGTGCAACCCGTTTCACAATCCCATGGTATAAAAACCAAGCACACAAATAAAAACAGTTTATTGGGGGGAAACACTGGTATTCCTACGATTTTGGTGTTAAGGTGCTCCTTCATTCAGAAATATATTTACACAGTGCTCCACCCCTACCTATCGTAGAACGGCGTCACTCGGTTTTTTGCCGGGCGACGCATGCTACGGTAGCCTGCATGCAGGTGCACCATGTTTTTTCCTGAGGGTGTTAGGTCACTTGAGGGGCTCTGTACTAATAGCAAGTAAAAAAACTGATTTTGGAGGAAAACAAAAGCGCTACCTGATAAACCAAGGCCATAGCCTAACGACACAACGAAAACATTGGGCATCAAATAAGTAGAAATCTGACGAGTTCAGGTTAAGAAGCCTTTCATAGGTAATTCCGAAACGTTTCGACTGAAAAGCGGTATATACCTCTATCGTAGCACGCGTCGGGCCTACACAGAAATCCACGCTCACCTTCACCCGCTCATACGCGGGCCCTCCGAAATACAATGCCGGAAGAGTCTCCGGTGACTACAACGTTCGCCGTTTGGTGTCCCCCGGCAGGGGGACCTGGCCGGGTGCGCTCCACTACAATGTCGTTGCACGTATCCAGGAGCAATCCATCTATGACCTGAGGAAGGTCAAACCGCCGGATGTAGGTTACCCGGGGGTGCCACAACACACCAAACAGTAGGCCATGGGAAAAGTCCCCATCTATATATGTCGTTGCAGGCCTACCTGGTACATGCCGTCTGACCAGCGCGTGGTGTTTGGGTGCGGAACGGTAGAGGTCCGCCATTTGTTTCCCTGCGCTGCGGACACCTGCGGAGCTCTAAACCCCACCCCAAAGCTGATTTGGGAGGAAACTTTGAAGTGCGACTCGATGAATAATCCTATATATGGCCGAAGGCTATAACGATTTTTGTTTTCGGCATGACATGATGAGTGAAAATTCAGCGACAAGTTTGGGTTAAGGAGCCCCTTCATCCAGAAAGCGCTTCAGTTCAGTCAAAACATGCTACGTCCATGGTAGCACGGGTCGCGGACCTTCTGTCAAGTGACGCCCCCCCCCACGAGAACAAGAACTTGCCGACAAGTGTTTTAGTCGCCCTGGTGATACACTGCTGTACCCCTCTCGCTATATACTCGCGCTTGCAGATATGTGTTACTAGTGTTGTAGCTGTTGTCAAGTATGTGCGTCGTTTGAATAAGGCTGACCGTACCCCCTCGATATAGTTCTATTGGTTTTCGGACTTTCGATGATACTCCGAAAGTCGGATCCGTTCGTCGGAGCTATCGGACACGCGAGGCTGGAAAAGAACGCCGATTTGTTTTCGGCGCCGCGAAAATATGAAACTGGCTCCATCCAAAATAAACTCTGGTTGCTGCGTACGGCCTTTGGTAACTTGCGTAGTGCAGTAGTTCGTACCTGACTGAGGCGCGTCCTTGTCACTCCAAAATTTTTTATTATGGACACATACTATTACGAAACCAGGTAAGTCAGGTGGTTGGTGTTGCTTCCGTTTCGACTGAATGATTAGCCGTGAATCCTGTCCGACCCCACACCTCTACGTAGCACAAGCAATTACCCTTTAACTAATACAAAAGCTAACTTTTCCCGCAGTTTCCCCCGTTAAAACTCACTCAGGATGTACCAAAGCGGAAGTCGTCTAGGCGGGTCAGTTCCATCGAATTCCCCGTCTCCAAGTCACGGAACGAGATCTCATGCATTCTGTGTGACCAAAGCAGAAATCGTGCATGATTGTCGATTTTGGGTTTTGCATCGTCTCCAAACAATATCGATAGCTCAACCGACACAAGTTCAACTACCGGCAGACTCGCACATATATACGTGCTGGACTGTTCGGCTTTACTCGAAAATTCCCGCCAAGTAACACCCTGTTTCCATTTCGTCCTTTGAACCCGCCTTAGGCCTATCTCATTTGGCACCCTGGTATTACTCAGTGATTCAGACATATAGTCAGCCCATCGTACGATCTGCCGGAGACCCACCTGTCACCCGGTTCCCATCTTGTACCATGCCTGCGATACACATGTCTACAACAACTCCTGCAATATATATATATATATGTACAACCGAAATTAACTGACGTGCAGAGATGAACAACCCAGGATGTACGTGCAACTTTGCTGCCGCTGCGTATGGATGCCTCGAGTATTATCGCTTTGCCCCACCCCCGGTTATGATGTTATATATACCCGCAGCTGGATCCTCCCAGCACGGTTGATGAACACAGTTTGCCCTACACAGTGGCAGTTGTGCCTCGGGAGAAACGTTTTCAGCCCGGACGTATGTCCTTGTTCGTGCCTAGAATACAACAGACGCGTCACAATAGCTTCCACGCTATGCGAATAGGCACTATGTTTCGCAAGCCTTATCTACAGTAGTCTAGCCTGTGGGTACTGTGACGCGTGCTACGATAGATATAGCACTTTTAAGCTAATATTTGTTCCTGAATGACGGACGGACTCGTTAGCCCATAATCGTCGGAGTATCATCCATCTCGTTTCGCAAGTCTAGAATGTTTTAATGCCTACGAGAGCATGGGCCTGTTAATCTGGTTGCACTTTCAGTTTTATCAATATCAGGTTTTATGAGGAGCCTCAGAAACAACATGGTTCACCTCTGCCATAGCCTGTGGGTACTGTGGCAGCTAGGCAACTAACCGACACGTTTGGCAACAACCAACAGCATCATCGCCAATCACGAGGAGAGCTGGCATTGACATCATCCGCGGCTCACGTGATGTTTCTTGAGTCAGTGAATTGGATAGCGCCGCTCCGGCACCCGCGCATGCATATGTATTCGAAGTACAGGTCCTGCCGGGCACCACCCCCAATGCCAAACAACAATGTTTTCATCAGGCGACGTATACGGTTGGCGGAAAAATCGTAATACCCCGCGAAAAGGGCAAACGATTTATGCGCGGTAGTAGTAGAACAGATGACTGTGCGTGTCCTCGTGCATGCGTTGTGGCGATCGCTGATTGGTTAGCTACCTCACACCTCGTTTGGTGCGAACATTGCGTCATAGGTACATTAACGAGTGCAAACTCGATATTTGCAAATGCCTGTCCTCGATACGGGCTCCGGGTAGGGTTGCCCCCGTAGTTTATTATGGGTGTCCTTCACAATGCGTTCGGATAGTCCTCTGAAACATTTGTCCCGAGGGTTCTTGCTCGAGTAACTATTGCATATCTGCCAAAACCCAGATTTCGAGCTCGAGCAAAAAGCTTAACCAACCCGATGAACCAGCCAAAGCATCACGACTGGTTGGTATACCCAAAAACAATTGCGTTATTCTACCGGGTATTGGGTACGTAGTTCCTCATTCGAGGAACAGCCTAGCCTGTCAGGAAACAGTCGGACGTGTTATGTACCCCTATCGCAAACACCCTCCATCACGTTGTAGAACAGGCGTGACGCACGGACATACTACCCTCTGTTAGCCCTAGCAAAGAACACGCATCTGGGAAACACCACGGGGTGTCTCTCCTATTCTAACCTGGCCTCGGTCTGAACAAGGCAAGGGAAAGCATGCTCTTATTGAATGCAGAGCGGCACCGTACGCAAATCGCAAACTATAGACAACCGTTGTATTGGATCTGATCCTTCGGAAGACTCATTCTTGGAAGACGAAACAACTAGGCAACCACCCACGTTCGAATGACGACGCCAAACGGTAGACGCCGGGTGTTCCTGAACAGACCCTGTACTGTAGTCCCGCGTGAAGCGTTGTCTAGAAACGTCATACATCGCAGGAAATCGACGTGAAATACGTGCGTATGGGTTCTCGTTTTTGACGATGATTTGCAAGATCACCTTGGAGTTCCTGACGTCCACACACAGGTTGCCGACTGTACCGGGAACAATGCCACCTGTCCTCTCCGTGACACGCGAGAAGAAGATGTTTTCCACCTGCCGATTCACGGTAGCAAGGTATTTGCAAACGCACGTCAAACGGGCACCGAGTCGTGTCGGGCGACACTGCAGTAGCACACCTACGGCCGGATCATTTATTCCTGCGCTGCAATCAACAAAATAATGTTCGTGGTGAAAAATTGTTGAACAAAACACGCATGATCGACTTAAGCTCTTGTTGTAGGGTCGGAGTCGTTGTCTGGTACATGTATCCTGGGTTGGACCAGCACAATGCGGGATCTGCACAACATCCCGTAACGGCATGTTAGGGTTTACAGTGGCCACACTAGTGCACCGACTGGCCCGCACATGCCTACAACTCGCTCGCCATACGTCGTCGATGTTCAGTATTTGCCTAGCTGGTGCCTACACCGTACATCATAAGTCCCTGGTAACCGCCACCGAATATATTTTGAGCATACGTGACCACACGCTTACCGTACAAAACACGAAAAAACGCATCACATCCGATGCGTGTCGAGGGGTAATAAAGCAACAACGGGCAGTGCAAACACCGAGCTTTGAGTCGATCATGGAAATTTCTCGAGAATTTTCCTAACCCACAACGTTCCAGGTGTGTTTCCCCGCCTTCACCTGCGAGAAGATCAGCTTGGAACTTCGTCCGTAAACGAGTGTGTTTCTAGCTTGTTATATAGTTAAGTTGTTGACGCCACTCCTCGATTGTACGACAGTACTTGGAATCGATCTCCCACACGAATGGCGCGTACTGTCTCCCCACAATTGTGTGTGAGTTACCAAATGGGATGGTAGTGTTTTAGTCGCGAAACGTCAACTAAAACTTAGTTGTTCGAACACTCATGTACCACCCAACCCATTCCGAACCCGACCGGTAGTATAACTGGTGATACCTATTGCGTTGACCGAAACGTGCATAATATGTGAAAAAAAAAGTATAGATCACTTGCGGATTTAAAATAGATACACCCAAGCAAAGACGCATGCTACTCTAGAGGTGCACCATGTTTTTTCTGAGCTCCTCACTTAAGGAGCGTCATACCTCACCGAAAAATTGATTTTGGAGGAAAACAAAATTGCTGCCGGACGATAAATCTCATGACCGAAGTATACTCTGAAACATATTTCGTCACACAAATGAAAGTCCGACGAATTCGGGTTAAGGAGCCCAATCGTTCAGAAAACGATTCAGCCAAAAATGCTACCTCTACCGTAGCACGCGTCCAAAGTCCTTACATCCCCGGAGAGGCGGTTCTGTTAGTAGGTGGACACCTTCAACATCTTGTCATAACAAAAACCAATCTGTCCCGAAATATGACCACCTTTTGATGGCATATAAGTGAACAAAAGGTGCTTATGTTTCGGGACAAAATGCTACTACGTACAAGGAAGCACGCAACACGACTTAGGGCGCGAAACCGGACGCTGCCTGCTGATATTCCACTGTGGAGGTCGCACGTGTTGGTTAAAAACCAGTAAGGCCGTTTTATTGCCTCTGGCGAGTATCATTAGGCTAGTTTCGAGGACTACGCGTAGCTCGTTTAAATAGAGGCCGGGATGCGTGCATAAAACGTATCTTCCAAGGTAATGTTTCGCGAGACATATTCACCTCCTCCTGCGAAGATCTCCGACGACAAGCCGCTACCCCTAGACGGCAAGCGGCCACCCCTAGAGGGCATTATTCGTCTGCCAGCATCATGTATACGCATGCTCAAGACCCTACTAGTCATCTAAAAAGCTTCGGAAACAGTACCGTATCGTAGGCAGGCAGGCAGGCAGGCAGGCGACAAAACATATCGGGGAGAGGTGCGCTAAACACTTACCACCGCGTCCGTGACGCCGTCCATGACTATAAGCCCATCCTCTCCGGTGTTGCCGCTGTTGGCGCCCTCGTACAGCGTGAAGAACGACGATATCGGGTCCTCTGAGCTGTTACTCCCTTCAAGGGTAGCCCCGTCCTTGACGAAAATGGGCCCGTCGAAAATATAGTATCCTCTGCTTAGTTTAATCTGTTAAGGAAGGGAGGGAGGTAATGTAGCAGCTTCAGACATAGCGTGGTCGATGGAGCGGGACAATACGTGGGAGAAAGTTAAGCGTGTTCCCGCTCCTGATCCACCACTTCTATGTTCACATTTGAAATAAAACAAAAATAACGTAGGGTTGTAAATTGGGTGGACTTTACCTCATGGCTAGATATTAGCAGGGTGTCGAGGTGTACCAACTAAGCGTTCTGACTCTACTCTTGCTAGGATAGGGGTCCCAGTCACACATTTTGTCGAAATAGTTGTGACTGAGGGGTGCTTCTAAACTTAGCAGAAGACGTAGCCAACATCGTGTTTGTTTTTTCTGATAGCTTCCGATGTATGACTAGGCCCCGTGCGATCGCTCATCGGGGTGAAGCGTACACGTTAACTTAGATCCGTGCTGTTCGTGTTGTCTGGGTGACCCCTACCCCATACGAGAACGGGTGGATGTAAGAGAAGAGAGACTTACCAGTAGTTCATGTTTCAGAAGAGCGACATAATTATATGTGATCCCATACGTACCCAAATAAAGTGAGGAGTCCCAGAGTGTCGCAGGTGAACTGCCACCTCACCGCCGTCCTGCTATGCTGTGTCGCAATATAAATGCGTATTCAACCGAGTGCAAGCATGGCAAGGATAGTTCATTATATGAAAGTTTATGGTATTCGACGAATTGTAGCTGCTTTCATTATTGTGAACATATAGTGCGCTCGTCGAGAGGCAACTTAAGACATAAGGAGTACATTTCTTTCGGGCGACAAACTCACCAGTAAAATTTACGAAGTGACGCAGAAAATACGCCGAATACAGCCACTATAATATCAACTGCACTACCTAGACAGCTGAGAACTACAGCAGTGGTGAACGACGGTCAACTCAGACCTCAAGCAAAAGCTTGATACGCTACGCAGGACAAATGCACCCTAGGTGGTGACTCTTGCGGCTCCAAACAATAGTAACCTACGAAGAAACAACCGTTCTTGCAGGTACGACGGAAACGTCGCGTCGGGTTGGAGACCTTATCGTACCACAAAAATCATGACGCGTGTTACCGTAGAGGTAGCACGTTTTGGCTCAATCGTTGTCTGAACGATCGGGCTCCCTAACACAAACTCGTCGGAGTTTCGTTTTTGTGACGAAATATGTTTCAGAGTATACTTCGTTTATGAGATTTATCATACGGCAGCACTTTCATTTTCCTCCAAAATAATTGTTTCGGTGAGGTATGACGCTCCTTAACTGAGGAGCTCAGAAACAACATGCTGCACCTTTATCGCAGCATGTGTCGCATGCGGTGTAACGCTTTGTGGCAATAGTGTGAGAGAAAACCAAAAGGGGATGCACCAACTAGGTCAACATATGCGTTGCCAAACTCTAGCAATAATATGCCTTCATCGAGAATGCGAAATCAAACCGCCAATCGTTCGAGCATCGGAAACGCAATTGCCAACTAAGTAGGGAGAACGGAAAACGGTTGTTTTAATATGTCAAGGGGGCGGGGTAATCGTGAACGCGGCCGAACTCGCATTCCCGGTGCGTTCAACGAGTATCGCGGCTTTTACCGAATATATTACAACAAAGGCCGACGCATGCTACGGAATAGGTGTGCCACATAATCATTCCGAGGGTGATCACTTGAGCAGCTCTACTCCTCTCCCAAAAGCGATTTTGAAGGAAAATTTAAGTGCTACCACATGAACCATTCCACGGTCTCGGTGTAAAAAGAAACATATTTCAACGCAGAAATGACATTCTCTGACGGTTTTTGGAAGCGCATTCGTTCAGAAAACGCTCCAGCCAAACTGTACCATCTCCATCGTAGCACGTGTCGGCTGTCGAAGCCAATATTGCTAGATCACCCGTGGGCAACGCGTACCTGTAACTGCCATTGAACCCGGTGTCTGCAAATCGTCTGTGACTCACTGTGGTTTCGCGAGGTCGGTGGGTACGCACATGGGCGGTGGAATCGTCGAGTTCTCCGACGCAGTCCGTGCCGTCGAAGGTGGCGCCCTTCGTCTCGCAGATGGCCGTCATGATCTCGTCCTGCTCGGAGACTCCGTCTCCGATTATATCAGGGATTATGCCCCACGTCGTCATCGTCGTCGTAACCATATGTTACGGTGCAAACACAATAAACGCGTTAATATAATAAATTAGGTCGAGCCCCCATCACTGAATGCCAGTCCTGTCGGCTCACCGCGTTAACCAGAGTAAAACGGTCACACTAACCCGAACGACACAATAAACGAAAGGCCATTGACGAAGTGATATATGAGCTGCGGCTACCCCGGGGTTTAGTCTCTATTTTGGGGACTTGTCCTACGATGGAGGTGGACTAGAATGTCGTTGTCAAAATTAGCTAAACGTCACAGGACTCCTCAATCCAAGACGCACCGAATAAGGCATGTGCCTTAACTCTCTCACTGAAAAGTATGGTGGTCCTCCACTGAGCAACCACCCTTTAAGGCATGTGTCTTATTGTTCAACCCATTTTCTTAAACAAATCGCTTCGAACAAGACCTACGATAGGACGAGGTTACGTGTGTCCAGGTTCGTTCTGCTCGCTAGATCAGACTTTCGATGGAGGTTTGTAGAGTTACTCATGCGAAGTGCCTCATAAACCACCCCGTAGGACACGTCCTATGAGACCCGTTCGGGAGAAACAATTTCCGACTGACGGGGGGGTTCATTAAGGGCACTGAGTATCAACGCAATGTCGTGGGAATGCCACTCGTCTCGGCCGATATGTTTTAAAGCTGGGCTATGTGTTTGCTAACCTTGGTGCATGGTTCTGTCAGCTGCTAGGTGACAGATAAAATACCTCCTGAAAAATGATGGGCCTCACAAAACTCAGGGGGGTACCTTCTTCCGTAGCACACGGCTTAGTTCACTGGCGAGGGTGGCATACTAACATGGCGTAACCATCATGCATAAAGGAAAAACATCAAAACCTATATCCTCCATTAAAAAAGCCATCCGGAAGCGGTAAAATTGTATTACTATACACGTGCAGCGACGGCCACCTCGATACTAACCAGGGCAGACAGTCTCGTCTCGTATCGTCTTACGTGAAAGTAGCCCGGGCCTTTGTCGAAACGCTCTCCGATCAGTTGGAAGTCGACAGCCCGCAGCGCGGGATAGTCGGGCTTATTGGCGAACGTTGGCCCACTGACTGCGGTGATTCTAAAAGAGTATTTCACGTCGGCGGGCTCCTCAAGCGTGAACGTTTCCCACTCGTTTTCGCGACCGGCACTTGTGAACCTCTGCGCTCGAGCACGGAGGGGGTCGGCGAAGGCCATATGCCGAGCGTGACAGTATTAGGGTCAGCAGTGGAATCCATCGCCTCTGAGGACCCTAGCTTTTGTGACGTCACTCCCTCGATCCAAAAAAAGGACATACTTTGTACCAGGAATCCCGATACGAACCCCCACGGGCTATCATATAGAGGAACACAGGAAACCCCCATCGTGAACAGCACATAGGGTCGAGATATACTGGGTTTCTTGATAGTTGCAAGCGTTTGGGTTCAAATGACAATCGGAAGTAGCGGTTGGCATTGACGTTTGGTGTGTCGCGCGGTCGACGGTAGCATTTCCGGGTGTAACGAAAGACCTCAATGACAATGGGTCGGTAAAAACAAACGAAGACGCTCTGACCGTGGCAACACCACGCGGAGTACGTGTAGGCAGCCCGCAATGTTAGCGTTTTGAAAAGGCTGGTAGCGAAAGCAGCCACACCTACACACCACGTCTACGTTTGTGTTCATGCTAAACAAGGTGCGATTGCAACGGGCGTCATTACTCCGTCCATCTACGGAGCAGTCGAGAAGGTTCAATATTGTGCCTTCCATATATAAGGATAATAAAACCCAACAATAAAGCTACGCGTAGGTTCTAGCCTGACAGATACCGCAGCGCTCATACGCTTGTTCCGTCTGCAATGTATGCTCCCAACCCACACCTGCCTTCCATTAAATCGATCTGTAGTTGGTTTCTCTGAGCACCGCCTGCCAGGGACCAGATTGTGTATTTTGATAATTGAATATAACAGTTCATGGTCTCTCCGCTATCAAGCTCTAGAAGTTTATTGAATATACCATACTTCTATCAACATTTCTACTGTTAGTGTTTGAGGGACCCCAACTGGCGAGGCTTTATACGAGGGTTATTGGGCAATGCGACGGCACAGATGGCGCTGCAATTTATGGGCGCCTTACACAAGGAGATCGATGTCTCATACACCCAAATTGTTATTTTTTTCGAAAAAGGTTTCTCTGCGTAGCTCGACCAACATGTATATGCCCCTTAGTCCTGCTCAAGCTTTGTAAGCACAAGTATCACAAAGAACCATGGGAATCGAGGACCGGAAAAGCTATGGTAGAGGTGCACCATGTGCCTTCTTAGCTTTGGTAGAGGTGCACCATGTGCCTTCTTAGCTATGGGCTCAATCGACGCAGTCTATGGTAGAGGTACACCATGTGCCTTCTTAGCTTGGCCACTTGAGGAGCTCCACACAACTAACCCAAACAATGATTTTGGAGGAAAATAATTTAGCTACCTGATGAACAATCCCATAACCAGGCTTTACAATCGAACATATTACAACACAAGGACGAAAGACCCCTGACGTTGGATTATGGAGACCGATGTTTCCTACAGTGTTTCAGGCCGGCAGCGCGACCGCAACAATCGTAGCACGCCTGTTGATACAACACAAGGCCCACGCTTACCGCGGGGTGAGTACACCAGTGATACATGAAGAGCTTCACCCGGCCTTACCTCGACCACATCTTCGGCGCCGTTGCATCCATCGAACAAAACGTCGAAGACGAACTCTCTGTCTACAGGGAATCTCATCCGCAGAGCGGTCACCGTCGACTCCTTTGCCTCGATCAGAAAGTAGTCGTCTCTCTGCGGTACATACATAGGCACATCGGGTCCCGCAGTGGTGTCCCCCCCCAAGGGATCAGCGGCGGAAAACAGGAAGCGTTAACAATTTCGACCAACGCCAAAGTGAGACGGAGTTTGCGCGGTTGTATCTCCTCGGGTAGGACGACGTCATATTTTACGGGCACCCTCGAGAAACTGGGCCATACCGTCGAAAGCATCTGCATCAGGCAGGGTCGACCTGAAGTGCAATCACGCTGTCATACCAGTCCCGCCCGCGTCCACGTACTCACACGGAGTAATTCCAGCTCAAACCGGGTCGGAATAACAACCTCCGCAATCTCTTCGCTGTTTAAGCGTTCCTCGTCGTTTTCCTGCAGCGACAGAGGCTGGCATCCGGAGGGCGACGTGCGACGGCGTAGCCCAAACAAATAGGCATTGATTTGTATGCACGCTATGACAGGGGGATGCACCAAACATTTCATGATGCTTTTTATACCATGGGAGGTTGAAGAACGCACCCCACACTCGATCGTGAACATTCAGCATAGCGCACCCCGATGCTGGTGGACATGTAACTTCGTTTCTCGGAGGCGTTTTTCCTCACTTCAGGAGCTCTATATCGCAACCCCAAAACACTGACTCTGTACTTCACGAGCTATATACCTATTTAACCCGACGATCACCCCCCATGACCTTAGGTGTATAAGCGCAACGATTGAAACGACAATGCCGGATAGTCCCTGAATACAGAAAGCCTGCTCACACCATACACTGTTTGGTTAAACGTCCTAACGTTACGCTAGCACGCCCCCGGTTAACAACAGGAGGGCCCGGATACACATCACACAAACCTCGTACTACCGCCACACCAATTACAGTGGTATTCGGGCGAAGCGTCTCAGCGCAGAAGCCCCCGCCTTTGAACCATATATTTCTAGTCTAAATCGGGCTACCCGCCACGCGTCGGTAGGTGCGGGGGGTGCTTATCCCCTCCTTGCATTAGCAGGTGGCAGGGGCAGTTAGACACACACCGTGGAAAAAACAGTGCATACACAGCAGTACCGTCGAGGTCCTCCGGACGGACGGGAGGGGAGGGGGCTTGCTCATAGTTGTTATTTAATGACTGAGCGGATGCATGATGCTGGGCTGCAAAACTACTGAGTCGTTGTGCCCCTAGTACCACCTCTGAGTCAGGCCGTGAACCAGACGCGCGTCCCACTCACACGTTTTCGCGACGCCCTGAACACCGGTAAAGTGACTGGGATGAAGTCGTGGTTTCGCTTTTCCAGGACGATCATCTGCCTCCAACCACGCGGCACAAGAGAACAAGAACGAGTTTACTTGTACTTGTGTCTTGGGGGGGTGACTCGGTGTTAGACCTCCTCCAGTGGTCTAGCATGTTTGACGTGCACGAGGGGGCAAGCTTGGCTCGCTCGGGCGGATAAACGCAATGTCACAAATCTAATCGCATGTTTCGTTGGTGTCGATCTATCTTCCTGGAGTGAACTCGCCCCCCACGCTGTGCATAGAGGAGGCTCCATCCCGACGATGTCGGTGATGCTACTATTAATACGCTACTACGAAAGCGCATGCATTATTCGCTAGACGTTGGTATATTCGGTAGTCTGCCAGCTGGTTATATCCAGAGTTCCTTGGTTACAACGCCTACCGTGTCTCAGTGTCTCGTCTACTAATAGCCTTCTCCTGCCCCAACACGGAACACACATTTTTATTTCGCAATGCTTGGGGTGAATGCGTCTCCTAATCCTCGCCCACACCCAAACTGTGAAAACTACTGTCAGGAAAAAACACTGTTTTAGTATGTTTCAGTAGACCTACTGGTGTACATATCAATATGCTGCAATCGAGAGAGATGTACACGATCTGGATGAACGATACAGCACATACTTGCAGTCTGCTTGGTAAACAGCAAACTACCGAGGTGCATGTACGAGTTGGATATGGGCGATTTCATTGGATGACGACACTGAGGTATTGCGTAGCCAGGATATAACCCCGGGGCGAACATGCCTACTGCGTTGATCATTTGCTTCTGGGTTATTCCCCATGAAATCCCCGTCAGTTGTAGTACTTCACGAACGATACAAGTAATAATAAAACGCCTACCTCGTTTACCTCGGTTATCTGTTTTACTCCCACGCCTTACCCCTTTCCCACGGTCTGATTCTACGGCGCTTGCGACTGAGCCGACTCCCTGCATGACGCGCTCATATGCTTGCCACCTTTCTGTGTGGGACGCGCGTGCGGCTATATCCCGGACGACGGAGTAATCACCTCTTTCACGCTGAACCACTGGTTGACTCGCTGAAACTTGGGTATGATGTTCAGGTATACGGCGTGAACGCCGAGGTCAAACGTTTGGTAGTCGGTGGTATCTCCAGAGGATATTGCTGAAGGCACCACCGTCTGGCGCAACAACAACACGGCAGGCATATAGACGAAGGGTGCGGTGTATCCATATCAACACCACATGAACACACAACGATAAACTGTTGATATTAATAGTCGAAGGGAAAGCATGCAGTACACGACGCCCCCGGCCGGCCGATTTTGGCGGCTTAGTATAGATCCGATCAGGTCAAGGCATGTTGTATTCGTCCCACAATGTGTTCGTTTGGTACACTTTTCGCTATTATTAATACTGTAGTTCACAAGTTATATCCAATACTCAAGCGTGTTTATAGTTAAGTAAATTCCGGCAGGTGCCCATATTAGTTATACAGCGCCCATCTAGAACGCCTTAGTCGCCGGGTGATGACTGGGTAAGGTTCAGTTATTTTGTGCGCACTAAGCCCCAAATGTTCATTGGTGTATATTCAATCATCGATCGTTATCGAGTTTGAGCTCCAGCCGAACGACTACAGTAGACCTAATGACAACGGAGAGTCTTTTTTTTTTCCTCAGTTAGTCCGCAGTTCGGTCATCCCTTCGCTAACCTTCCGTCGTGATTAGCACCCCTTTCCGCTAGCCGTCGTCTGCCACAATATGCTACCTTGATCCCACCGCAAGTGTATTTTGCGCACCCCGTACACCTAATGTATGGTTTACAGTAACCCTCGAACGCAGTGCAGCAGGATTCGCGTACCCGCGAAATTGCTGTGAAGTATCCACACAAACTCGAAAATGGCACACGAGCTCACCATCCAACCCAGGGCAGTTTTCGCCTCGATGCTGAACTCCTCGTACTGCTCATCACCCATGTGGAACGCTGCAGGGTGGGTGCAGTGAAACGGCAGCAGCACGCATTACATCTAATGTTGAAGCAGAGTTGGGGCGGAGATACTACCGAACGGTACTGCAGTACACTTTGATATCGCATGTTCCCACCGCGTCATGCCAACGGCACACTTGCCGGCAGGATGGGGGCTCACCGATCTGAATTTGACGGACGTAGCGGAAATAGTTCAGGCTGATGTCAACGTCGCAGTTATGCCGGTACATGGAGCCTATCCCAGTCGCCAGCGGGCCACACGTCCATCTAGTGTCCATGTCTCCGTCCTTTAACAAATAATCGAAACGACGTACAAGTACAAGTATATTAGCCGTGCTAGCGTACGGGACAGGGGGTGCATGCTTGATCCGACGCACATTTACCACCTGGAGCCTGCTTTCGCTTCTGCTGCTGAACAGACACCGGCAGAACAAGCGCTGAGCAACACCAAGAACAGCACCCAGCTGCACTGTAGGTCGTTGCACAGCAGTGTTGCACAGAAAGGCTAGATGCGACCGATGTGCTGCTGCCGATGCTCTTGCTACTGCTGCCGAGCAATCGCCAGCACACAGTACAAGCGATGAATAACCCCAAGGGCGCCTTGCTGTACGCCGGTGCGCATCAAGGTAAGGCGTGCCCGTTGCTACTGCGGCTTCTCCCGTAAATATTCGTTTGCAACGTTTTGATGTTGATTTTGCTGCTGCTGCTGCTGCTGCTGCTGCTGCCGCTGCTATGTTACTTGTTTTGTATACCCATTTCAAACCGGNTTTTACCTCGGTTATCTGCTTTGCTCCTACGCCTTACCCCTTTCCCACGGTCTGATCCTACGGCGCTTGCGACTGAGCCGACTCCGTGCACGACGCGCTCATATACTTGCCACCTTTCTGTGTGGGACGCGCGTGCGGCTATATCCCGGACGACGGAGTAATCACCTCTTTCACGCTGAACCACTGGTTGACTTGCTGAAACTTGGGTATGATGTTCAGGTATACGGCGTGAACGCCGAGGTCAATCGTTTGGTAGTCGGTGGTATCTCCAGAGGATATTGCTGAAGGCACCACCGTCTGGCGCAACAACAACACGGCAGGCATATAGACGAAGGGTGCGGTGTATCCATATGAACACCACATGAACACACCACGAGAAACTATTATTAGTCGAAGGGAAAGCATGCAGTACACGACGCCCCGGCCGGCTGATTTTGGCGGCTTAGTATAGATCCGATCAGGTCAAGGCATGTTGTATTCGTCCCACGATGTGTTCGTTTGGTACACTTTTCGCTACTATTAATACTGTAGTTCACAAGTTATATCCAATACTCAAGCGTGTTTATAGTTAAGTAAATTCCGGCAGGTGCCCATATTAGTGATACAGCGCCCATCTAGAACGCCTTAGTCGCCGGGTGATGACTGGCTAAGGTTCAGTTATTTTGTGCGCACTAAGCCCCAAATGTTCATTGGTGTATATTCAATCATCGATCGTTATCGAGTTTGAGCTCCAGCCGAACGACTACAGTAGACCTAATGACAACGGAGAGCTTTTGTTTTTCCCAGTTAGTCCGCAGTTCGGTCCTCCCTTCGCTAACCTTCCGTCGTGATTAGCACCCCTTTCCGCTAGCCGACGTCTGCCACAATATGCTACCTTGATCCCACCGCAAGTGTATTTTGCGCACCCCGTACACCTAAGGTATGGTTTACAGTAACCCTCGAACGCAGTGCAGCAGGATTCGCGTACACGCGAAATTGCTGTGAAGTATCCACACAAACTCGAAAATGGCACACGAGCTCACCATCCAACCCAGGGCAGTTTTCGCCTCGATGCTGAACTCCTCGTACTGCTCATCACCCATGTGGAACGCTGCAGGGTGGGTGCAGTGAAACGGCAGCAGCACGCATTACATCTAATGTTGAAGCAGAGTTGGGGCGGAGGTACTACCGAACGGTACTGCAGTACACTTTGATATCGCATGTTCCCACCGCGTCATGCCAACGACACACTTGCCGGCAGGATGGGGGCTCACCGATCTGAATTTGACGGACGTAGCGGAAATAGTTCAGGCTGATGTCAACGTCGCAGTTATGCAGGTACATGGAGCCTATCCCAGTCGCCAGCGGGCCACACGTCCATCTAGTGTCCATGTCTCCGTCCTTTAACAAATAATCGAAACGACGTACAAGTACAAGTATATTAGCCGTGCTAGCGTACGGGACAGGGGGTGCATGCTTGATCCGACGCACATTTACCACCTGGAGCCTGCTTTCGCTTCTGCTGCTGAACAGACACCGGCAGAACAAGCGCTGAGCAACACCAAGAACAGCACCCAGCTGCACTGTAGGTCGTTGCACAGCAGTGTTGCACAGAAAGGCTAGATGCAACCGATGTGCTGCTGCTGATGCTCTTGCTACTGCTGCCGAGCAATCGCCAGCACACAGTACAAGCGATGAATAACCCCAAGGGCGCCTTGCTGTACGCCGGTGCGCATCAAGGTAAGGCGTGCCCGTTGCTACTGCGGCTTCTCCCGTAAATATTCGTTTGCAACGTTTTGATGTTGATTTTGCTGCTGCTGCTGCTGCTGCTGCTGCTGCCGCTGCTATGTTACTTGTTTTGTATACCCATTTCAAACCGGCTGGAGGTATCGTAGCATCGCGGCCCGTGTTGTCATCACGGGATAGGCCTTGGCGACGAGACAACAAGAACAACAGTAATTGCTGTCCACAACCCACCAAGGTACTCAAGGGTTGACGGCAGTTGCTGTTACGCACACATGTTGACGACAGTTACAAATAGACTGCTGGGCGACTTCCTAGCGACAGCTACAGTATATTACTGTACCAGGTACACTTCATTCGATGCACGATCGAAGACGTTGGAGCCGGTGCTGATTACAATAAGTTTTCTATGACTGGCGGTACATCCAGGGATCAGCCCGTATCGATAGTTCTGATATACGACAACTTAGGCGGCCCCTTCGGTTAAAAAAAAACAAAAACAAAAAAAACGAGTATTTGACAATGTTGCAAAAACAAAAAAGCTTTCCGCTTTTCTGACAGCAGCATAACCATTTCCGGGAATGCACCACTATATCATTACTTATTACCGAACACGACATAGCTTCACTTCTAAGGCTCAGACCCAATACCAACCAACGTATAACTTGTTCGTGGTGGTCTCTAGGAGGTGTTGGGGCCCTTGGATATGCGAGGGATGGAAGGAATTCCTGTGTTGGCATCAAGAAACGAAAGTGCTCAGCAGTAAGGTAGTTTTCTCTCATTTTGGAGCTCCCTTTTGGTATCTGCACTCTGCTGCCGCCGCGTAAGACGCTACAGACGGTCGAACTTGGGGCCCAGGTACGTTCGCTTACTATCAATAGTGATCGGCGTCCTCGTCAAACCTCTGTGTTTATACAGTACCTGCAGCCGGAGAAACTGCCTTTTTTGAAATCCGTGATTATATAACAGTGGAATGAGGAGTCGGTTTGAGGAACGTTTTCGAGATGCTAAAGGCGTCGAATCGATTCCGCTCCAGAGACAATACTGCTGCCGATGATCTACCCTCTCTGGACCTGCTCACAGAGAGTATGGCTGAGGATTAGAACTGGGGTAACGCCTTTTTCAGTAGGTAGCCATGAAAGGTCGAACTTGTACCAGAAAAGGTACTGCAACTGACAAAAATAAAACGGGTTGGTGCTTTTTAGACTGCAGTGCTCTGGTTTATGTTTTGCCCTAAGGGGCCCCTTCAACATGTTTTAGTATTTTACGTGTATAGGATCCGTTACAATCCGTTTATGTGATACACGTGGCATCCCCGAAAGTGGGTCGGAGAGTGGACCCCCCCGGGTCACTCCGCGTCTGGATGTCATAGGAAACCAAAACATAAGCGAAAACCTGGAAACTTGTGTTTGCTTTCAACTCGGGTTATATTGTAACTACAGTAGCGGTACGGCCACGGCTCGGCCCGTGGCGCTCGGTTGAATGATACATGAAAAGTGAAACATTTGCAGCAATCACCTTCATGTAGTACATGTGGCACCCTTCGAAGTGGGTTGGAGAGCCGCACCCCCCGTTGCTAGGCGTGCGGATGTCGTAGAAGCCGACATCTACGAGCGGTAGAGGTCCGGTAGGATTTAGCCACTTCTTTTCCGCCACCGGACGCACAGGAGCAACGGTTTCGACGCGGAACTCCACCTGGGACAGGCCAGGTAGCGAGTGCACGAAGACAACATGAATACCCGCGCTTGGAATGCGCAAATGATACATTTCATACAGGCGCCTTTATATAAAATAACTCTGTGCCAAGAGGAAACACTCCCCTTTCCTCGATCAGACGATGGTACTCCTGAATGGTGCCAGCGGGCGCACCAAGCACACGGTTACGCGGCTGCCAATTTCTACCAGGTACCTGGAGAAAAGTGGTTTACTCGCTTGAACTACAACACTCCCACCGTGGTGAGTTGACGGGATGCCACGTGCTACCGTAGGGATGCACCAAAATGTCCGACGCTCCTCGGTTGAAAGCACCTCTAACCGGACCCTGAATAGGCTTGCTAATCAACTGTGCAGGTTGAAACCCGGTGGACAGTCCCATGGCTAAGGTGTTTACATGTTAATACAAATTGTACAATGAACAACAAGGGCATTACCCAAACATTGGTATACCTACGCACTTTGAGCCATCTGTAGGTACAATGGAGCGCAGGCTCAATATCAGGCGGGCCAGGAAGCCGTTTCCGGGGTAGATTACGCAGTGCACCTATAAATAAATGTCTCAAAAGTGCGTAGGTATACTTATTGTTTTGGCTAATTCCCAAAAAACAACAAGGCGTGAAGAAGCCCTGCACGTGAGAAAATCCCCCTTGCCTAAATCCGCCGCTTGCTAAGGTAAGGACGCCCCACCTGAGGAGCTCCATACTAATAGTAAGTCACAAAATAATTATGGGGGCAAGCAAATAGCGCTACGCGATGAGCAAAATATGTTGGCCTAAGTGTGCAGCAGTGAAACTGTTTGATACACAATTTGGGTTAAGGAGCGCCGTCATCCAGAAAAATGTTCCTGCCGTAAAGTGATACCTCCATCGTAGCCCGCGTCTATCGCAGCACCCGTCAAACACCGTGACACAGAAATGTGTGTAGTAGCCGTGTTTGATTTGATGGAGGGGGCGCATTTTGATACAACTGCTTGTGACTGCTGGAGCTCCGAAACCCAGTATAGTATTTGAAATCTCGCTTCTGTTTTGAGTTTGAGTGGCTTCGACGCACGCTACGATACGATAGAGGGGCACCATTCCGTTCCCGAGAGGGGTCATTTGAGGAGTTAAATACCCCACGCAAGCCGTGATTTTGGAGTGAAAACGAAAGCGTTATCCGATGAGCAACTCCATGGGCTAACTATGTATCGAATAATATTGCAGCAGAATCACCGAATTCCGACGACGTTGGGTTAAGGAGCTCCGTTATAAAAAAAAAAAAAAACACGTTTCAGCCAAAAAACGGTATACCTCCTCTATCGTAGCACTTGTCTTGTGCGTATTGATCTACTTTCCATGCGAGTGTTTATCCGGTTAAGAATATACGTTCCTCCTAAAATGTTATGTTTGAGCGAGTTACTGAGCCCCTCAATCCCTCCAATAGACTTGCCTCGTTGATGACGATGCTTCCGCCGTCCGCAGGCACCACCACGATTTTCACGTACCGCGCAACGGCCCGCACGCCGCCAAAGATCTTTAAACCGCCAGCGCCTATGGGCCGGCCACCAGCGTCGATACCCGTGCGCACCGTGAAATACTCGCCGGACGGGCCGGCGGCCATGACGTTGAGATCACCACCGGCGTCTGACGCTTCGGAGAACGCTGGAAAGGCAACATGTATGGGTGGTAACATGGTATTAGTGGGAGCGGACGCGTCGCAATCAAAAATGCGAAATACTTCGCAGACGGCACGTTTTGTTTCTGGGGAGAGACTCATTCTTCATGCCAAACACGTACTACACAGCCCCCCGAAACGTTTGTTACGCCAACTGCGGGATGGTTTTCTGCGGTTGCGGCTCGTTCGTCGATGTGTAACATAATCTGGATGCATATCGTTTCCCGGCCGATACTCGCGGGACCACCGTGTGGCAGTGCTGTCAGGCAGCCATACCCCTAGGACGTCTCACCTATGCAGAGCTGCTCCAGGGACTCTGGGGCCTGTAGATCGTAGGTGATTTCACACACCTCTCCCGACCGGCATGTCCACGAAGAAGAGTCGGTTGCATCACCATCCTGTCAACCAGCGCAATACATGTCCCAGATATGACGCTTGCTACGATCGAGGTGTACCACAAATTTCGTCCGGGGCTCCCCACTTGTGATAAGCTCTATACTAACAGGAAGTCAAAAAGATTTTGGAGGAAACCAAAAAGTGCACCGTCCTACTGCAAAGATGATCAGTCCCATGGCCTAAATATACAGCAGTGAAAAAAATAGCAACACCATACGAAATGAAGTTAAGGGGCCCCGTTAGTCAGAAATCGATTCAGCCATAAGGTTCTCGTACCTCTATCGCAGTTCGCGTTTTACTGCTTTAAAGGTAAGACCCGTCATTGATACATATCGCAGTAATAAGTGTAGGCTCTTTTTTTTATCAAAAATAGGGAATTATGTGAAATAAATGCAGCTCAAACTAGCCGACGATACACGAAACAGCAGTATCGGTGAGAAACATCAGCAATCGACACCCCGACGAGACAACAAGCGAAGTCCATTCGGAAACGCCGAACGAATGCACAAGCGCAGGTTAGATCACACGCAATCGCTGCTAAGTACTGGTATACTATACAACACCCCGCTTGACCCCCCTCATTGAGATGGAGGTTCCAGATGGTCGGATTACTTTTTCTACGCACATGCTTTGTTCGTTTTTTGTTCCAACACTTTCCAACCGGATATGTATCCAGTTTATTGATAGTCTGTTACTGTTTATGGTGTGATGCGGACCGCGCCTGCCCAGCGTGATCTCAGCCGAAGGGATGACCCGACATCCCCCATGCGCGATAAAGCGTGCTAGGTTCTCGCTCGGTGGCAAGACCACTTCAACCGGTTGCAGCGAAACCTAAGATATTTCAACCTACAAAATAACACAAATATCGCTGGGCATGAAACAAACCCGAGGAAAATGGTTTGTTGCTATGCCAATGGAATACGGAACTGCTGAGGTCGATAGAAGTCCAAACATCAATACGAAAGGGTGTCCCGTTTGGCTCAATAGAGCTCAGAGAAGTTGGGAATATCTATTTACGATAATACAGCTGGGATTTGCCTCCAAACGGTGGCATTGAACCCGAACGTCAACCTCTCATTTCCTAGTGGAAAGGCGGTAACTGCAGGGGTATCTAGAGCGTAAAACATTGATGGACATTGTTTTCCAGTCTCAAGGTCAAAGAGAGAGCTGAGAAAGATCGATGAAAAGTCGGTGAAGTTCGCCCCTTCCTCCACCGCTGGTGGCTGTACCCTGTCCAGTCGGAGACACGTTCTACGATGGAAGGAGCACCACGACTAGGCCTGCTGAGGGTGGTCACTTAAAGAGCTCTATACCCCACCGAAAAAAAAAAAACGATTTTCGAGGAAAACAAAAGTGCTACCCGATGAAAAACTCCCATGGCCTAACGAGGCAACGAAACATAAGACGTAACGAGTACGTACAAAAATAGATTTCCGACAATTTTGGGTTAAAGAGCGCCCCGTCGTTCCGAAAAAATGTTCCACACTAATTCGAAGTAGTTTTCCCCCAAATTCGTGGGACCTGTTCTTAAGGGGTTAATAAATAAAACAAAAAGGTACAGTACCTCTATCGTAGCACGCATCCGGCGGGTGTTTTCGGTGGTCTAGAGGTACCGCGTGCATCGAGTGTTTAGGGGGAATTTCGCCCGCATTTCTAGTCCTGGACACACACCCACTGCTGCTGTGGTTACATATCCTACGGCCGATGGTGTCGGGGACAACCCTTGTTCTACCTGCACTCCACACATAACTGGGGAGCAAATTTGTCTGCGAAAACGGACTCCCAGGGGGACACACACGTTGTGATTTGCCAGTAAACGAGTTCGTGTGAAGGGTGCGTGGTCTGTCGATAGTTGGCCACCCAAACGACGATCGGCGCAGTGTCAGCTATCACAGCCGCTTTTCAGGTGTGTGTGCAGGTTATAGTGCAGACGGTGCCTTCACGATGCGTGCTACGATGATGCCAGTAGCACAGCTTGGGTAGAACAGTCTTCGCTGACCGAGCTCCTCAACCCTATGCCGTTGCAGTACCCGATAGCGTTTTACAACGTTTTTCGTGGCTGTAGGGTTGTGCATTGGACTGTGAATTAGCCTTTCTCAGGTCAGTGTTGGGGTCAGGTATATATACATAGAGCTCCTGAATTGCCTCGGAAGCTGTGAGTTGCACGTGACGCATGCTTGGATAGAAGCGCACCATGGTTTTTCGGTGCTCTTCACTTAGAGAGCGTCATACCTCACCGAAAAAATGGTTTTGCAAGAAAATTTAAAGTGCTACCGGATGCGAAATCCCATGTCCGAAGTGTACTCTGAAACATTATTCGTCTCGAAAATGAACGTCCGACGAATTTGGGTTAACCCTTTTACTACTCCAAAAATGAGACCACACTAATTCCAAGTAGTTTTGTCCCAAAAAAGTGGTTGCAGTTCTGAAAGCCCGATCGTTCAGAAAGCGATCCAGCCAAAAAGTGCTATCTCTACCGTAGCACGCGTCACGTCTCTCGTACTAAGGGTGTCGAGATTAAAGAGGCATTTCATATGGTGCATTCTCTGACTCACCAAGGTGTTCATGACCGAAGAAGCGTCAGTGGTGGCCGTAGCGGTGATGGAGGCTCATGCGCTAGCAGACGTCCCAACTACCGGCACCTCATCCACGATGACGTAGATTTCGACCTGGTCGGGCATGGAGGGTTGGTTACTCGGGCGAACGTTCGGGCTGATCTACTATCGGCTAGTGCTACAGTAGAGGTAGCACTATTTCGCTGAATCGTTTTCTGAAAAATCGGGCTCCTTACCCCAAATTCGTCGGACGTGAGATCTCGCATCCGGCAGCACTTTTATTCCCCTCCAAAATCATCGTTTCGGTGAGGTATGACGCTCCTTAAGTGAGGAGCTCAGAAAAAACATGGTGCACCTCTATCGTAGCATGCGTCTATCTGTATGCCCTCCGAGATATGCGGAACAGCCCACCGCGTATCCTGCGCAATCATGTTATTGACCACCGCCACCTATGTGAACACATGTTTTTTCGAATCGTCGGTGCATCGAAACAAAGCTCTCGCATCCTAGGTGAAAGCGTAGTGACGGCATTCGTACGATACCCCTTGCATATTGAGTTGCACTAAGGTACCTCACGTTTGACTTTACTGACGGTAAATAAGTGTGTTGAAGTCATATGTACGCACCTCCAATATTGCAAAGTACTCTCCCTCTCTCATGCTTCCAGTGATCTCAATTTCCGAGCCTCGGTGGCCCTCAAGGCCAGGGATTTCTTGAAGCTCGGTAGATCCGGGGGTTGCCTCCCACTCTTCCACCCTAGTTCGTCCGTTAACCGCCACCGTGAGCTTGGGGATGCTGTCGGGGTGAAGTGCTGCCATAGAGGGTTGGTTTCGGGCGAAACAAATGGTCGATTCGACCGTGTGTAACTCAAGCCATAGAGATAGCCACCCGGTATATACTGTTTGGTTATTCGTACGAAGCATGCACGATGTTTGCGAAACCCCAGCGAGCACCCCGGGCAACAAAGTGGCTAGCCACCCCCCCCTCAGCATGTGCCTTACGCCTGAGTGCCACTGGGCCGTCAATAGTTTGGAGTCGCTGCCGGAAAAGGTGGTGACCGACAAGACAGACGGCATCACTATTTACGAGTTTACACAAATGACTGACCAGTGCTACGGCTCCAGGAGAGTCGCTTCGAGGCCGATGTATCGTTAGCCGGTCAGGATCATTTTACCGAGTGACCACTACACTTCGTAGCCGTCTTTATCCTCGAAGAGGTTGTCTTTCCCGATATACACCGTGATGGAACTGTTCGTCACTCTTTGCCATCGCAATGATTGTATTATATGTCCATTAGTTTTCGAGGTACATGTACCCACTCGACTGAGCGGCATTAACTCGGCGGTGAAAACGGCGGGGCGCGTGCTACGATAAAGGGTGCACTTTTTGGCTAAACGTTTTCTGAACGATCGGGCTGAGCTTAGCCCAAAATCACCGGACTCTCCTTCTTGTGTTGCAACACTTATACTAGTAGACTCGGGTCATGGGGGTGTTCATCGGGTGGCACTTTCAATTCCCTCCAAAACCTATTTTTCGGACTTGGATCGAGCTCCTCAAGTGAGGAGCTCAGGAAACACATGAGGCACCTCTATGGTAGCATGCCTCACGGTAGCCTCCGTACCGTAGCAACAGTAAAAGGTAATTTCCTGACCTACTCAACACTCCACCTTGTTGATTTGAAGCGTGGTCAATATACTATAGCTGCCGGAACCTGCTCGCTTATTTTATCACGTGTTCTGACTTCAGTTGTGTCGGAAATGTGGGCGTTGCAACAATGTCTGCAGCATTGCATGGCAGGACACAGAGGCCAGCGCCTCAGCAAGGTGCAGCAGCACCACAGACATATTCGTTTTTCGGTAGGTCTTTCTCCCACCTATTTTTACAGAAGCGATTGTCAAAGCCTCATCGGACGAGGCAGACAGCTCATAGATAACGCCGCAGGTATCCGCTGCATCACGAGAATCGAAAATATCCGACTCGAACGGCTCCGTGCACCCGTACCGGGAGTCAAGCTCCAATGACCCGTCCTGCGGGTCGAAAACGTAGTGGAAGTGCCCGAAGCGAAAGAGTTGGGAGTTGAAGGAAACACTCAAGAAGAGGATGCACTGGAACATGACAACGAAGGCATTGATCAGACCCAGATGAGGGAATATGTTCTCCGGAACTAGATGCGATTGATGCGTTAGGCGGTAATCTTCGAAGTGATGCCGTCTGGAAACTGTGTAAAGAAGCATGGCTCAGCGTCAGTTGGACCCTATCACCGGGTAGAGAAAACACTCGGCGCGCGAAGCATGATCCTATTTCTAGGCACGGACCGGAAAAAAACATTGCCTGAGATTAGATGTACGCGTGGTCTTCGGCTGGCGTACGACTAGACGAAAACGAACGACCATAGAGGTGCCTCATGTGTTTTGGAGGGAATTCAAAGTGCCACCCGATGAACACCCCCATGACCCGAGTCTACTAGTATAAGTGTTTCAACACAAGAAGGAGAGTCCGATGATTTTGGGCTAAGCTCAGCCCGATCGTTCAGAAAACGTTTAGCCAAAAAGTGCACCCTTTATCGTAGCACGCGCCCCGCCGTTTTCACCGCCGAGTTAATGCCGCTCAGTCGAGTGGGTACATGTACCTCGAAAACTAACACCTACAAAATCAGGACTCGTCGTGGGCTGCAGGGGTGCAATTTACGATCGCCGACGGTAACACCTTGCTGGAAATAGACAAGATATGTACACCCCAGCAATCTACTAGCAGCAGGCGTCAGCCGGGGACAGGATCAACGCGCCTCGCCGGTCTCAAAACCGTTTTGCAGCGTCTGTGTTTCGACGTACTGTACAACAATCCCCCCTGTGAGAAATAGCTGGAGGTGAGCCGATGCTCGCGACGAGGCACCGCGCATACCATTTCTCTCGAGAGTGCTCACCCTCGTACCGTGTTTTCTTCCATCACAGCAGCATAAACACTTCCCTCTTTCGGTGGAAGCTTTCATTGAAGAGGGCTTTCGGCCACTAGACAAGGTCTAGCATGGTTCCGCTCTACACGGTTTGTAATACCCCGTTTCTAATTGGTCAACGTTTTTGTAGTCGGGATGGCCCCACTTTGAGTGGGACGGTGTACCAACTAGGAGCAGGGAGGGGGTGCACGCATTCCCTCGCGCCCATGATGGACTTATATTGAAGCAAAAACAAACGTTCGTGGAAACGTTCATGGAAGAGGTACACTCAAAAGTAAAATACGTCAAAATGTGGTACATACATCGGGCAAGCGGCAAATATTCTCCAGCACACACATCGTGCGGTTAGCGGAAATCTTGCGGAACCATTACGCCAGCTCCGGACTGCATCGCTTAGGTAGAGCCCTGCCTGTGCAGTACCAGTACACGTTGATTGCGTTGTTACACTTGGGTACTCTCTTTTATATTATCTCGGATAAGTAGGCTTCCCTGCCTTTCTCAATTTCTGCTTTTTCCCTGTGTTGTTTCTTTTCGTTACATTGCTCCCTCGTTACTTGTTTTGCCTTTCCTTGTACTTTTCCTTCCTCCTTTGGATTGATTTCACTTATTTTCTTTCGGTTTCAGGTTAACGACGTATCACAGAAATTAATGATTTACCTGGTATATGTATCATACTCTGTCTGTCTCACACACTATCGTGACCACATAATTTGTACCGCTCTAGCATAAGGAATCAGGGCGGACACTACTGCTGTAGGTGTACTAATGTACTAATAATAGTTGGGCAGAATATACGCTGACAAACCAGGAGCACTTGAGTCACTTGAATATATACAATTTGTCGTATTTTCTACAGCAAGCAGCAATAACATCTACCTGGTAGGTAAACTAATACCATATAATTACTCCTTAGCAACCACGGCGTACCTCCACCTCTACAATGCTCAGACCCACTCCCGACCAACGTAGGTGTAGTCATTATGGTCTATAGAATGTGTTGGAGTCCTTGGATCTGCGAGGGAGGGCAGGCATTGTTGATTGGTTTGCATCACAAAACGAAATTGCTCAGTACCAGCAATTTCTACACTCTGCTATGGCCGCGTTGTGTGCTACGGACAGTAGAAATAGAGGCCCATATAGGTTCGCCTGCAAGTGCTCGGCGTTCTCGTCGAACATCGGGGTTCAATCAGTAGTATCGGCAGCCTGCAAAACTTCTATTTTCAAAAGTCAAAGTCGTTTTTTAAATGGGTACCAGAGGTGCGGGGCGTCGTTTTTGAGCAAGAGGCATTTTACGTGATGAAAAGGGCGTCGCATCGATCCGGCACCTGGCACAAAAAATGTTGCGCGTGACCTACGTTCTCTAAAGCCCAGTAAGTCTGAGCATTACAGTATCGGCCCTCTCACAAGACACCATATTCTGGGTGCGCGCGGAAGCACACTTTCGTATGCTGCGATTTATCATTTCGGTCCCCGAGAAGACGTTTTCTCTACGAGTAATTCTGTACAATGAATGGCGCGTTTGGGCCCAGGCCAGCCACAGGAAGGGGTCACTCTCTTGAAGTTTATGGATTGGCTAGGCTGAGAACTTGCGAATTGTTTTCAATTCATCGGCCGATTTTCGTGTGAGTTCCTTTCTTATGAGCGGGCCGGTACTACTGCCGTAGCACTGCAGAAATTTCAGTTTCGGTCGGAAGTCATGAAAGGTCGAACTCGTATATGCCATAGGTAGCATTGCAACTGAAAAAAAAGGATTAGTTATTTTTCGAGACGGCAGTGCTCTAATATGTTTTGTCCGAAGGGACACTTAAGGGACCCCTTCAGTCAAAACAAAAACGAGTACTTGCATCCGGTGAAAACAGAAAACCAACTTTTTTACAGCTGCAATTCAATTTCTCGTACAGTAGTACCCTACCACCTATTCGTACTCCATGTCGAACACGGCATATCCCCAGTTTCAATGGTCACACCTACCTGCTCCTGACCAACGTAAATCTTGTTTGTTGCGGCCTCTTGGAGGGGTTTAGGCCCTTGGATATGCAAGCGGGGGGCAGGCAATGATGCGTTCGCATCACGAAGGAAAAATGCCCAGTGGCCAAGGGTGCACGCGGATCTGAACCCCAGATATCCCACTGACTACGGCCGTGCACGGCATGAGTACACCCCCCCCTATATTGGAGGGGGAAAAAAAACGTTTTCTTCGTGTGTTTTTTGTTTGTATCACACGCCTGCAGACGCTGCTCTATGTACGTGTGCCTAGCGTCTACTACTACTGCTGGGCTTCGGGTCAACACTGGGTACACAATGATTTAAACAAACATACTGTACAAGGAATGCGTTGATACTGTCGAGAGGGTCGGAGTTGGGGAATCGCCACCACACTCTCCACACCAGCCATTCGTATAAATATCGAAAAATAGAAGCACTGACTGGGTGGTGTTGTATTGTCGAGGAGGCCTTGCCTACCCTTGGGAATGCGGGGATGATTCACCCACATCCCTTGCTTTTTTTAAATAGGTTTTAGTATGGAGTTGATTTATATAGGAAATAGTATCGTACTGCTGTACTACTGCGGTTTATGGATGGTCTGATTTCGTATATAACCCTGAGCAGAAACGCTGGGTGGTGTTGTATTGTCTAGAAGGCCTTGCCTACCCTTGGAAATGCGGGGACGCCTCACCAACATCCCCTGCTATTGGTGTCTATAGGTTTTAGCATGCAGTCGATATATATGGGAATTAGTATCATACTGCGGTTTATGGATGGTCTGATTTCGTTTATAACGCTACTGCTAGAAGCAGAAACGCTGGGTGGTGTTGTATTGTCTAGAAGGCCTTGCCTACCCTTGGGAATGCGGGGACGATTAACCCACATCCCCTGCTATTGGTGTATATAGGTTTTAGTGTGGAGTTGGTTTATATAGGAAATAGTATGGTACTGCGGTCTGATTTTTTATATAGGATCTATAGTATGGTATGTACCCCCCTATACGCCGCAGGGTGCCGAAAGAAAAACATTGACACCCCCCCCCCGATTTTTGGTTTCCACAAAATATAATTTGGAGTGTGGTCTTGGTGTGGTGTCAGAATTTGTTTTTTTCGTGCACCCTTGCAGTGGCTAAAGTTAATATATTTCCTAGCTCCTGCTTTTAGTGGCCCCGTAGGACGCTACGGACGCTCGCACTAGAAGCCCAGGTGGGTTCGCCCACTTGTTCTCGGCATCCTTGTCGAAGATGTGAGTTAAAATAGTGTAAACAGCCGGAGAAAAAATGCCATTTTTCAAACATGTTGCCGACGACCGACGGTCTCTAAATGTCTCACAGGTCGTTCTCGGTAGGGTGTTGTATATGAAAGACTGAACTTATCCGTGCAAATGCCGCGATTTCCGGTTTTTGTACCGCGACTGCCATACCGTATAGTTTTCGCATATAATACCAGGACACCTAAGTCAATACAAAAACAATGAATGGTCGAGGCCGGATTTCTTATTTGAGAGGGTGCTTTCCACACTTATTTTGAGATAACGACTAATAATGAAAAAAAAAAACTCTACGTATGAATCTCAGCCTGTTTTTTGGCTTTTGTATTTGCGTGCGTATTTCATTAAGTGTCCTGTACTGACTGCTGTATGCAGTGCGAAGGCGTGCCGTGCAAATGCCGTGGTTTATGATGATTGCTGTACGGCGTGCCGTGCAATTACCGTATGACTCATCGCGAGTATTGGTGCCATGATCTACCGTATGATGAGTATTTTTTTCCGAAGACAGCCAGTCTGAGTTTTTGTTTGCCGAAGACAGCCAGTCCTGGTTTCGATGTTTTACGTATTCACGTATTCAAGTTCTCTCGTAAACAATACCCCGTTATTCATCGTACCGACAATCTCGATGTCGCAGATTGGGACCCCCACACCAAAAATAATATGATTCGAGTATTATTAATAGTGGATATCTCGACGATTGACATTTTTTTTTTTTGTTCATCCCATTTATTATCTTCGCCCTTCCTTTCTCTCTCCTTCCTGGTCGTAACTCAGATCCGGGGTCACAAAGTAGGCTCCTCTCCCTCCTCCCCTACTACGGTTCTTGCCATGATTTTCGACGATTGACGCTAAATATATATATTTTTTTCACGATGATTGCCCGTGGGCTTCCCGCGGGGAATACCATACAACTAACCATGGCATGACGGTCAAGTTAGGGTCCCATCTGCTATTATTATAGGAGTGGATCTTGCTGAGGTAGCTCTTTGCGCCCTCTGGTTGGCTACGTAGGGGGTACAGGCAAGGGATATATATATATTGTAAGCAGCTCAATCAAACTACTTCCTGTAGTACGTACTCGTAATTTGTAATTTCGAAATTAGAGTCAGTCCACAGAGGAGAGTCAGCCACAGGCTACAGCAGCAGCGGTAAAAAGGGCTATTTAATACTCGACTCGTAGCGAACCTCCACACCACCCCACCAGGCCACTACGACGTATACCCTGAGGCCCTGACTGGTACACTTTAGCTTCGTACATACCTCTGCGGGACTTGAACAACACCCCCCCCCCCCCTCAAGGTGAGCCAGGCTTACAGTATCAGTATCCCACAGTGAGCTTCCCTCTGACCAAGGGCAGCAGTACCTGTAGCTGTAGTGCGGGGCTTTCCCCCTTTCTTTGCCGTTCGACATGATACAATACATTTAGCACGAAGTATATAGGTATGTACCTACAGCAGTAGTAGTATTAGTACTAACTGTAGTAGTATCTGCTTCGTCTGGTATCATATTCGTATTACGTATTACTATATGCAGCCGGTCGGCCCGGTAGGCTATTAATAGTGGTCAACTTCATATGCTACTCTAAATATCAAATCATTGATTGGTACTCGAGTTCAAACCGCACCGTGGTGAGATTAATAATTTTCACTCAGCAATATCAAGGAACCAATTGCTGAGAGCGCCTTCGTAGCGTGGGTAGGCGGAATTCGACGGGAGTCGACGACGAGGGAAGAAAGTGCTGAAACCCTCTCGCGATAAAAATTGCAAGGCAGGAGAAGAGCCGTTTTAGTGACCCCAAATCTGAGTTTTACGACTTAAGATGTAGAGAGAAAAGAAAGGCGAATACGATATAACAACTGGGATGCGGAAAAAATAGAGGAAACAACACGGTTCGTGTGTACACGGCGGTATGCGGCTTTTGGGCATTTTTTTTAGGGCAGGAGCAAACAGCGGGCAGGTACCGAGTATGGTAGGTTTGGCAGCCAAGGTGTCATAAGCAGGAAGCCTGCGTACACCCTCACCTATCGATTGGCGAGCGCGATGTGCCTACATATAGGCGCTTCGAGTTGGCTGGTATGTGTCCTGTGAAATGTGAGGCCTGATTAGTTTCGTTGTTGCGTAATCTCCAACATATGTTACAGAAAGCACACCGCCAGCGAAAACGTTATCTTCTGGCAAATGCATGAGGTCTCAGTCAAATCGGCTAAGGCGAAAGAGTGTTTTTGTCGGTGCCGATGGATTCCTATGCCCGTACAGTATCGGGCAGAGGCACATCGTCTGCGGGGATGGCGGAAGTGGAGTGCTGGGCGCATACGGGCACAAATGCTCATAACGATAAGGGAAAACGTTTTTTTTTCCGTCGTTCGCTGCTATATATTGATACAAAATTTCAAGTTACCTGTCACGAACACGTTCTTCCCTACACAAACGCAAGGAAGGGTGTATATCGCACACACAGGGCGACTAACCGTATGTATGCATATAAATCTCCAACGTCTCGGATCTCCAACGTATTGTCACTCAACCGAGGAGGAGTTTTCTACATCGTATACTGCTCACTCGTTCATCCTTTCCGCTGCCAGCCCTGTGGCCTATAGACTTGACTACACTTTGGTACGAAGAAAGTTTAGACTTTTCGGTAGGAGGTCATTTCACGATAGAGCGTGCAAAAGTTCAGTCGCCGTTATAGTTTATGAACCTATGCTCCAACTACGCAGTGAGCGCTGTTGATGGAGCAAGTAGCTTGTCTAGACTTCGCGCCCGTTTGCGCCACACCCATCGTCAGCCGTTGATATACATACATGTCGGTCGCCCCGATGGTCTAGTGGTAACCTCGAACGCTTCTACGAGTTGATGTCGGGAGGTCGAATCTCACGTGGGTCGGACGTTTGAGTTTATTTGCAAAAATATATAAAAAACGGAATCAACTGCTGAGAGCGCCTAATAGTAGCAGCGTGGGTATGCACAATTCGATGCAAGTCGACGAGGGAAGAAGAAGCTCAAGTATTTTCGCGATAAAAATGCAATGCAAGACCCGTACGAAGTGGGGGAGGAGGGAGAGGAGCCTACTCTGTGCCCCCGGGTCTGAGTTACGACTAGGGGGGAGAGAGAAAGGAAGGAAACATATATTAAATGGGACGGAAAAAATAATAGTAAAAACTAGGGTTTCAGCAAAAATCATGCACACCTGGTACCTTTGGTTCCAAAAACAGGTACTACACTAAAACCAAGTACAAATCAGATGTTAGGACACCTGTCATTGGCCAGCCTCACATCGTACCTGATTTTGGCTTAAAATAGGCAGGTACACCTGGATTTGTCTACAGTACTTTGTCTATTAATAGCTTTCAACTGATTTTGGCGCATTTTGAGCCGATCAGAGGCCATACCTACACTGTCTCCTACACGCCCGACACGAAGATATCACCACACTACGTACATACATACGACCGGCCACAACGACTACATAACGTATCATACGCGCGCATACAGCGCAATGAATATATATGTTGTAATATATTACGTACTCCTGCTTGCTGACACGGTACGGAAGGCGAGCAGAACTCCATGTTTTGTTCGTATGCTATCAATGGAATCCGACGCAAGTCGGCGAGGGAAGAATGTGCTGAAACCTTCTCGCGATAAAAATGTAAGGCAAGAACCGTAGTGGGGGAGGAGGGAGAAGAGCCTAATTTGTGACCCCGGATCTGAGTTACGACCAGGAAGTAGAGAGAAAGGAAGGGCGAAGAATATGAATGGTACGGAAAAATAAATAAATAAAAACGTGGCTACGACTATATGCATACATAGATACATACCAGGTATAATATATTCAAGAATACGGAAATACACGTACGAGTAGTAGGAGTGAGTGGGACCACGAGAGCAATGCAAGCACACGACATATGTACAGAAAACAACATTCAACATTGATCCAGAGTTCGGAGGACACGCGCATTCGTCATCATCCTGCTATCCAGGCGCAAATTCAAAACTAGTACCTGGTATGTTTTATTATTTCTCACAGCCAAAAAGTGTTGAAAAACACCGTTCGTGGCGTGCGTTTGTCACTTGGTTTTAGAATTTACCTGAATTTGGCTCAAATGGGTCAGGTATACCTGATTTTGGCATTTGCCCAAAAGTCAAATATCAGATGACCTGTACGTATCTCGAAGAAAGGAATAGTTTCGCGATCTCTATTTCTACATCTGTTGGATGGAAACCATGCTAAGATTGAAATATAAATGAGCTTCCGGGTTCGTTTGTTTGCTCGTTTCTTCTCCATGTTTCGCTTTCTATAAAATCAGAATGTCAGATCACCTGCAGATTCCCGTGAGGTAATCAAAACCGTTGTCTATATACAAGAACGGTGGGAATGAGGAGCGTGACAGACGCCTTCAAGTGGTCAAACTCCTAACTGCATTAAGCTACTGCGTTGGCGGCTTTTCTCTTTTTGCTGTGTTCCTGCAATTAATTGTCATTGATGGGATCGTTTTTTATTCTAAGCGATTTGGGTCAGCACATAAACCTTTTTTTACTGACCGGCAGGTAATTGATGGGTGTGCGTGGTGGGTGAGAGATTTACTGGGTTGGTCGGTTGGTCCCTCGGCTGGTAGTCCCACAATCACCAACACCACCCACCAACATTTACTGTTAATTAAGCGATGCGTGTCAGCGCAAAAACCTTGTACGAGTACAGAGAAAAATGTACCAGTAAACAAATACATCTGAATCATTTCATAATTCGTTTTTGTTGTATGATCTTTTTGCTCGTATTTTGTAAAATCTGTATCAGGTATCAGGTCGGTTGGTCCCTGGGCTGGTAGTCCTACAATCACCAACACCACCCACCAACATTTATTGTTAAGCGATGCGTGTCAGCGCAAAAACCTTGTACAGAGAAAAATGCAAACTAAGAAATCTGAATCATTTCAGAATTCGTTTTTATTTTTATTGTCTTTTTGCTCGTATTTCGTAAAATCTGTATCATTTCAGAAATCGTGTTTTATTGTCTTTTTGTTTTGTGCATCTCTCAGCAGCAGCAGCAGATAAGAAATGGGATGGACAAAAAAAACAAAATGCTGCTGCTGCTGAACGAGTGCGTACCAGGAACCACCACCAAACCACGGGACGAAGCCACCACCAACCACCACCAGCCACTACGAGCAACAACAACTTCTGGTGCTCCTGCGGCTCGTGGGGCAGGGGTGGTGGCGGTGGTGGTGATGGTCGTCGTTGTGGTGTTTGCTGGTGATGGTGGTGTGTGTGCTGTGTGCGATGATGGTCTTCCTCTTCTCGTCCGATCATCACCGTTGTTGCTCTACTGCCGAGAAATGTGGTCTTCAGTTTCAACCCTTGACAGCCTTGACATGCCGTGACTGTCACCAAACAACTAGTTTTTAGTGTGGAACACGCCACCCTACACCCTTGACAGCGCATGTTTTGCCTTGCTTGACATGTCTCCTCATCGTTGCTATATACTACTGCTAGTTTGCTCTACTGCCGAGAAATCCCAGTGACACAATTTGGTACTGGCAACAGTTTAGGGCAGTCACTACCGCCTAGCTCTCCGATCTCGGCACGGCTTTCGACACGAATAGCACAGGACGGTCGGCACAAATAGCGGGCCTCTATCAGTCCCGAGCGTGTCTGAATCGGTTCAGTGTACGCGTCGCGCGCCAAAAAAAAGCAAAGCGAACGAAGTGCGAAGTGCAGACGAAGTGCAGACGAGCAGACAGACGAGCAGACAGACAAACCTCAATATTAAGGATTCTTTAAATAAAGCCACGCTGCGGCAGCTTTCAGAACTGTTTTTTGTCCGTTTGTGTCCGTTCGCGACCAGGGGGGTACACCCCCACGGGCACATACCCAACCATTATGAAGAGCATCTATTGATGCTTCGAAGGGCTGCGCCCTTCTCAGCATCAATATCTCCTCATTACAAGAACGGTGGGAATGAGGAGCGTGACAGACGCCTTCAAGTGGTCAAACTCCTAACTGCATTAAGCTACTGCGTTGGCGGCTCTTCTCTTTTTGCTGTGTTCCTGCAATTAATTGTCATTGATGGGATCGTTTTTTATTCTAAGCGATTTGGGTCAGCACATAAACCTTTTTTTACTGACCGGCAGGTAATTGATGGGTGTGCGTGGTGGGTGAGAGATTTACTGGGTTGGTCGGTTGGTCCCTCGGCTGGTAGTCCCACAATCACCAACACCACCCACCAACATTTACTGTTAATTAAGCGATGCGTGTCAGCGCAAAAACCTTGTACGAGTACAGAGAAAAATGTACCAGTAAACAAATACATCTGAATCATTTCATAATTCGTTTTTGTTGTATGATCTTTTTGCTCGTATTTTGTAAAATCTGTATCAGGTATCAGGTCGGTTGGTCCCTGGGCTGGTAGTCCTACAATCACCAACACCACCCACCAACATTTATTGTTAAGCGATGCGTGTCAGCGCAAAAACCTTGTACAGAGAAAAATGCAAACTAAGAAATCTGAATCATTTCAGAATTCGTTTTTATTTGTATTGTCTTTTTGCTCGTATTTCGTAAAATCTGTATCATTTCAGAAATCGTGTTTTATTGTCTTTTTGTTTTCTGCATCTCTCAGCAGCAGCAGCAGATAAGAAATGGGATGGAAAAAAAAAACAAAATGCTGCTGCTGCTGAACGAGTGCGTACCAGGAACCACCACCAAACCACGGGACGAAGCCACCACCAACCACCACCAGCCACTACGAGCAACAACAACTTCTGGTGCTCCTGCGGCTCGTGGGGCAGGGGTGGTGGCGGTGGTGGTGATGGTCGTCGTTGTGGTGTTTGCTGGTGATGGTGGTGTGTGTGCTGTGTGCGATGATGGTCTTCCTCTTCTCGTCCGATCATCACCGTTGTTGCTCTACTGCCGAGAAATGTGGTCTTCAGTTTCAACCCTTGACAGCCTTGACATGCCGTGACTGTCACCAAACAACTAGTTTTTAGTGTGGAACACGCCACCCTACACCCTTGACAGCGCATGTTTTGCCTTGCTTGACATGTCTCCTCATCGTTGCTATATACTACTGCTAGTTTGCTCTACTGCCGAGAAATCCCAGTGACACAATTTGGTACTGGCAACAGTTTAGGGCAGTCACTACCGCCTAGCTCTCCGATCTCGGCACGGCTTTCGACACGAATAGCACAGGACGGTCGGCACAAATAGCGGGCCTCTATCAGTCCCGAGCGTGTCTGAATCGGTTCAGTGTACGCGTCGCGCGCCAAAAAAAAGCAAAGCGAACGAAGTGCGAAGTGCGAGGGACAAACCTCAATATTAAGGATTCTTTAAATAAAGCCACGCTGTGGCAGCTTTCAGAACTGTTTTTTGTCCGTTTGTGTCTGTCGCGAGCAGGAGTACACAACCATGGGCAGATACCCAACCCATTATGAAGAGCATCTATTGATGCTCGCGGCCTAGCGGCCGCTTCGCATCAATATCTCCTCATTACAAGAACGGGGGGAATGAGGAGCGTGACAGACGCCTTCAAGTGGTCAAACTCCTAACTGCATTAAGCTACTGCGTTGGCGGTTCTTCTCTTTTTGCTGTGTTCCTACAATAATCAATCGTGATTGATTGGATCGTTTTTTTTTAAGCGATTTGTGTCAGCACAGAAACCTTTTTTTTAGTGACCGGCAAGTAGTTGATGGGTGTGCGTGGTGGGTGAGAGAGTTACTGGGTGGGTCGGTTGGTCCCTGGGCTGGTAGTCCCACCATCGCCAACACCACCCACCAACATTTCTTGTTAAGCGATGCGTGTCAGCGCAACAACCTTGTACAGTGGGTATTAAGTGGATCGCTGGGCTGTGTGTGTTGGTGCATATTATATGGAAACGACGAAAACTGGCAGGGCATCATGTATGTATGTGTACTACTACAATGCTGTGTACTGGGCAGGTCAAATACGTACGTAGGTGCAGGTATAATATTGAAAATAAAATGGTACAATGGTTCTAAGATCAAGTTATCGTAAAAAAATGAAACAAAATGAAGGAGGAAAGCAGCAGCAGCGGCCGGAAACGTAGGGCACCATATTTGTGTACTCAGCAGGTCTAGTACGTATAGTCCATCCGGTTAAATTTTGCCATCTTGTGACCTCCACTTTTTCTCGCTCAATTTTGAGAATTGTAAGGCGAAACAAAGTTCGCAAGAACCGCGGGGTCGAGAGGAACTCAAATCCGGTCTCAATTTTTATTTTGAAAAAATTGGCCATTTTTGGCCATTTTTGAGAAAAATTGGCCACTTTTGGCCACTTTTGAGAAAAAATGGCCCAAATTTGGAGAAAAAAAAACAAAAAAAGTACTTTTTGCTCGTGTATACTGCTGTACATTAGGAATAGCACGCGCCTACGCCAATATCGACGATGCTTTCTTTCCCACCTCCTCATAAACCCATACTGTACTCTTTTGTGTAGTGCATGTATTCAATGGAACAGTATACCACCACCACACCAACGCCACGCCAACAGCAAGCTCAACCATAGCAGCCATCCACCTTCCCACCACCACCGCGCCAACATCACCACTAATAGCTCCAGCAACGCCTCACAAACTATCTATTCTACATACATAGTGTATTCTACTATTCCGTCTTGAATGACTTCAACATGTCATCGATGGCGGCAATAGAAGCAATCCGGGCTTCGCGCGCCGCGGCGAGGGCAGCCTGCTCTTTGGCCTTACGCCCAGCCCTCTTCATTGGCTAGTGTTTGTGTGTGGGTGTGTTCTCCCGCGTGTTTGTCTGTGTTCATGTGTATATATATACATCAGTGTATGTATGTGGGTGTGTGTCGCTCTGAAACTTTGAGCGGCCATATCTCGCTCAAATAATTTTTTTTTTGCACAAAATAATGAAAATCCCCTAGGTGCAGGTCCAATTCGTCCGAATCCATTGAGTTTTTCGGGATCGTAGGATCAGTTATTCCACATAAAACGAAATCAATTTCGCCCCCCATATGAGGTTTTCTGGCTTTTTCTGCCCCGAATCTCGTCAAAACAAAAAAAAGTTGACTTCACATGAAGCTGGTCGACGAGATCTGTTCAAAACCGGTGTCAACAATAAATAGGCACCACATGTTCGTTCATATAAAACCAAATAAAATCACGCAAAAAATCAACGGATTTGCGAATATCTCGCCAACAAAATAAAAAATAAAAAATCTGATCCTAACAAAAGACCCGCCTGAAAGAGAGCTTTTTAACGGTACATTCCATGGCACCAAGGGGTAATTCTGTCGTCCACAATAAATTATATATTGTATGGTCAAATGATGGCAAAATGTAACCGGATGGACCATACTGCTGTACGTAGCAGTGTAATCAGTCAAGAGTCGGTTCGATTGTGCCGGTTTAAACCGGTTAACCGGTTAACCGCGGTTTTTTCCGGTTTCAACCGGTTTTCGGTTAACCGGTTTAAACCGGCCGAAAAAACCGCGGTTTTTTTTTCCAAAAACCATCTACTCGGGCACGCCTGCTGGGTTTCCAAAAACCGGTTTCTTAGAGGTGCCCACCTCTAGCCCGGAGTAACGCCGGAGGCGAAACAAATGCGATATGTGCGGGAATATACACCTCAAAATCAAGTAAAAAACCTTTCAATTTAGTTTTTGCTACGTACGCCGAATGTAAAAAAGGTGCCTAACTTTTGTTTTTGACTACGTATAGCGAATAAGGCAAGGGGCGTAAACGATGTTCGATCATGGCCAATTGCACAAAAAAACACTTTAAAAACAAAAAACGCCTCCGTCGAATTCTATAAACATTGTTTTAAAAACAAATCGACTACGGCGATTTAGAAAAAAGACCCCCGAAAAAATTGTGAGCCTCATGCGAGAAATGAACACGCAACAATAGATTTTTGCCTGCGGCGAAAAATGTTGCGCGATCAAAATCGCGTGTTGCGCTCCGCGCAACGAGTCCCCCGCCGACTGCTAAGCAAAGCGTTTTTATGACCCAACGTTTGCGCCAGCGCAACCGCGCAACACCTAATTAATGCCGTGGTCAGTACCATAATTAGGATATCGTGAAGGCCCTTCGGAGCTCGCCGACGCATTGCAAAGGAAATGCCTTCTTTTTTGTTGTTGTACATATCACAAGCAGCATTGACTACAGTATCACAATCATCATACCGTAGCAGGTAGCAGAGCAACCGGCCAGACACACGTACACGGCATCGCGGCTGTGCACACATGGAGTATCGATAACGGGAACCACCTCACCTCGAGCTGTGTTGTTGGGCGCCTGCTTGCCCTGTTCTGCTCGCTTCGTGTGCGTTCTGCTGTGTATTATCTATGACATGCCGAGCGGGCTGATAATACGTTCTTGGTGGAATCGAGACCGAGGACGTTTTTGGTTGCACCGAAATCACGACGAACGATCACATATCACAAACTGCCAGCAACACCGAAGTCAAGCAGCAGCATAGCACCAATTGACAGCATCAACAATAGGCCCGGCTAGAAACCGTTGCACAAAGGTGCCTTGGGGCTATCGTACATGCTACGCATGTACATACGTTCGTCGGTCATGCATCTTATCGGTTTGTGAACGGGGTGGAATAAGCGGCAGAAACCTTGTATTAACACATACACAAACTTCATGCATCGACGAAATCCTCGAGCTCACAGCTTTTGTTTTTTATTTTTTGAAATACATACATACATGCTTACAACGTTGGCACGGGACATAGCAGCAATAATCATCTTGAACTCCGATACCCCTAGCCGATGCTTCTACCACACCCTTCCCTCGACGGCGTGTTCGTCGTGAGGAGAATACTAGCTGCGTGGGCTGACCACAAACTTCGCGATGGTCGTTGACGATCTCTTTATACAGGAAGGCATCGAAATGCCTCGCGCTTCACTTTCGCGCTCGGTCGGCCTACTCCTACTCCAACTTGCAAGCGCCGCAGGTGAGTTTGTCAGGGCAAAGAAAATTCGGTTCAATCTAAGACCGGTGACATTGGCTGGTAGCTGATAGCGGCACACGGGAAAAGTATCTTCATTTACTTGTTGCATTAAAGACGGTAGTTCATCGGCGCGTTTGAAAAGTAACGAACGAAATCAGGCAATGTTCGAAACAAACATAACTCTGATGGTCTTCGCGAAACCAACGCGTGACAACACAATATCCTCTGGAGGGAAGCGCCTCCAAACATCATTGAAACCCTCCTATCCCGCAACCAATATTTACTGTGCGCACCCCCCGTTAACTCGGGGAGAAAACAAGCCCTCTCCGGGAGGCAATCGGTTAACTCCACCTCCCGCTCGCTGAGTGACCTTCCTTGTTTATACCGGGCGGGGCCGAGGGCCGCTGCCTGGCCTAGACGTGTTATTGTCGTGCGGCCTAGAGACCTACTGGTGATCGTAGATACGGCGTTCCGCGGGACAGATATATACCAATCCTGACAAAGTTGAGCAGGAAGAGGAGCTGTTTGGACGCCATCATCACCCCCGCCTCGTAAAGTTATCCTTAATATTAATGTCGTACTAGCTAAGTTTTTGTAGGTGTGGTCATTTTGATCGTTACAGTAGTATTTAGTTATGGTTTAGTGTGACCGGTGGGTGGCCGGGCCCCTTCCCTACCGCTACGGGTCGTTGCGCGGCCGCAACCCCCCCCCCCCCTCACCGCAGGAAGCCTTCGGTGTCTCCAACGAAAGAACAGACGCATGCTGCAATATAGGTGCACACCATGTTTTTTCTGGAGCTCTTTACTTGAAGAACTCTACACCTCACCCCAAAGTGATCATTAAGGGAGGAAACTAAAAGTGCTATCCGATTGAACATCTCATGGCCGAAGCAAACAAGGAACAATGTTGTAGCGAAATAATAACAGTGCTCCGATTTTAGGTTAAGGAGCCGGATCATTCAGAAATCAATTCCGCCAAAAAGTGCTATCTCTATCGCAGCACGCGTCAACAGGCGTCGCAGCCCCACCCGTCTAGCGGGAGGAGTGGAACGGCGCCGTGCCGGGCACGTCCTGCTTTGATCGCCGACATGGTCGAGGGAAAACACACATAGAACTCCCAGCACGATACTCGTACGGCCGCACGGCCTCGCCAAGTTTTCGTAGACACGAGCCTGCATGCGAGAGAGAACAACGTATCGAACAGTATTGTACTCGATTAGGTGTTGTTTCTGTGGCCGTTCTGATGGAGACACCGATTAGGTCGACAATTTCCCGTGTCAGAGCAGGGTACCTTGGCGGCTGAATACACCGCGGCACCACTTGGTGGGAGCGAGCAGCGCTGAGTGAGACGGAGTGCCGATTGGATCATGGTGCCGAGTGGGAACATGGTTTGGTAACAGCGTCCACCTGTGAAATTCTCCTGTAGGCTCGTGTCAATACATTGCTCCCGTCGTACGGCACGTGGTAAGGCAGAGGTGCACTAACGTACTCCTAAGGGTGTTCACTTTAGGATTTGTATACGTCAAACTGAAATTATATGTTAAAGAAATAATAAATTTGCACGCTGACGAACAATCTCATGCCCTAGATGTACGCCAACGTCATACAGCGACAAAAGGGTGGTATTTAGTCGAGTTTCGGTTAAGGAGCCCCCCCCCGTGCAGAAAATATTTTAGCGAAAACAGGATACCTCTATTGTAGCACGCGTCAGGCATACAGTCGACTCCTATACCATCCACTACTTACGGCTGTACGAATGGCTGGTTGGGTGACGTGGGTGGGTGGTGGGTTGGTGAGTGTGGGTGGGTGGGTGCGTGTGTCCGGTGTGTGGGTGGGTGGGGGGATACCTACAGTAGGTGGGCGGGTTGGTGGGTCGCTGGGCGGGTAGGTAGAATAGCAGTGCAGTATCAACCTGATGGGAGGGCCGTAGGACGTGAGCCGGATTCCGAAAGTGTTTATGCCGCTATCGGCAGGGTTCGTACCTCGAGATCTACACAGGGAAAGTTCGGGATCAGCTCGACAGCTTTCCCACGAAAAAGTGCGTCCCTTTGCTCTTCGTCTTTGCTTCGGTGTAATTATTGTTGTTGTCGTTGTTGTTGTCGTTGTTGTTGTTGTTGTTGTTGTTGTTTTTGTTGATTTTGTTGTTGTTGTTGTTGATGTTGTTGTTGTTGTTGTTTTTGTTGTTGCTGTTTCTGTTGTTGCTGTTGTTGTTGTTGTTGTAGCTCTTGTTGGTATTGTTGTGGGCGGGGGTGGTGCTGGTGGCGGTGGCATATTTGGCTGTTGCTGCCGTCGGTGTTGCAACTTGTTGTGTGTATGCGCCTAAGCTCGGCCTCCGCCGGTTTGGTTTCTTGTTTCCTTATTTTTCTGCTTCAAACAAATGCAAAAACAGTCGGCTTTCTCGATTTTTTTGCCAACAGTTCGGGAAAATAGTTATCTCCGCTCTCGGCTCAAATGACTGGAATCGAATGAAAAAACAAACTGGGCAGAATGCACAACTACAATTGTTTATCGCTTTTTAGATTCGTTTTTTCTGCTTGGTTTTGTTGTAAAGGGGCCTCTTCGGTCAAAACATATTAGAGCAAATTGCAAAAAAACACGTTTTTTGTTTTTCAGTTGCCATACTATGTGGTATAATTTCTACATTTTCATGACTCCCTATTGAAAACGACCCGTCTCCAGTTATAATGCTCGGGTTGCCGACATGTGAGTAGTTTTGGAGAGCCTAGGGTCAAGAGGTGTATCGACCAGACGCGTTTTTCATCACGAAAGGTGCCTCATACTCGAATACGACGTATGGGGAGTCGTTTTCGAGTAAGAGGCACTGCTCGTGATGAAACACGCGTCTGATTGATACGCCTCCTGAGACACAAATGTCAACCATGCCCTAAAACCTCCGAAACTACTGTCGGCAACCCGAGCAATATAACTGGAGAAAGGTCATTTTCCGTAGGTAGTCATGAAAAGGTAGAAATTATACCAGAAATAGTATGGCCACTGAAAAACAAAAAACGGATATATTTTATATTTGCTCTTATATTGTTTCACCGAAGAGGCCCCTTAAGTCGGTTCGATGATCCTGGTGCATATTTACGTATGATGTTGTGTTAAAATAAGGCTCGATCGGCGTGCATGGCCAGGAAAAAGCTGACGTCATCGGCGAGGCAGGCGTCAGCAATCCTCTAAGCCGTTGTAGAGTCTTTTAATTTTAGGATTCATAAACTATAGGCGTACAGGAGACGTATAAGAGACGAGTGAACTCTACATTACTTAAACTAATGCGGCCACCGGGGGATAATTGGAGGCGCTGTGGCAGCGACATCAGCTCAAGAAGAGCTAGATCAGCTCTTCACAAAATCACGGGCGTATTTGCCTGAAGATAGGTCGTCTCGGCCATAGCTGGCGGAGGCTCCGTCAATACCCTACGGTCCGTGGCATGGGTGACAGATGACACACCGTCAAATGCTGATACCAACAAGTTTATTAACCGAACAACTTGTAGACAGTTACCAAACAAACTTGTAGACAGATAGTTTACATGTCTCACCTTGCTGTCTCGATCTACAATACACAACCCAGACGGAGTCGGACCGGCGAGTTTGTTTTCCCGGCGAGGGGAGCAAGAGTTCCAACTTCACCCAAAAACCACCCCAAAATATGCAAGGCTTACTACTGTATAATGCCTGGTATCATACGTATATACTACATGTTTGTTTTTTTGGCGGGACTGTATTGACGGTAGCGGTGGAGCTGGAGGGAATTTATTCAGTGGTTCACTCGCCGAGGGTACGACGTCGCCCCCCCCCCCCCCCCCCCCCCCCCCCCCCCCGCCCCCGCCGTTCGTTTGTGACAGGTCGTATCACCGTTGAATTATCAGAGATTCGGACGGTTGGAGATGTTGATACAACAGGCGAATACGAAACACTGTCCGCCCGGACGATTGAGAATGGCTTGGCCGGATTGGACCCGATAGACGCTGACTGCCCTGCCGCGGTCAAGTGCCTCGGGCTATTGACGAGGGTGAGCACTCTCGAGAGAAATGGTATGCGCGGTGCCTCGTTGCGAGCATCGGCTCACCTCCAGCTATTTCTCACAGGGGGGATTGTTGTACAGTACGTCGAAACACAGACGCTGCAAAACGGTTTTGAGACCGGCGAGGCGCGTTGATCCTGTCCCCGGCTGACGCCTGCTGCTAGTAGATTGCTGGGGTGTACATATCTTGTCTATTTCCAGCAAGGTGTTACCGTCGGCGATCGTAAATTGCACCCCTGCAGCCCACGACGAGTCCTGATTTTGTAGGTGTTTTTATCGTTCGTTTTCGTCTAGTCGTACGCCAGCCGAGGACCACGCGTACATCTAATCTCAGGCAATGTTTTTTTCCGGTCCGTGCCTAGAAATAGGATCATGCTTCGCGCGCCGAGTGTTTTCTCTACCCGGTGATAGGGTCCAACTGACGCTGAGCCATGCTTCTTTACACAGTTTCCAGACGGCATCACTTCGAAGATTACCGCCTAACGCATCAATCGCATCTAGTTCCGGAGAACATATTCCCTCATCTGGGTCTGATCAATGCCTTCGTTGTCATGTTCCAGTGCATCCTCTTCTTGAGTGTTTCCTTCAACTCCCAACTCTTTCGCTTCGGGCACTTCCACTACGTTTTCGACCTGCAGGACGGGTCATTGGAGCTTGACTCCCGGTACGGGTGCACGGAGCCGTTCGAGTCGGATATTTTCGATTCTCGTGATGCAGCGGATACCTGCGGCGTTATCTATGAGCTGTCTACCTCGTCCGATGAGGCTTTGACAATCGCTTCTGTAAAAATAGGTGGGAGAAAGACCTACCGAAAAACGAATATGTCTGTGGTGCTGCTGCACCTTGCTGAGGCGCTGGCCTCTGTGTCCTGCCATGCAATGCTGCAGACATTGTTGCAACGCCCACATTTCCGACACAACTGAAGTCAGAACACGTGATAAAATAAGCGAGCAGGTTCCGGCAGCTATAGTATATTGACCACGCTTCAAATCAACAAGGTGGAGTGTTGAATAGGTCAGGAAATTACCTTTTACTGTTGCTACGGTACGGAGGCTACCGTGAGGCATGCTACCATAGAGGTGCCTCATGTGTTTCCTGAGCTCCTCACTTGAGGAGCTCGATCCGAGTCCGAAAAATAGGTTTTGGAGGGAATTGAAAGTGCCACCCGATGAACACCCCCATGACCCGAGTCTACTAGTATAAGTGTTGCAACACAAGAATGAGAGTCCGGTGATTTTGGGCTAAGCTCAGCCCGATCGTTCAGAAAACGTTTAGCCAAAAAGTGCACCCTTTATCGTAGCACGCGCCCCGCCGTTTCCACCGCCGAGTTAATGCCGCTCAGTCGAGTGGGTACATGTACCTCGAAAACTAATGGATATATAATACAAGCATTGCGATGGCAAAGAGTGACGAACAGTTCCATCACGGTGCATATCGGGAAAGACAACCTCTTCGAGGATAAAGACGGCTACGAAGTGTAGTGGTCACTCGGTAAAATGATCCTGACCGGCTAACGATACATCGGCCTCGAAGCGACTCTCCTGGAGCCGTAGCACTGGTCAGTCATTTGTGTAAACTCGTAAAAAGTGATGCCGTCTGTCTTGTCGGTCACCACCTTTTCCGGCAGCGACTCCAAACTATTGACGGCCCAGTGGCACTCAGGCGTAAGGCACATGCTGAGGGGGGGGTGGCTAGCCACTTTGTTGCCCGGGGTGCTCGCTGGGGTTTCGCAAACATCGTGCATGCTTCGTACGAATAACCAAACAGTATATACCGGGTGGCTATCTCTATGGCTTGAGTTATACACGGTCGAATCGACCATTTGTTTCGCCCGAAACCAACCCTCTATGGCAGCACTTCACCCCGACAGCATCACCAAGCTCACGGTGGCGGTTAACGGACGAACTAGGGTGGAAGAGTGGGAGGCAACCCCCGGATCTACCGAGCTTCAAGAAATCCCTGGCCTTGAGGGCCACCGAGGCTCGGAAATTGAGATCACTGGAAGCATGAGAGAGGGAGAGTACTTTGCAATATTGGAGGTGCGTACATATGACTTCAACACACTTATTTACCGTCAGTAAAGTCAAACGTGAGGTACCTTAGTGCAACTCAATATGCAAGGGGTATCGTACGAATGCCGTCACTACGCTTTCACCTAGGATGCGAGAGCTTTGTTTCGATGCACCGACGATTCGAAAAAACATGTGTTCACATAGGTGGCGGTGGTCAATAACATGATTGCGCAGGATACGCGGTGGGCAGTTCCGCATATCTCGGAGGGCATACAGATAGTAGATCAGCCCGAACGTTCGCCCGAGTAACCAACCCTCCATGCCTGACCAGGTCGAAATCTACGTCATCGTGGATGAGGTGCCGGTAGTTGGGACGTCTGCTAGCGCACGAGCCTCCATCACCGCTACGGCCACCACTGACGCTTCTTCGGTCATGAACACCTTGGTGAGTCAGAGAATGCACCATATGAAATGCCTCTTTAATCTCGACACCCTTAGTACGAGAGACGTGACGCGTGCTACGGTAGAGATAGCACTTTTTGGCTGGATCGCTTCCTGAACGATCGGGCTTTCAGAACTGCAACCACTTTTTTGGGACAAAACTACTTGGAATTAGTGTGGTCTCATTTTTGGAGTAGTAAAAGGGTTAACCCAAATTCGTCGGACGTTCATTTTCGAGACGAATAATGTTTCAGAGTACACTTCGGACATGGGATTTCGCATCCGGTAGCACTTTAAATTTTCTTGCAAAACCATTTTTTCGGTGAGGTATGACGCTCTCTAAGTGAAGAGCACCGAAAAACCATGGTGCGCTTCTATCGAAGCATGCGTCACGTGCAACTCACAGCTTCCGAGGCAATTCAGGAGCTCTATGTATATATACCTGACCCCAACACTGACCTGAGGAAGGCTAATTCACAGTCCAATGCACAACCCTACAGCCACGAAAAACGTTGTAAAACGCTATCGGGTACTGCAACGGCATAGGGTTGAGGAGCTCGGTCAGCGAAGACTGTTCTACCCAAGCTGTGCTACTGGCATTATCGTAGCACGCATCGTGAAGGCACCGTCTGCACTATAACCTGCACACACACCTGAAAAGCGGCTGTGATAGCTGATACTGCGCCGATCGTCGTTTGGGTGGCCAACTATCCACAGACCACGCACCCTTCACACGAACTCGTTTACTGGCAAATCACAACGTGTGTGTCCCCCTGGGAGTCCGTTTTCGCAGACAAATTTGCTCCCCAGTTATGTGTGGAGTGCAGGTAGAACAAGGGTTGTCCCCGACACCATCGGCCGTAGGGTATGTAACCACAGCAGCAGTGGGTGTGTGTCCAGGACTAGAAATGCGGGCGAAATTCCCCCTAAACACTCGATGCACGCGGTACCTCTAGACCACCGAAAACACCCGCCGGATGCGTGCTACGATAGAGGTACTGTACCTTTTTGTTTTATTTATTAACCCCTTAAGAACAGGTCCCACGAATTTGGGGGAAAACTACTTCGAATTAGTGTGGGACAATTTTTCGGAACGACGGGGCGCTCTTTAACCCAAAATCGTCGGAATTCCATTTTTGTACGTACTCGTTACGTCTTATGTTTCGTTGCCTCGTTAGGCCATGGGAGTTTTTCATCGGGTAGCACTTTTGTTTTCCTCGAAAATCGTTTTTTTTTTTTCGGTGGGGTATAGAGCTCTTTAAGTGACCACCCTCAGCAGGCCTAGTCGTGGTGCTCCTTCCATCGTAGAACGTGTCTCCGACTGGACAGGGTACAGCCACCAGCGGTGGAGGAAGGGGCGAACTTCACCGACTTTTCATCGATCTTTCTCAGCTCTCTCTTTGACCTTGAGACTGGAAAACAATGTCCATCAATGTTTTACGCTCTAGATACCCCTGCAGTTACCGCCTTTCCACTAGGAAATGAGAGGTTGACGTTCGGGTTCAATGCCACCGTTTGGAGGCAAATCCCAGCTGTATTATCGTAAATAGATATTCCCAACTTCTCTGAGCTCTATTGAGCCAAACGGGACACCCTTTCGTATTGATGTTTGGACTTCTATCGACCTCAGCAGTTCCGTATTCCATTGGCATAGCAACAAACCATTTTCCTCGGGTTTGTTTCATGCCCAGCGATATTTGTGTTATTTTGTAGGTTGAAATATCTTAGGTTTCGCTGCAACCGGTTGAAGTGGTCTTGCCACCGAGCGAGAACCTAGCACGCTTTATCGCGCATGGGGGATGTCGGGTCATCCCTTCGGCTGAGATCACGCTGGGCAGGCGCGGTCCGCATCACACCATAAACAGTAACAGACTATCAATAAACTGGATACATATCCGGTTGGAAAGTGTTGGAACAAAAAACGAACAAAGCATGTGCGTAGAAAAAGTAATCCGACCATCTGGAACCTCCATCTCAATGAGGGGGGTCAAGCGGGGTGTTGTATAGTATACCAGTACTTAGCAGCGATTGCGTGTGATCTAACCTGCGCTTGTGCATTCGTTCGGCTTTTCCGAATGGACTTCGCTTGTTGTCTCGTCGGGGTGTCGATTGCTGACGTTTCTCACCGATACTGCTGTTTCGTGTATCGTCGGCTAGTTTGAGCTGCATTTATTTCACATAATTCCCTATTTTTGATAAAAAAAGAGCCTACACTTATTACTGCGATATGTATCAATGACGGGTCTTACCTTTAAAGCAGTAAAACGCGAACTGCGATAGAGGTACGAGAACCTTATGGCTGAATCGATTTCTGACTAACGGGGCCCCTTAACTTCATTTCGTATGGTGTTGCTATTTTTTTCACTGCTGTATATTTAGGCCATGGGACTGATCATCTTTGCAGTAGGACGGTGCACTTTTTGGTTTCCTCCAAAATCTTTTTGACTTCCTGTTAGTATAGAGCTTATCACAAGTGGGGAGCCCCGGACGAAATTTGTGGTACACCTCGATCGTAGCAAGCGTCATATCTGGGACATGTATTGCGCTGGTTGACAGGATGGTGATGCAACCGACTCTTCTTCGTGGACATGCCGGTCGGGAGAGGTGTGTGAAATCACCTACGATCTACAGGCCCCAGAGTCCCTGGAGCAGCTCTGCATTGGTGAGACGTCCTAGGGGTATGGCTGCCTGACAGCACTGCCACACGGTGGTCCCGCGAGTATCGGCCGGGAAACGATATGCATCCAGATTATGTTACACATCGACGAACGAGCCGCAACCGCAGAAAACCATTCCGCAGTTGGCGTAACAAACGTTTCGGGGGGCTGTGTAGTACGTGTTTGGCATGAAGAATGAATCTCTCCCCAGAAACAAAACGTGCCGTCTGCGAAGTATTTCGCCTTTTTTATTGCGACGCGTCCGCTCCCACTAATACCATGTTACCACCCATACGTGTTGCCTTTCCAGCGTTCTCCGAAGCGTCAGACGCCGGTGGTCATCTCAACGTCATGGCCGCCGGCCCGTCCGGCGAGTATTTCACGGTGCGCACGGGTATCGACGCTGGTGGCCGGCCCATAGGCGCTGGCGGTTTGCAGACCTTTGGCGGCGTGCGGGCCGTTGCGCGGTACGTGAAAATCGTGGTGGTGCCTGCGGACGGCGGAAGCATCGTCATCAACGAGGCAAGTCTATTGGAGGGATTGAGGGGCTCAGTAACTCGCTCAAACATAACATTTTAGGAGGAACGTATATTCTTAACCGGATAAACGCTCGCATGGAAAGTAGATCAATACGCACAAGACAAGTGCTACGATAGAGGAGGTATACCGTTTTTTGGCTGAAACGTGTTTTTTTTTTTTTTATAACGGAGCTCCTTAACCCAACGTCGTCGGAATTCCGTGATTCTGCTGCAATAATATTCGATACATAGTTAGCCCATGGGGTTGCTCATCGGATAACGCTTTCGTTTTCACTCCAAAATCACGGCTTGCGTGGGGTATTTAACTCCTCAAATGACCCCTCTCGGGAACGAAATGGTGCCCCTCTATCGTATCGTAGCGTGCGTCGAAGCCACTCAAACTCAAAACAGAAGCGAGATTTCAAATACTATACTGGGTTTCGGAGCTCCAGCAGTCACAAGCAGTTGTATCAAAATGCGCCCCCCCCATCCAATCAAACACGCCTACTACACACATTTCTGTGTCACGGTGTTTGACGGGTGCTGCGATAGACCCGGGCTACGATGGAGGTGTCACTTTACGGCAGGAACATTTTTCTGGATGACGGCGCTCCTTAACCCAAATTGTGTATCAAACAGTTTCACTGCTGCACACTTAGGCCAACATATTTTGCTCATCGCGTAGCGCTATTTGCTTGCCCCCATAATTATTTTGTGACTTACTATTAGTATGGAGCTCCTCAGGTGGGGCGTCCTTACCTTAGCAAGCGGCGGATTTAGGCAAGGGGGATTTTCTCACGTGCAGGGCTTCTTCACGCCTTGTTGTTTTTGGGGAATTAGCCAAAAATAGGTATACCTACGCACTTTTGAGACATTTATTTATAGGTGCACTGCGTAATCTACCCCGGAAACGGCTTCCTGGCCCGCCTGATATTGAGCCTGCGCTCTATTGTACCTACAGATGGCTCAAAGTGCGTAGGTATACCAATGTTTGGGTAATGCCCTTGTTGTTCATTGTACAATTTGTATTAACATGTAAACACCTTAGCCATGGGACTGCCCATCGGGTTTCAACCTGCACAGTCGATTAGCAAGCCTATTCTGGGTCCGGTTAGAGGTGCTTTCAACCGAGGAGCGTCGGACATTTTGGTGCATCCCTACGGTAGCACGTGGCATCCCGTCAGCTCACCACGGTGGGAGTGTTGTAGTTCAAGCGAGTAAACCGCTTTTCTCCAGGTACCTGGTAGAAATTGGCAGCCGCGTAACCGTGTGTTTGGTGCGCCCGCTGGCCCCATTCAGGAGTACCATCGTCTGATCGAGGAAAGGGGAGTGTTTCCTCTTGGCACAGAGTTATTTTATATAAAGGCGCCTGTATGAAATGTATCATTTGCGCATTCCAAGCGCGGGTATTCATGTTGTCTTCGTGCACTCGCTACCTGGCCTGTCCCAGGTGGAGTTCCGCGTCGGAACCGTTGCTCCTGTGCGTCCGGTGGCGGAAAAGAAGTGGCTAAATCCTACCGGACCTCTACCGCTCGTAGATGTCGGCTTCTACGACATCCGCACGCCTAGCAACGGGGGGTGCGGCTCTCCAACCCACTTCGAAGGGTGCCACATGTACTACATGAAGGTGATTGCTGCAAATGTTTCACTTTTCATGTATCATTCAACCGAGCGCCACGGGCCGAGCCGTGGCCGTACCGCTACTGTAGTTACAATATAACCCGAGTTGAAAGCAAACACAAGTTTCCAGGTTTTCGCTTATGTTTTGGTTTCCTATGACATCCAGACGCGGAGTGACCCGGGGGGGTCCACTCTCCGACCCACTTTCGGGGATGCCACGTGTATCACATAAACGGATTGTAACGGATCCTATACACGTAAAATACTAAAACATGTTGAAGGGGCCCCTTAGGGCAAAACATAAACCAGAGCACTGCAGTCTAAAAAGCACCAACCCGTTTTATTTTTGTCAGTTGCAGTACCTTTTCTGGTACAAGTTCGACCTTTCATGGCTACCTACTGAAAAAGGCATTACTCCAGTTCTAATCCTCAGCCATACTCTCTGTGAGCAGGTTCAGAGAGGGTAGATCATCGGCAGCAGTATTGTCTCTGGAGCGGAATCGATTCGACGCCTTTCGCATCTCGAAAACGTTCCTCAAACCGACTCCGCATTCCTCTGTTATATAATCACGGATTTCAAAAAAGGCAGTTTCTCCGGCTGCAGGTACTGTATAAACACAGAGGTTTGACGAGGACGCCGGTCACTATTGATAGTAAGCGAACGTACCTGGGTCCCAAGTTCGACCGTCTGTAGCGTCTTACGCGGCTGCAGCAGAGTGCAGATACCAAAAGGGAGCTCCAAAATGAGAGAAAACTACCTTACTGCTGAGCACTTTCGTTTCTTGATGCCAACACAGCGATTCCTTCCATCCCTCGCATATCCAAGGGGCCCAACACCTCCTAGAGACCATCACGAACAAGTTATACGTTGGTTGGTATTGGGTCTGAGCCTTAGAAGTGAAGCTATGTCGTGTTCGGTAATAAGTAATGATATAGTGGTGCATTCCCGGAAATGGTTATGCTGCTGTCAGAAAAGCGGAAAGCTTTTTTGTTTTTGCAACATTGTCAAATACTCGTTTTTTTTGTTTTTGTTTTTTTTTAACCGAAGGGGCCGCCTAAGTTGTCGTATATCAGAACTATCGATACGGGCTGATCCCTGGATGTACCGCCAGTCATAGAAAACTTATTGTAATCAGCACCGGCTCCAACGTCTTCGATCGTGCATCGAATGAAGTGTACCTGGTACAGTAATATACTGTAGCTGTCGCTAGGAAGTCGCCCAGCAGTCTATTTGTAACTGTCGTCAACATGTGTGCGTAACAGCAACTGCCGTCAACCCTTGAGTACCTTGGTGGGTTGTGGACAGCAATTACTGTTGTTCTTGTTGTCTCGTCGCCAAGGCCTATCCCGTGATGACAACACGGGCCGCGATGCTACGATACCTCCAGCCGGTTTGAAATGGGTATACAAAACAAGTAACATAGCAGCGGCAGCAGCAGCAGCAGCAGCAGCAGCAGCAAAATCAACATCAAAACGTTGCAAACGAATATTTACGGGAGAAGCCGCAGTAGCAACGGGCACGCCTTACCTTGATGCGCACCGGCGTACAGCAAGGCGTTCTCGGGGTTATTCGTCGCTTGTACTGTGTGCTGGCGATTGCTCGGCAGCAGTAGCAAGAGCATCAGCAGCAGCACATCGGTTGCATCTAGTCTTCATGTGCAACACCGCTGTGCAACGACCTACAGTGCAGCTGGGTGCTGTTCTTGGTGTTGCTCAGCGCTTGTTCTGCCGGTGTCTGTTCAGCAGCAGAAGCGAAAGCAGGCTCCAGGTGGTAAATGTGCGTCGGATCAAGCATGCACCCCCTGTCCCGTACGCTAGCACGGCTAATATACTTGTACTTGTACGTCGTTTCGATTATTTGTTAAAGGACGGAGACATGGACACTAGATGGACGTGTGGCCCGCTGGCGACTGGGATAGGCTCCATGTACCTGCATAACTGCGACGTTGACATCAGCCTGAACTATTTCCGCTACGTCCGTCAAATTCAGATCGGTGAGCCCCCATCCTGCCGGCAAGTGTGTCGTTGGCATGACGCGGTGGGAACATGCGATATCAAAGTGTACTGCAGTACCGTTCGGTAGTATCTCCGCCCCAACTCTGCTTCAACATTAGATGTAATGCGTGCTGCTGCCGTTTCACTGCACCCACCCTGCAGCGTTCCACATGGGTGATGAGCAGTACGAGGAGTTCAGCATCGAGGCGAAAACTGCCCTGGGTTGGATGGTGAGCTCGTGTGCCATTTTCGAGTTTGTGTGGATACTTCACAGCAATTTCGCGTGTACGCGAATCCTGCTGCACTGCGTTCGAGGGTTACTGTAAACCATACCTTAGGTGTACGGGGTGCGCAAAATACACTTGCGGTGGGATCAAGGTAGCATATTGTGGCAGACGTCGGCTAGCGGAAAGGGGTGCTAATCACGACGGAAGGTTAGCGAAGGGATGACCGAACTGCGGACTAACTGAGGAAAAACAATTGACTCTCCGTTGTCATTAGGTCTACTGTAGTCGTTCGGCTGGAGCTCAAACTCGATAACGATCGATGATTGAATATACACCAATGAACATTTGGGGCTTAGTGCGCACAAAATAACTGAACCTTAGCCAGTCATCACCCGGCGACTAAGGCGTTCTAGATGGGCGCTGTATTACTAATATGGGCACCTGCCGGAATTTACTTAACTATAAACACGCTTGAGTATTGGATATAACTTGTGAACTACAGTATTAATAGTAGCGAAAAGTGTACCAAACGAACACATTGTGGGACGAATACAACATGCCTTGACCTGATCGGATCTATACTAAGCCGCCAAAATCGGCCGGCCGGGGGCGTCGTGTACTGCATGCTTTCCCTTCGACCATTAATAATAACAGTTTCTCGTTGTGTGTTCATGTGGTGTTGATATGGATACACCGCACCCTTCGTCTATATGCCTGCCGTGTTGTTGTTGCGCCAGACGGTGGTGCCTTCAGCAATATCCTCTGGAGATACCACCGACTACCAAACGTTTGACCTCGGCGTTCACGCCGTATACCTGAACACCATATCCAAGTTTCAGCAAGTCAACCAGTGGTTCAGCGTGAAAGAGGTGATTACTCCGTCGTCCGGGATATAGCCGCACGCGCGTCCCACACAGAAAGGTGGCAAGCATATGAGCGCGTCATGCAGGGAGTCGGCTCAGTCGCAAGCGCCGTAGGATCAGACCGTGGGAAAGGGGTAAGGCGTAGGAGCAAAGCAGATAACCGAGGTAAAAGAGGTAGGCGTTTTATTATCACTTGTATCGTTCGTGAAGTACTACAACTGACGGGGATTTCATGGTGAATAACCCAGAAGCAAATTATCAACGCAGTAGGCATGCTCGCCCCTGGCTACGCAACACCTCAGTGTCGTCATCCAATGAAATCGCCCATATCCAACTCGTACATGCACCTCGGTAGATGGCTGTTTACCAGGCAGACTGCAAGTATGTGCTGTATCGTTCATCCAGATCGTGTACATCTCCCTCGATTGCAGCATATTGATATGTACACCAGTAGGATTACTGAAACATACTAAAACAGTGTTTTTTCCTGACGGTAGTTTTCACGGTTTGGGTGTGGGCGAGGATTAGGAGACGCATTCACCCCAAGCATTGCGAAATAAAAATGTGTGTTCCGTGTTGGGGCAGGAGAAGGCTATTAGTAGACGAGACACTGAGACACGGTAGGCGTTGTAACCAAGGAACTCTGGATATAACCAGCTGGAAGACTACCGAATATACCAACGTCTAGCGAATAATGCATGCGCTTTCGTAGTAGCGTATTAATAGTAGCATCACCGACATCGTCGGGATGGAGCCTCCTCTATGCACAGCGTGGGGGGCGAGTTCACTCCAGGAAGATAGATCGACACCAACGAAACATGCGATTAGATTTGTTTAACTGCGTTCATCCGCCCGAGCGAGCCAAGCTTGCCCCCTCGTGCACGTCAAGCATGCTAGACCACTGGAGGAGGTCTAACACCGAGTCACCCCCCCAAGACACAAGTACAAGTAAACTCGTTCTTGTTCTCTTGTGCCGCGTGGTTGGAGGCAGATGATCGTCCTGGAAAAGCGAAACCACGACTTCATCCCAGTCACTTTACCGGTGTTCGGGGCGTCGCCAACACGTGTGAGTGGGACGCGCTTCTGGTTCACGGCCTCATTCAGAGGTGGTACAAAGGGTACAACGACTCAGTAGTTTTACAGCCCAGCATCATGCATCCGCTCAGTCATCAAATAACAACAATGAGCAAGCCCCCTTCCCTCCCGTCCGTCCGGAGGACCTCGACGGTACTGCTGTGTATGCACTGTTTTTTCCACGGTGTGTGTCTAACTGCCCCTGCCACCTGCTAATGCAAGGAGGGGATAAGCACCCCCCGCACCTACCGACGCGTGGCGGGTAGCCCGATTTATACTAGACATATATGGTTCAAAGGTGGGGGCTTCTGCGCTGAGACGCTCTGCCCGAATACCACTGTGATTGTTTTGGCGGTAGTACGAGGTTTGTGTGATGTGTATCCGGGCCCTGCCGCTGTTAACCGGGGGCGTGCTAGCGTAACGTAGGGGCGTTTAACTAAACTGTGTATGGTGTGAGGGGGGTTCTCAGTTCAGGGACTATCCGGCATTGTCGTTTCAATCGTTTCGCTTATACACCTAAGGTCAAGGGGGGTGATCGTCGGGTTAAATAGGTATATAGCTCGTGAAGTACAGAGTCAGTGTTTTGGGGTTGCGATATAGAGCTCCTGAAGTGAGGAAAAACGCCTCCGAGAAACGAAGTTACATGTCCACCAGCATCGGGGTGCGCTATGCTGAATGTTCACGATCGAGTGTGGGGTGCGTTCTTCAACCTCCCATGGTATAAAAAGCATCATGAAATGTTTGGTGCATCCCCCTGTCATAACGTGCATACAAATCAATGCCTATTTGTTTGGGCTACGCCGTCGCACGTCGCCCTCCGGATGCCAGCCTCTGTCGCTGCAGGAAAACGACGAGGAACGCTTAAACAGCGAAGAGATTGCGGAGGTTGATATTCCGACCCGGTTTGAGCTGGAATTACTCCGTGTGAGTACGTGGACGCGGGCGGGACTGGTATGACAGCGTGATTGCACTTCAGGTCGACCCTGCCTGATGCAGATGTTTTCGACGGTATGGCCCAGTTTCTCGAGGGTGCCCGTAAAATATTACGTCGTCCTACCCGAGGAGATACAACCACGCAAACTCCGTCTCACTTTGGCGTTGGTCGAAATTGTTAACGTTTCCTGTTTTCCGCCGCTGATCCCTTGGGGGGGGACACCACTGCGGGACCCGATGTGCCTATGTATGTACCGCAGAGAGACGACTACTTCCTGATCGAGGCAAAGGAGTCGACGGTGACCGCTCTGCGGATGAGATTCCCTGCAGGCAGAGAGTTCGTCTTCGACGTTTTGTTCGATGGATCCAACGGCGCCGAAGATGTGGTTGAGGTGAGGCCGGGTGGAGCTCTTCATCTATCACTGGTGTACTTACCCCGCGGTAAGCGTGGGCCTTGTGTTGTATCAAGAGGCGTGCCACGATTGTTGCGGTCGCGCTGCCGGCCTGAAACACTGTAGGAAACATCGATCTCCATAATCCAACGTCAGGGGTCTTTCGTCCTTGTGTTGTAGTATGTTATATTGTAAAGTCTGGTTATGGGATTGTTCATCAGGTAGCTTGAGTATTTTCCTCCAAAATCATTGTTTGGGTTAGTTGTGTGGAGCTCCTCAAGTGGCCAAGCTAAGAAGGCACATGGTGCACCTCTACCAAAGCCTGCGTCGAATAAGCTTTTCCAGACCTCGATTCCCCCGGTTTTTGTGATACTTGTGCTTATAAAGCTTGAGCAGGACTAAGAGGCATATAAATGTTGGTCGAGCTACGCAGAGAAACATTTTTTCGAAAAAAATAATTTGGGTGAATGAGACATCGATCTCCTTGTGTAAGGCGCCCAGAAATTGCAGCGCCATCTGTGCCGTCGCATTGCCCAATAACCCTCGTATAAAGCCTCGCCAGTTGGGGTCCCTCAAACACTTACAGTAGAAATGTTGATATCGGTATTGTATATTCGATAAAATGTTAGAGCTTGATAGCGGAGAGACTATGAACTGTTATATTCAATTATCAAAATACACAATCTGGTCCCTGGCAGGCGGTGCTCAGAGAAACCAACTACATATCGATTTGTTGGAAGGCAGGTGTGGGTTGGGAGTATACATTGCAGACGGAACAAGCGTATGAGCGCTGCGGTATCTGTCATTCTAGAACCTACGCGTAGCTTTATTGTTGGGTTTTATTATCCTTATATATGGAAGGCACAATATTGAACCTTCTCGACTGCTCCGTAGATTGACGGAGTAATGACGCCCGTTGCAATTGCACCTGTTTTAGCATGAACACAAACGCAGAGGTGGTGTGTAGGTGTGGCTCCTTTCGCTACCAGCTTTTTCAAAACGATAACATTGCGGGCTGCCTACACGTACTCTGCGTGGTGTTGCCACGGCCAGAGCGTCTTCGTTATTTTTTTCCGACCCATTGTCATTGAGGTCTTTCATTACACCCGGAAATGCTACCGTCGACCGCGCGACACACCAAACGTCAATGCCAACCGCTACTTCCGATGGCCATTTGAACCGAACCGCTTGCAACTATCAAGCAACCCAGTCTATCTCGACCCTATGTGCTATTCACGATGGGATTTTCCTGTGTTCCTCTATATAGCCCGTGGGAGTTCGTATCGGGATTCCTGGTACAAAGTATGTCCTTGGTTTGGATCGAGGGAGTGACGCCACAAAAGCTAGGGTCCTCAGAGGCAATCGCTTCCACTGCTGACCCTAATACTGTCATGATCGGCGTATTGCCTTCGCCGACCGCCTCCGTGCTCGCGCGCAGAGGTTCACAAGTGCCGGTCGCGAAAACGAGTGGGAAACGTTCACGCTTGAGGAGCCCGCCGACGTGAAATACTCTTTTAGAATCACCGCAGTCAGTGGGCCAACGTTCGCCAATAAGCCCGACTATCCCGCGCTGCGGGCTGTCGACTTCCAGCTGATCGGAGAGCGTTTCGACAAAGGCCCGGGCTACTTTCACGTAAGGCGATACGAGACGAGACTGTCTGCCCCGGTTAGTACTGAGGTGGCCGTCGCTGCACGTACGTGTATAGAAATACAATTTTACCGCTCCCGGATGGCTATTTTAATGGGGGATATAGGTGTCATGTTTTTGCTTTGTGCATGAGGGTTACGCCATGTTAGTATGCCACCCTCGCCAATGAACTAAGCCGTGCACTACGGAAGAAGGTACCCCCCTGAGTTTTGTGAGGCCCATCAGTTTTCAGGAAGTATTTTATCTGTCACCTTGCAGCTGACCGAACCATATGCACCAAGATTAGCTAACAGATAGCCCAGCTTTAAAACGAAACATATCGGCCGAGACGAGTGCCATTCCCACGACATTGCGTAGATACCCAGTGCCCTTAATGAACCCCCGCGTCAGTCGGAAATTGTTTCTCCCGAACGGGTCTCACAGCACGTGTGCTACGGGGTGGATTATGAGGCCCTTCGCCTGAGTAACTCTACAAACCTCCATCGAAAGTCTGATCTAGCGAGCAGAACGAAACTGGACACACGTAACCTTGTCCTATCGTAGGTCTTGTTCGAAGCGATTTGTTTAAGTAAATGGGTTGAACAATAAGACACATGCCTTAAAGGGTGGTTTCTCAGTGGAGGAGCATCATACTTTTCAGTGAGAGAGTTAAGGCACATGCCTTATTCGGTGCGTCTTGGATTGAGGAGTCCTGTGACGTTTAGCTAATTTTGACAAAGACTTTCTAGTCCACCTCCGTCGTAGGACAAGTCCCCAAAATAGAGACTGAACTCCGGGGTAGCCGCAGCTCATATATCATTTCGTCAAAGGCCTTTCAGTTTTTGTGTTGTTCGGGTTAGTGTTACCGTTGGTTACTCGGTGGGCCGACGGGACTGGCACTCAGTGATGGGGGCTCGACCTAATTTATTGTGTTAACGCGTTGATTATATTTGCACCGTAACAGATGGTCACGACGACGATGACAAGGTGGGGCATAATCCCCGATATAATCGGAGACGGAGTCTCCGAGCAGGACGATATCATGACGGCCATCTGCGAGACGAAGGGCGCCACTTTCGACGGCACGGACTGCGTCGGAGAACTCGACGATTCCACCGTCCATGTGCGTACCCATCGACCTCGCGAAACCGCAGTTAGCCACAGGCGATTTGCCGACATCGGGTTCAATGGCAGTTACAGGTACGCGTTGCCCACGGGTGATCTAGCAATACTGGCTTCGACAGCCGACACGTGCTAGGATAGAGGTGGTACATTTCGGCTGAAGCGTTTTCTGAACGAATGCGCTTCCAAAAAACGTCAGAGAATTTCATTTCTGAGTTGAAATATGTTTCTTTTTATTCCGAGACCGTGGGATGGTTCATATGGTAGAAGCACTTATATTTTCCTCCGAAATCGGTTTCGGGAGAGGTGTAGAGCTGCTCAAGTCATCGCCCTCGCACTACGTATGTGGCGTACCTATACCGCAGCATGCATCGGCCTTTGCTGTAACATATTCGATACAAGCCGCGATGCTGGTTGCACGCACCGGGAATGCGTGTTTGGCCGCGTTCTCGAGTACCCTGCCCCCTTGACATCCTAAACAGGCGTTTTCCGTTTTCCACACGTAGTTGATAATTTTCCCTTTCCGATGCCCGAACGATTGACGGGTGATTGCTCATTCTCCATGAATGCATGTTGCTAGAGTTTGGCAACGCACATGTTGACCTGATTGGTACATTCGGTTCTATTTTTCTCTCACACTCTCAGCACAAAGCGTTATGCTGCGTGCATTTTGCGGTACGAGATGGTCTCCAGCCTGACGCGATATTTCCGTCATACCTGGAAGAACGGTTGTTTTTCCACAAGTTTCCAGTTTTTGGAGCCGCAAGGGCCGCCACCTAGGGTTCATTTGTTCTGCGTAGAGTATCAAGCGTTTGCTTGAGCTCTGAGTTGACCGTCGTTCACTACTGCTGTAGTTATCAGCTGTATAGGTACCACAGTTGATATTTTCGTGGCTGTATTCGGCGTAGTTTCTGCGTCACTTTGTTTGTTTTACTGGTGCCTTTGTCGCTCGAAGGAAGTTGAATGCTTAGTATGTTTAAGTTGCCTTCCGACAAGGGAATGGTTTGTTCACAATAAAAACAAACTGATACCATACATCGAATACCACCAATTATCAACCAATACAAGCATCCTTCCCCTGCGTGTACTCGGTTGAATACGCATTTACCATTGATGTTTTTTTTTTCGTATCGCTGCATGCTACGATAGAGGTGCACCATGATGTTTCTGGAGCTCCTTACTTGAAGAGCTCTACACCCCACCCCAAACTGATTTTGGAGGAAAGAAAAAGTGCTATATATCCGATTGAAAATCCCATGACCGAAGCATACAGGGAACACAATTACGACACAATAACGACAGTAATGACAGTCCGCTGAATTTGGGTTAAGGAGCTCGATCATTCAGAAACCATTTCAGCCTAAACGTGCTACGAGTATCTCTATCGTATGTAGCACGCATCGAACACAGAGCATAGCAGGACGTCGGCAAAGTAGTACTTCACCTGCGACACTCTATATAGGGCTCCTCACTTTACTTGGGTCTGTATAGGATCACTGATATTCCCGATGATCAGACCAATGGTTTTGAGAATAGAATAAACCTTTTCTGCAACACGTGAATGAGATTCCGGCGATTCGAGTAAAACATCTCAGCCAAACGTGCTACGTCGATCGTAGCACGCGTCCGTTGTTAGGGTTTGTTTGGGTGACACCAACCCCGTACGAGAACGGGTGGATGTGAGAGAAGAGTGAAATAGCAGCAGTTCATGTCTCTTTACTTTCCTTCAAAACACGTTGTTTGAGTGGGGGGCAGAGCTCCTCAAGCGGCCACCCTCAGAAAATTGCCTGTACGCAGGTGTAATTCTACCGGAACATCCGTCAACGGATATAGGTAAAGGTGTACGCTTCACACCGATGAGCGATCGCACGGAGCCTGCTACAGTAGGTATACATCGAAAAGTATCGTAAAATACAAGAACACGATGTTGGGTACGTCAGCTGCTCAGTTGTTTTAAGCACCTCTCAGTCACATCCATTTCGACAGAATGTGTCACTGGGACACCTATCCCAGCAAGAGTAGATTCAAAACGTCCGGTTCGGCACACCTCTACATCCCTGCTGATATATTCAGCCCTGAGGTAAACTATTCCAACCCAGTTTCCAACCCTCTACAAATGTGGACAGATAAGTGGTGGCTGAAGAGCGGAAGAAACGCTTACCTTTCACCCACGAATTGTTCCGTTCAGTTGACGACGCTAAGTGTGACGCTGCTACATTACCCCCCCCCTTTCCTTACCAGATTAAACTAAGCAGAGGATACTATCTTTTCGACGGGCCCATATTCCTCAAGGACGGGGTCACCCTTGAAGGGAGTAACAGCTCAGAGGACCCGATATCGTCGTTCTTCACGCTGTACGAGGGCAGCAACAGCCGCAACACCGGAGAGGATGGGCTTATTATCATGGACGGCGTCACGGACGCGGTGGCAAGTGTTTGGCGCGCCTCTCCTCGACTTGTTTTGTCGCCTGCCTGCCTGCCTGCCTGCCTGCCTGCCTGCCTGCCTGCCTGCCTGCCTGCCTGCCTGCCTGCCTGCCTGCCTGCCTGCCTGCCTGCCTGCCTGCCTGCCTGCCTACGATACGGTACAGTTTCCGAAGAAGTTTAGATAATTAGTGGGGTCTTGAGCATGCGTATATATGATGCTGGCAGACGAATGATGCCACCGTACGGGTGGCCGCTTGTCGTCTAGGGGTAGCGGCTTGTCGTCGGAGATCTTCGCAGGAGGAGCTGAATATCTCACGCGAAACATTACCTGGGAAAACTATTTTTTGTGCACGCATCCCGGCCTCTATTTAAACGAACTGCGAGTAGTCCTCGAAATGAACCTAATGGTATTCGCCAGAGGCGATAAAACGGCCATAGTGTTTTTAACCAACACGTGCAACCTCGACATTGGCATATCAGCAGGCAGCGTCTGGTTTCGCGCCCTAAGTCGTGGTGCGATGCTTCCAGGTACGTAGCACTCTGTCCCGAAACATAAGCACCTTGTATTCACTACTATTCAATCAAAAGGTGGTCATATTTCGCGGCAGATTGGTTTTTGTTCTGACAACATTTTGGATGTGCCCACCTACTATTATAACAGGACTGCCTCTACGGAGATGTAAGAACTTTGCTTGGGTATATTTTGTGTTAAATCCGCGAGTGATCTATAATTGTTTGGCACGTATCACCCATGTTTCGGACAACGCAATAGGTATCACCAGTTATATTACTATCGCCTCCGTGGTTGGGTTCGGAATGGTTTGCGTGGTACTTGAGCGCTTGAACAACTTTGTTTCGGTTGATGTTCCGCGACTAAAACACTATCCCATTTGGTGACTCACACACAATTGTGGGGAGACAGTACGCTCAATTCGTGTGGGAGATATACTTCAAGTACAATACTGTAGTACAATCGACGAGTGGCATCAACAACTTAACTGTATAACAAGTTAGAAACACACTCCTTTACGGACGAGAAGTTCCAAGCTGATCTTCTCGCAGGTGAAGGCGGGGACACACACCTCGAACGTTGTGGTTTTGGAAAATGTTTGAGAAAATTCCATGATCGACTCAAAGCTCGGTGTTTGCACTGCCCCGCCCCCCCTCCCCCCGTTATTGCAATATTTCCCCTCGACACGCATCTGCTGGTATGCGTTGTGTCGTGTTTTGTACGGTGAGCGCGTGGTCACGTATGTACAAAACATACTCGATGGCGTTTAACAAGGACTTTTGATGTACGCTGTAGGCACCAGCGGGGCATCAAACACTGAAGATCGACGACGTATGGCGAGCGAGTTGTAGTCAAGCACGGGCCAGTCACTACACTACAGTAGTGCGAACACTGTAAACCCTAACCTGCCGTTACGGAATGTTGTGCAGGTCCTGCATTGTGTTGGTCCAACCCAGGATACATGTCCCAGACCGCCCCAGACCACGACTCCCGACCCTACGACACAAGCTACAGTCGATCGTGCGTGTTTTATTTTAGTATATTTACGACGAACATCCTTTTGTTGATTGCAGCGCAGGAATAAATGATCCGCCCGGAGGTGTGCTACTGCTGTGTCGCCCGGCACGACTCGTTGCCCGTTTAACGTGCGTTTGCAAACACCTTGCTGCCGTGAATCGGCAGGTGGAAAACATATTTTTCACGCGTGCCACGGAGGAGACAGGTGACATTGTTCCCGGTACAGTCGGAAACCTGTGTGTGGACGTCAGGAACTCCAAGGTGACCTTGCAAATCATCGTAAAAACGCGAACCCATACATATGTATTTCACGTCTATTTCCTGCGATGTATACCGTTTTTAGACAACGATTCACCCGGGACTACAGTGCAGGGTCTGTTCAGGAACACCCGGCGCCTACCGTTGGGCGTCATCTTTCGAACGCGGGTGGTTGCGTAGTTTATTCGTCTTTCAAAATTGCGTCTTCCAAGGGATCATATCCAAAATCAACGGTTCTCTATAGTTTGTGATTTGCGTACGGTGCCGCTCTGCAGTCGATAAGGGCATGCTTTCCCTTGCCTTGTTCAGACCTAGGCCAGGTTAGAATATGATATTACACGCCGTGGTATTTCCCAGATGTGTGTTCTCTGGTACGGCTGGCAAAGGGTTGTATGTCCGTGCGTCACGCCTCTTCTACAACGTGATGGAGGCTTTCTGCGGTAGGGGTACATCAAACGTCCCGACTACTTTCTGACAGGCTGGGCTGCTCCTCGATTGAGGAACTACGTACCAAATACCCTTTAGAAAACCGCAATTTTGTTTTTGAGTCGTGATGTATTGCTGGTTCACCGGGTGGGTTAAGCTTTTCGCTTGATCTCGAAATCAGTGTTTTGGCAAATGTGCAGTCGGTACTCGAGCAAGAACCCTCGGAACAAATGCTTTAGCGGACTTTCAGAACTCAGTGTGAAGGACCACACCCAGAACAATTTACGGGGGCAATCCTACCCGGAGTCCGTATCGAGGACAGGCATTTGCAAAGATCGATGTTGTACTCGTGAATGTACCTCTAACACAATGTTCGCACCAAACTAGGTGTGAGGTAGCTGACCAATCAGCGATCGTCCCAACACATGCACAATGAGGACACGCACAGTCATCTATTCTACTACCGCGCATAAATCGTTTGCCTATTCGCGGGGTAGTACGCGTTTTCCGCCAGCCGTCTACGTTGCCTGACGAACGCATTGTTATTTTCCATTGGGGGTGGTGCCCGGCAGGACCTGTACTTCGAATACATATACATGCGCGGGTGCCGGAGCGGCGCTATCCACTTCACTGACTCAAGCAACATCACGTGAGCCGCGGATGGTGTCAATGCCAGCTCTCCTCATGTTTGGCGATGATGATGTTCGTTGTTGCCAGACGTGTCGGTTAGTTACCCAGCTGCCACAGTACCCACAGGCTACGGTAGAGGTGCACTATGTTTTTTTCTGAGGCTCCTCACAAAACCTGATATCGATAAAACTGAAAGTGCAACCAGATGAGCAGTCCCATGCTGTCGTAGGCATTAAACCATTCTAGACTTGCGAAACGAGATGGATGATACTCCGACGATTTTGGGTGGAGAAGTCCGTCCGTCATTCAGGAATAAATATTTGCCTAAAAGTGCAATATCTATCGTAGCACGCGTCACAGTACCCACAGGCTAGACTACTGTAGATAAGGCTTGCGGAAAATAAGTGCTATTCGCATAGCGTGGAAGCAATTGTGACGCATATAATGTACTCTAGGCACGAACACGGACATAAGTCTGGGCTGGACACGTTTCTCCCGAGGCACAACTGCCATTGTGTAGAGGGGAAAACGTGTTCATCAACCGTGCTGGGGGGATCCAGCTGCGGGTATATATAAAACCATATTCGGGGGTGGGGCAAGGCGATAATACTCGAGGCATCAAACGTGCAGCGGTAGCAAAGTTAGACGTATATCATGGACAGTTAATCTCTGCACGTCCGTTCATTTCCGTTGTACATATACATTGCAGGAGTTGTTGTTGATATGTGTACCGCAGGCATGGTACAAGATGGGAACCGGGTGACATGTGGGTCCCCGGCAGATCGTACGATGGGCTGACTATATGTCTGCCATCACTGAGTTTGACCAGGGTGCCACATGAAATGGGCCCAAGGAGGGTTCAAAGGACGAAATGGGAACAGGGTGTTACTTGACGGGAAAATGCGTGTAAAGCCGGACAGTCTAGAACGTATATATGTGCGAGGTCGCCGGTAGTTGAACTTGTGTTGGTTGAGCTATCGATATTGTTTGGAGACGATGCTAAACCTAAACTCGACAATCATGCACGATTTATTTGTTTTTCGTCACACAGAACGCACGAGATCTCGTTCGGTGACTTGGAGACGGGGAATTCGATGGAACTGACCCGCGTAGACGACTTCCGCTTTGGTACATCCTACGTGAGTTTTTAACGGGGCAACTGCGGGAAAAGTTTGCTTTTGTAGTAGCTGAAGGGTAATTGCTTGTGCTACAGGTGTGGGGTCGGATAGGCTTCACGGAAAATCATTCAGTCCAAAGGGAAGCAGCACCAACCACCTGACCTCCCTGGTTTCGTAATAGTATTTGTTCATAGCAAAAAATAATTGAGTAAACAAGGACGCGCCTCAATCAGGTACGAACTACCTGGTACTGTACTACGCAAGTTGTAGTTTTCCGTACGCAGCAACCAACGTTTACTTTGGAGGGAGCGAGTTTCGAATGTTCGCGGCGCCGAACTAAATTTGCGATTTATTCCGGCCTCGCGTGTCTGATAGTTCCGTGTCCCATCCGACAAACGGATCCGACTCTTGGAGTTTCACCCAAATTCCGAAAACCCTTATAACTATATCGAGGGGGTACGGTCGGCCTTATTCAAGCGACGCACATACTTGACAACAGCTACAACAGTTTAGTAACACGTATCTATCTGCAAGCGCTAGTATATAGCGAGAGGGATACTGCAGCAGTGTATCACCTAGGCGACTGAACCACTTGTCGGCAAGTTCTTGTTTTCATGGGTGGACGTCACTTGAGAGAAGGCCCACGACCCGTGCCCCGATGGAGGTAGCAGGTTTAGGCTGAAGCGCTTTCTGAATGAAGGGGCTCCTTAACCCAAAATAGTCGCGGAAAAAAATCACTCGTCATGTGATACCGAAAAACAAAAATGCGTGCTACGATAGAGATATCACTTTTGGCGTACAATGATTTATGAATGATCGACATCCTTAACCCAAAATCAGCGGTCTGTCCTTATTATCTTGCAATATTGTTCCTTGTTTACTTCGGCCATGGGACTTTCAATCGGATAGCACTTTTACTTTCCTCCAAAATCAGTTTGGGGTGAGGTATAGCTCTCTTCAAGTAACCACCCTTAGAAGGCAAAAACATGGTGCACCTCTATCGTAGCGCGCGTCCAAAAATCGTTATAGGCTTCAGCCATATATATAATTATTCATCGAATCGCACTTTTAAGTTTCCTCCCGAATCAGCTTTGGGGTGGGGTACAGAGCTCCGCAGGTGTCCGCAGCCCAGGGAAACAAATGCCGGACCTCTACCGTAGCATGCTTCCCACGCGCTGTTCAGACGGCATGTACAAGGTAGGCCTGTAACGACATATATATTGACATTTCCCATGGCCTTTTTATTTTGTGTTGCGGCTCCCCCGGGTAACCTACATCCGGCGGTTTGACTTTCCTCAGATCATAGATGGATTGCTCCTGGATACGTGCAACGACATTGTAGTGGAGCGCACCATGCTCGGCCCCCCTGCCGGTGGAAACCAAACGGCGAACGTTGTAGTCACCGGAGACTCTTCCGGCATTGTATTTCGGAGGGCCCGCGTAGGAGCGGGTGAAGGTGAGCGCGAGTTGCTGTGTAGGCCCGACGCGTGCTGCGATAGAGGTCCCAGTGACACTTTTCAGCCGAAACGTTTCGGAATGACGGGACTTTTTAACCGAACATCGTCGGAATTCTACTTCTTTGTTGGTAATGTTTTCGTTGTATCGTTAGGCTATGGCCTTGTTTTGTTTCAGGTAGCGCTTTTGTTTTCCCTTCAAAACAGTGTTTTTGGGCGGGGTATATAGAGTTCCTCACGTGACCACCCTCAGAAACAATATGGTGCACCTGCATGCAGGCTACCGTACCATGCGTCGCCCGGCAAAACCGAGTGACACCGTTCTACGATATGTAGGGGTAAAGCACTGTGAAAAAACATTTTTGAATGAAGGGGCTCCTTAACACCAGAATACTAGGAATACCAGGGTTTCCCCGCCAAAAAATGTATTTTTTGTGTGCATATTTTTTATACCATGGATGGGATTGTGAATCGGGTTGCACTTTTACGATATTTGTTTTTTTGTTTTTTGTAAATTTTTTGTAATTAATAATCGGGTTTTGGAGAATCGTAAACTTCAGAAAAGCAGGATGCCTGTCCCGACCGTAGCACGTGTTCTCAACCAAAAAAACACGGGATAGACTATTCAGGCGTGCTGAAGATTGGTTTGTGAGCCCTTTTCCGCTTTAAACAAGTGGGAAATAAGGCACCAAAATGAGTTTTAGGGGCTTCACCCTTGAAAAGTTGGCAAGCACGACCTCGAGAAGTATCGAATGGTAAGCCCGATACACAACCGCACTGGAGGGGGGGGGGGGGGGGGGGGGGCGTAGGAATCCATCGAATCACTTTGGGTAGCTCCTCAGACAAGGACTGCGGTCAGTGCGAAAACGCTTGGGGTGCAAACGTGAAAACCCCCGCCGTAGCAAGGTTGTAATGGTTGCCACGGTTGAAACCGTAAATGATCCGTGATACGGCACAACAAGAAGTTGGTACATTTATTATTTTTTCGACTCTTCGTACATGAGGACCTCGCACCACCGAGGTTTCAATGGAAGACGTTATTATTTAGAAAGCCCGATTTTACAACCGCATGGGGTTAGGTATTTTGATTGATGAATGCACCGGGTGCAAACTGTATCGGGTGGTCCCTAGATTCACGTCCAGTAGTCTCGGCTGGGACTGGCGACGCACGGAAACCTGTTCGTCCGTCGTTTTTGTCTGTGTTTGCTTTTCGCCCGAACACTCTTTTTGTTTTTGTCATCTTCTTCTTTTACAACAGAGCCCCGCATCCTCATGGAATCGACGATGCCACTAACCTTGGACGCCATATCAGAGTACGAGGAGGCCGTGAGCGGAGACTGCATTGTAGGAGTCCCAGAGGTGAGTTCTAGACTGGGTTTCAGGTAGGGCGTTGTCATCAAAAAGCGTTCCACCCAAAACTTTCCTCTTTGTTTTTTCCATCTAAACAACAAACAGGAAAACTACCCTAAATCGGGACATTTTAGACCGAGAGGGATAAAACAATCCCAGGAACGCTTGAGCAATCCCACGGTAGGGGTACCACGTTTTGGCTCAATATGTTCTGACCGGTTGAGTTCCTCACGTTAGTAACCACCGGATACTATTTTTATTCTACTGGTAGGTTTGTTTTCAAACCACCGCGTTGGAAGGTTTGGTCGGGTTGCGCGAACGAATGTTTCCGAAATCACTTTCTCGGTGGTTTTATCGAGCTCCTCAGGTGAGGAGCTCAGAAAATTCAGCTGCGCCCCTTCGTACCGTGGAATGAATCGCTTGCTGCATCATTACGTATTCATGTGGTACAAGACGAAACCCTGGAGAATGCGACAAAATGACGCACAACGCCCTTCTGCAGTAATTTCTCTTAGCAGCACTCGTACCAGGTATCTGTTTTTTCGGAGTATTTTTGGGGACAGCTGATGTCGGTAATAACGCGTGCTATGACGAAGGCAGAAATTGTGTTTTGGTGAAGCGTTTTCTGCATGATCGGGCCCCTTTCTACCCGAAGTCGTCGGACTTTCCTTCCTGTGTTGCAATATGATTCGTTGCAAACTTTAGCCATGGGATTGGTTATCATCAGGTAGTGACATGTTTTTCTCCTAAAGTAAAAGCTCTTCGGGTGATTTACTAATAATGACTTGCTGTTGGCATAGAGGTCATCCAGTGAGGAGCCGGAGAAATAAAAACGAAACCGTCCTATTGTGCATATTTATCATGGCATGCGTCTTTAACCGTGTTCTTCTAACTTCGCCGGCAGACGGTGTCTCAACCTTACAACCCGTCGAAGAGAGCAAACAGTTTTGTTCACCCGATATCCAAACCTGCCGGTTCTGAGGTGCTGTTCACTAACCGTACAAATACACATTTGGATGAAAGAAAGTAGGTAGGTGCTGCTGACGTAGACCCTACAGACAGAGTGTATATCGCTCACGCACCCCGTCAACCTGGGGTCCAATGTGCTTGCTACGATAAGAGATGCACCATGGTATTTCTGAACGGTGTCACCCTTGAGGAGCTCCATACCTCACCAGAAAACTGAGAATGGTTGGTGAAAATAGAAGTGATATTCGATGGACAATCCCCATGTCCCAAGTATAAAATGAAGCATTCTGAACTACGCACCAGGCATGCAATATTGATATTCCGACGATTTTGGGTTAAGGAGCTCGATCATTCATAAACTAAAAAACGTTTCAGCCGGAAAGGGTGACCTTGATCGAAGCGAGCGTCGCGGATCGAGAATATATATTTTCCCCCGAACCATCTAGATCACGCCAGTAGAAGTCGACGATAGAGTATGATGTGTGCAGAACTGCCTTGCCCACAGTAAGAGGGAATAGTGAAAACCAACATCTGGTCCCATACGGAATATTTAGATGTCGTGGTCTGGCACGTCGTGCGGCGGCCAGACTCGGCGTGGCAAAGATTGTCACGTAGGCGGCAATGTGTCTGGCGCTAACTGAAGCTGGCGATAAAACCAACCCAGCAGCTATACCCCGTGGAAAGAAGCTTGGTGGAAGCGAAGTAGGGGAACCTTAGCCTGTACGGCCCAGGCTAGGAGTACGCACATTCCCTATACGTGGTGGGTGTGTTTTTCACGGGAAGTTCCTGTAACTTGTGTGATGTGGTATCCAGTCGATCGAGGTCTACTCGCTGTGAGACACACGCCACATGCGGACATGCACTCGTTCATATATGTCTTGTCCTCACTCCGCGATGCACTCCACGTGCGAGCAGGATATCTTGCCACACTATCGCAGCGACGCCGAAATACTATCAGGTATCCTATGTTGGTGGTCCCTACTGAATGGTCTACAAAGGGGACGGCACGAACAACCCTGATTATGCGTCGACGCCACATGCACCCGCCACGTGTCTTTACGCCACCCTCCGCGCGCAGAGTTCCACGGACGACCTCGTCCTCCAAGTCAACGTCCGGGACCAGACCTTGTCCAAGTCGGGCAACTGCTGGGTGCTTGATTAGATCCGGTGGCAAATACTTTGAGACAAATGCTTGCAAGATCTATACCTGGATGTATGCCAAGGACATCGGTTGTTTTCTGGGCTAGTCAAATTGCTTTTTGGCCTTTCTGAGGAAACTGGTTGTAGTGGATGGATGGGGCAGTGTCGGTTAAAGGGGGACATCGTGGTCTCGTTTATCTTCATGTCATGCTTGCATATTTATATTTCCTCGTGTACGCCGACCTGTACACAAGGAAGTATCAATCATCACAGCGAAATAGCCGAACGCTGTCCAGGCTGCGCTCGCAAGGTACATCCTAACCGAAAATGCCGCCGGAGCACGCTCGCAAGGTGCACCCCTGTGCGTGTTCTGTCGAGGATTGAATTAGCAACTACTGCCTACCGCTGCAGGAGCAAGGTTTGCTGTTGGTGGATGGGAAGGTTGAACCAGGTATTGGTTTGTGGTTCTGGTAGTGTAGTGCCCCTTGCATGTTGCTGTTTCAGCGTGTGCGGCGCCGGCTATCACCGTGTGGCTTGACTTTAAGGAAGCCCCGCGTGCGACGAATGACTACATCTCCACCAAGACAAGAGCACAGGCATAAGTGTAAGACCATGCAGACGGCACCGGCCACTTTACCTAAATATTTCATGAGCGGGAATAGGTCTTCCCTGCCTCTTGAGACCCTTGGCCGGGAGAAGAAAAGCGGGTGCACTCAGGGAGCTCATGCCAAGTATGGCCATAGTCGATGTCTATAGACCCTAACAACCTCATACACAAGGCCGGAACGGGAACGATGAGTTATTTCTCCCCACTAGACAGACATTTCGGGCACCAAGCGCGACGCGCCGTGATGTGTTGGTCGAGTCGCGTTTAAGGTAAGCTGCCTTTTATTTTCAACTACGATCGTACTTCGTGAATTGGATTTCGGTACATTGTGCGTACATTCTTGCATATGGATGACAGCGTCGAACATGCATGCTTCGAGCGAGGCGGGGGGTGGAGGAGGGGGAGGTACGGACATATATCTTGTATGCTTGATGAGAGATTTTCTTACCATCCATGACCGATGGAAGGGGGAGTGGACCCGACATGGTTTTATAGTATACTATGGCGTTTTTATGCCGTAACGTACAAGGTAAGTTGTTGTGGACGTTGCCGTCCCTCTGACATCGGTAGGGGGTGTCGTCTCCTCGCTGAGAGGAACGACTGAGCAGCCTGTTCATGTGCAAACCATTGCACGCGCCGGTCAGATCACGGTCGAGAACACCTACGAGGCATTATAGTAACCTGCAGTTTATAGATGTTTTAGATCGTGATTTATCCTGTAGTTCAGATCTAACCGAGGAAGTAGGGATATTCAAAACCCTGAGTGAGAATCGATTCTCTGTCAGTGGTGCGAAGCACCGCTTTCGATTTTTCAGCGTCAGTAGTGCATTTCGGTGATGATGTATCAGTTAGTAATAAAATCGGATGTATTGGACTGCAGCAGTTCATATTCTAAGTCAGTTTGTTTAGTGTCGTCGAGTGGAAGCACGCTACGCCGCTGATATTTTGTTTTAACGGATGGGTGAATGTCTACTGCGTACCACCCGTTTTCGTGTGCTTACTGTACTGAAGGTTGTGTCTGCTAGTCGTCGCGATGTTTTCAAAGACGCTCTAGTGACGTCGTTGGGTGTTCCTGCTATGTAAGACTCCAAGCGAATGAACCTTGCTAATTCGAACGCGCACGCTGGGACCCTGATTCTTGCGACCCGCAGGTATGCCGTTTCGTTGTCATAACAGTGATGATTGTCCATTGTTTGAGAGCGCGAGACTATGTGCAACAGTCCCTCCTCCATTCGGGCGCCACGTTTAACGTTTTGTCGCCTTGAGTTCAGCGCAACGGGCAGGCAGTCGACGACAAGCTGTCGTTTTCACGAGCGCATATAGCGAGTCTATGTGCCTACATACGCACTGTTTCATCTATAACTGCAAATATTTTGAAATAGCAAAATGAAGAAAATATCAGCCAAGGATAATGTCCGATGGGTATCACGTATGGACGATTACGGTACACGACACGCGAACCATATGCGATCGTCGAAATTGTACTGCACATCTACAATAATGCGATTACTATTTTTAGTTTGTACTGGTGATGTGCTACTGCCTGCTGCGCGAGAATGTACGTATGTATTATCTGTACCATATACGTTTATGGCATCTCTTTAATATCCGACAAACTGAGACGAATTTTATAAAAATACCAGTTTCGTGATCAAAACCAGAGATAAACTTGGCCCGTTTATCATGCTTCTTGTGTGTAAAATGAAGCCAAATAGCCAGCCAACTAATAACTAAGCGGACACTCCAGCCAACTCACAGCCCTAGCGATTACCAGTGTTTTGAGGACAAGGTCTGCGGCCAGTCGCAAAACCCTTTGGCTTGGATTTCCTGGGCTTCCAGGGTTTTCCTTTCCCAAGTTTCACGTATGTTTCACCTCTATTGATAGTAACGTTTTGTAGCAGAAATCCTCCGTGTCTTAAGGCGAAAGTCAGAAATCGACAAAATTTGTAAAACGTGGTGAAGAAAACCTAGATCTGTCAGGGCAGATATATGTCTGACCTATACGTATTATATCGTTTTTCATGTGCCAGCATCGTCCGTGGTTACCCCGCCCGAGCCGATGAAAGTAGTTGCTTTACGATTTACGTCCTGGTTTGTTGTTGTTTGCCTTCTATATATATACTGCTGTATCGTAGAATAACGTTCTTGCCGCCTTCGTCTCGACGACGATCTCCCGGGAAAAGTATTGGGTTCAGCAGCAACCGCCACACACTCTACTTCCCGACTAAACATTTTAGAACATGTGCGACAAACTAGACATAAAAACAGCAATGCTTCCCCCCGCTTCTGATATTTGTTTAGCCCAATCGTCAGTCATTGCCTGTCACGGTAACGTAGTTCGGTTGCCGGCATATTTTTTGTTTTGCGCCATGTTCTTCCCAAGCCTCACCACATCCGTCCTGACACCGTCAAGCACCTCGTGCCTTCTGTTTATTCTTCGTTGATTTTCCCGTGGCACTATATAGGCTCCAGTCCATCCAGCGAATAGTAGCGTTTCTGTAACGTTTTTTTCTGCGCTGGTGGCACGGAACTTTGAGTTCACGTAAATGCGTCAAGAGTCGTTCCTGACACTATACATAGGCCTTCTGCCTGACTCATGCAACCTCTTCCCACACCCCTTGCGGTTTGCGGAGCGTGCTTCTATTGCGTGGGTTAACGTCTCTTCTCTGAGGGGATGTATGGCTGTCCGGGATTCGCCGACTGTCACTCATTTTGGGGATGTTGATTTTTCCTAACTGTGTGTCTTCGTTTTTGTTTTTTTACTGATGCATGCCACTGCAAGGGCCCAGCGTCAAGCTGTAGTGCACCGTTAGCAAATAGCAAACACATCTGGCGGATAGTCCAAGTCTGCTGTTAATGTCATCGTTTGGTGCCTACTCTCGCTCCCTGCTCGCCTACGTACCAGGTTAAACCCTGTAGGTGGCGTGTCACCTAGCGAGGTATTACTATCCACTCTCGCACTCGAGAGGTTGGAGTCTCCGCGAATTGACGCGAATTCAGTACTCTAAAGATAACACTGTCTAAAGGTGTTAGCGCTTCTTTGCGACGAACTCTTCTACCCAAGTTATGGCCGCTACACTGTGGGAGGGGAGGGGCCAGTGGTAAACCCTAGTTTGTTACACCACTACGAAACACACACACCAGGTATAGGCCAACACCATGAGGTTTTTGAGACTCCACCCTACACACCACCTAAGAGTATGCCGCAACAAGATTACCACCGCCTGTACCCACACACGTGCATGAATCGATCCTTGTTTGTCGCAAAACAAACTTCAAGGTACCGGCATGCCACGTGCCCAGGCCGCACGATCCTATATAACCAGAGCGCCTCGTAAGGTAGATCCACTATCCGGAAAAGCGCAGGCATATTATATAGTGCTTGGACACAAAAGCCTAAACCCCATAATGCATGTAACCCCCACAAATCTGCAAACCCGGTATCGAGCCACACATACCACAAACAGCCTCCCTCTTCGGTGCGCGATACGATAGGTCACGAACAACTTAATATCACCAATAAACAGGTAAAACGACAAAGCGGAAATCCTATGATATATAATACCCAAGGTAAAACGGCAAGTCCAACTTCCACCCTAAATAATTGCCAATGTAAAACGGCAAAAGTACCAAACACCAGCAGAAACTAACCTTACAGCATCTCCCATAAAAACTCTATCGTTCCTGATTAGACCTCCCAAAACAAGCGCGACAGCCCCTACGTGACGGGAAAAATCCAACAAAGAAGAGCATGCTGACAAAACCTCCAAACGAAATCAATACCACCGTCTTTTGATATAAATAGCGTACTGCCCGATAACATCTCACCCCCCCCTCTCCTTTGAAGTCTCTGTAACAACAGGACAACAGCACCTCTCGGATAAAACAACTGAAATATATCTACAGCAGTCCCCCCCGCTAGACGCTCCCCTCGGAAGTATACAAGAAAAATAACGCAACTACTACTGTATCTTAATTCGACAGAACTATAGGTATCAGTAATTAGTTCCCCTGTACGTTGTGCGCACTTGACCAATAGGTAAAGCGTAAGACACGATCCATCAAGGCCATCGGAATCATTTGTGGTATATTATTCCTCACTCGACGTATGGGTACCTCCCAACACATGCCCCATTCCCCTGAGAACTCCGTAAGTCGCACGCCAATTCTTCATTAATTTTCCGAATACATTCCATGGACACCGCAACGTTTTCGTACTCGTATCCCACAAACCAAGATGCCGAACAAAATGCCGAAAACACAAACTACTACTGTAGTAGCTGAAATCGCCAAACATGCATCACAAAGGTCACGGTCAAAGCGAAACGCCTCCGCGTGCAGCGCTCTTATGCGAAGCCTAGGCATGCTGCTCTGCCGACCGTATGCGTTAATCTCAAGCTCGCCGTTATACCCACGCGCTAGACATGTATGTGCGCCCCAGAGGGAAACGATACACACACACCGGGTGCACAAAATCACTCCACCAAAGACAGACCTCTTGTCAGTAGCCTTGCGCACATAGCCCGCATCTACGTAATAATATAAAATATACGCCAGCCTGAATTTTTCCACCACCTGCGATGGAATGTCTCCGTCGTGTTTCCGAGTATACCTACTGTCTGTCTCCCCCATGCTAGGTAGACGACACAAAAATCATCGTATGGTTGGTAGTATAATGCTGCGACATTCGTATTTATGACTCTGAAACCCCTCAGCCGTAAAATAAAAAACAATCCCAAGTGCACATCCGCCCAGCAGGAGCATCAGCTGTCTACGTATTATAAATACGTAGCGTAGACACCGAAACAATCAGGACGTCGTCTGGTCGTCGTATGTGTGCACTCAAGGACAATAAAGCTCGATCCAGCATTTGATTCCCGGAACTGTGCTCAACTCAAAACAAGGACTTAGGCCCTCGATATACCGGGTGATTTGTCATCTTTCAATCATACTGCAGGTCATGAGAAAGGATCTGCCATATCTGATATGTGGCATCATACTTCTGTTGTACCTGTTCGTATTCTGACATCGTGCTACAAAAAAAGTCGTAAAAGTGCGAACACCAAAAGAACAATATCATGTGCCAGTACATATCTCCTTATACTCGTATATCCAAGAAAAGCATACCATAGTCCTAGCATATCACAGCATCAAGCAAAACGACTCATTTCTTCAATGCCGTTAATCCCTCTTAAACAAATGAACCGAAAACATATTTAATATGGTGTAGTCAATTCCTATACGAAGCGACCCCAACCCCGCAGCTCATCTTCCGTCCCTTGCTCCCAACCTCACGGATGATGCGCTTGTCTTCCGCCCCGGCTCGACGTAGCCGCGGCATGGAATACATCTCGCATCTGTAGAGTACCGCCCGTAATACTTTGGTTCCTTTTGGGAAAAGTCGGAAGAACCCTTAAAGCGCCCAGGAACACCGATCTCCTCTTCATACTGGCAGCATTACTGCGAATATGTCCAACATTTTAGCCGCCAGATCTAGTCGAACACCCAGCAGTCGCCTGACTTGGACAAGGTCTGGTCCCCGACGTTTACCTGGACGACGAGATCGTCCGCTGAGCCCTGCGCGAGGGCGGCATAAAGATGAGCATGGCGGGTGCATGGTGTCTTTGTGTTGTTACCGGGGTTATGTTTTTGCATTTTAGCTTCCTTCGATCACAGCAGTAGGAGCGGCCAATGCAATAGTACACCAAGCCAGTTCGAAATAGTTCATGTTAACAGTGTATGCCCGCAAGTGGCGCGTGTGGCACAGCTAGACAGGCCGCAGGGCAGAACATCGCACAGAAGCTCAATGCGCTGCGACAAAACCAAATAACCGTTTATGCAAAAGGAATGTACGCAATAGTACGTGGCGTGATCGGTTCAGGTCAGGGGGCGTTCGGTCGTACTTACTTCCGTTCATACTAGTTTAGTCACCACGGGGGTATAGCTGCGGGACGTTCCCTCTCGCCAGCTACATTTGTCGCCAGTTGCAGTGCTGTTTTCGTAGCAATCCTTCCCACCCTGAGTCTGACCCCCGCGATCCACAACGTTTGAGTACAACGTTCCCTGCGGAAAACAGGCTTTGGATTGCACTACAGTACATATTCACGAGTACTGTGGCCAACCCAGTTTAGCAGAAGTCAGACAGATCGTCGATTTATCGCCTCAACACCTAGTTATTTCAGAGAATATGTATTCCAAGTCTTCACGACCTTACGATCTGTATGATCTGTATGATCTGCATGATCTGCATGATGAAGCTCATGTTGCCGGGTGGAAGCTATCTTCTCCGCATGATCCAGTGCATGCTTCCTTTAACAGATCTGTACTTCAGTAGGCCAATCTTGCGCAGTACCTCAGAATGGAGGGTCAGTATCGAGATGATCTACACAACCGTGATGATCCATCGGTAGATCACCTGCCCGACCTGGGTGCACCTTGAACACTGGCTGACGGGGAACTGACATGAACACGATGGCCACATCAGGTGCACCCAAGGTCATTACCCCAAACGTTGAGATCACACTGGTTGCTGCTAACGGGCATGGCTATTATCTAACGTGTTTTGGTGCCCAAAAGAGACAGTTCGATTCCAAGAAGAGGAACGCTACTCGTGAGCGTTCGTGGCCATTGGCCCGCCGTAAAACATTCCAGATATACTTTGGAAAAACAAAGTACTGTTTTTCATGACAGAAAAAACGAACGATGAAAATCAGGGGAAACGTTCTCCGACAACAATCTAACTCTGAAGCCCTGCTGTGTAGAGCTCACCTCCGGGACTCCAATAATGCAGTCTCCGCTCTCGGCTTCCTCATATTCCTTCATGTTGTCCATGGTAATCGGCATGGTCGATTCCATCAGGATCCGCGGCTCTGTGGATAAACATGAAACGATGATCTCGTTCGGCCACAAAAATTGTACAAACTTTGGCAAGTTTAGACCCATGCTCAACACTATTGGACTGGCTGAGCTCGTAAACGGAGGGACCCACCTCGGCACCGTTGTGTTTGATATAAACAAATCAGCCTTATTAATGTGATACGTAACGCATGGTGTTTCGTAGAGGGCCTTGCACGGTGTATCAACGGTCGCCCCGATGGTCTAGGGGTGCCCTCGAACGTCTCTACTAGTTGATTTACGGAGTTCAAACCCAACGTGCGTCGGACGTTTGGGTTTATTTGCAAAAATAAATAAAAACGGAATCAACTGCTGAGAGCGCCTATTCATATTAATAGTATAGCGTGGGTAGGCACAATTCGATGAACGTCGACGAGGGAAGAAAGGGCTGAAGTATTCTCGCGATAGAAGTGCAAGGCACGAACCGTGGTGGGGGAGGAGGGAGAGGAGCCTACTTAGTGACCCGGGATCTGAGTTACGTCCAGGGAGGAGAGAAAAAGGAAGGGCGAAGATACAACGTAGATGGGATAGAAAAATATATTGAAATCAAATAAAACGGGTTGTTGGAGCTCCTCAGCTGCGAAAAGCCTCGGAAACCATCAGTGCAACTGCCATTATCTATCGTGGAGCGCGTGAGTCTTGAATATAGCAACAAACGTCATTGAATTGGCTGAAACAAACTTATGTTCGACGCGTCCATTAGCTATCGTACGGTTGCTGAATACTTTATTAGACTTTAAAATTTCATCATCAACTGTGTGCATTCTCCCAAATCTGTCGAAACTCAACGTTGCAAGCTGCGCGGTAAATCAGTCGTGCGTTTCGTACGTTTCTCGCGAAGGACTGCTGACCGGTGGCCAGTGACCCGCCTGGATGATACCCGAGGGCCAAAGGGACGATTTCCAGACGAGTACGGCACGTGCCGTTCCGTGTAAATATACAGCTGGTCTCATTCGACATACTTGTTTCATACCGTCATTTTGGGAAACCCGTGCGCTCAGCCGACAGCAACCCGTGGTCACCTGAGCCGTTGCCTATCGTGGATCTACGGAAAACGATGCCGGAGGAGTCGCCGGTGATGACAACGCTCGCCGTTTGATTGCCCCCGAAAGGTGGGTCGTGCCTGCCTGTAGGCGTTGTACCCTCAGAGGAGAAGCCGTCCCATACGATGTTGTTGCACGTGTCCATCAGTAGTCCGTTCATGTCCTGAGGAGTTCCACGCGGTGTCAGTTGTTTCGGGTGCCACAAATCAAAACGAGCAGGGTCGACGTGTGCAGACCGAGAGCAATACATCAAGAAAGGCATGCAAGTTCGGGTGACGTGAAGAGGACGGAGGAACCCTCAGGTACACGTCGCCGAGTAAGCGCGCGTAGGCACCACCTCGGCGACAAAATACCACAAACGGCTGAAAAAAACAAAAAGTGAAGGATTTTACACAAACATCTGTATTTCGATTTTTTTTATGAAAAAGGTAATGTTGAAAAAACAAACTCAGAGTTAATTCAACGTGTGCTACGATAGAGGTGGTGCTTTTTGGCTGATGCGTTTTTGAAAAATGGGGCTCCTTAACCAAAACTCGTCCAGTTTTCATTGGGGTTGTAATATGTTTCGGTGTATACCTTTGCCGTGGAACCCCCCCCCGCAAAATGAGTCTTCGGCTTCAGGCCATTCTTATAGCAGCCATGAATTTCTAATACTTTCAACACTGTTTTCGTGCCAATTTCTGTATGTTTCTGTATTTCCAATTTCCCTTGTTTTTCTTCTACAAATATTGGAAGGCGAAGCCTTCCAAAACTTTTTCCCTCTGAAGAAATTTCCAAAGTTTTGGAAATGTTTCCTGTTATTCCCGTTTTTCCTGTTTTTCTTGGGGTAAAAAAATGATATGTTGGAAAAGAGTTGGTCGATGACAAAGGCCCTTCCTGTTAGTAGAGAGCATCTCAAGTGAGGAGCAGAACAAAAAAAGTAAAAGAATTGGTGCACCGGTTTTCATTTTACCATTTTTTGGCACAACAACATACTACTACTACTACTACTACTATAGTTTACCGCGCGTAGCAATGAAACAACGTAGTGATTTTAAAGGTTGTTTTTATCGTGCTGGCCCGCGACTTGTAGTGCGCGAAAGCACCTCGTGAGTCGTTTCGCGCTGCCTACGACCGCTGCCTAGCACACCCGGCGCCCCCCCACCCGATACCCCATATAAAGAACCGCCCCTCGATATCGTTGGGCGTTATTTTTCGGTGAGCATTTGTAGCTGCCGGCAAGTGACATGCAAACCCTCATTTTTATATTTTTTATTTATTGTTTGTTGTCATTTGTGCACCCTAAACATCTCCACTTATTGGGACGACTGCAGCACCCCCGAGTCGAGGTGTATGTAGGTCTCTAAGCCCAAAACCTGTGAGCGGGCAATCTCGAGACAATCACCAGCTGCTGTGATGCTATCATATTAGCTCGCATTCATCCGCTCTCTGGCAGGCACGAACCAGCGTCAGCGTGTTTTAAATTATGGCTCCGATTCCAAATTCTGAGAAACCATAGAAAATATTCGAGTACAGTATCCCAGAAATCGGGTGATGGAGGGCGGATAAGGAGGCGTGCAAGGGTAGGAGTTGCATGCCCACTACTGACCCCGGGACAATCAAAGGGGCGGAGCTGTGAAGGGCTGAGCAATGTGCTTCGAGCCGATGCATAGTTTACAATACAGTTCGTCAGATCTTAGAGTAGATTGTTTTCACATGGGGAGCGTCTATCGGGCCTACGTAGCTTGAGTTTTCTTTTTCATAGTCGGTCGTTGGGTGAGGAGTATAGACATCCTGAAGCGAGGACCGAGGTGATAACTTCATGGTACTCCTACCCGTAGAGTGCGTCAACAGCGATCGCGGCAAGGTACTCGTCACCACTTTACTCCGTCGAGAAATGCACGGCCTCCACGGTGATCCTTAACATAGTTGCGTTTAAGTGATGATCCATACATAGTGCCGGTTGGCCACATATCTACTGTATATATATATAGTTCCTGTGAAATCTCTCGGCAGATACGGGAGTAACCATCGTGGCAGTGCGCTGTGTCGTGCCGGTTGCCAGTAATTGTGCTGAGCATACCGGCACTATGGGGGGGCCGCTACTGCTGCTGTACCTGGCGAGTTAGTGTAGTTGATGTACCTCCCAACCCAACGAATGATTAGCGGTGAAGTCCATCCAAACTTGAGCAAAGCCCTGGCATAAGCAGTTAACCTTCAACTACCGAGGGAAATATACCACGACGCGTTCTACGATAGAGGTAGTCCCAGTGACACTTTTTGGCTGAAATGTTTTCGGAATGATCGGGCTCCTTAACCCAAAATCGGCGGACTTTCATTATTCTTGTGTTGTAATATTTTTCATACAAGACTCAGTCAATGGGATTGTTCATCGGGTATATAGCACTTGTATTTTCCCGCAAAAACTTCTTTTCCGGCGACGTGTGGAGCTCCTTAACCCATTTAGAACTGAAAAACTAATCTTACACTAATTCCAAGTAGTTTGTCCCCAAATACGTGGGACCAGTTCTGAAGGGGTTAAGTTAGGACCCCAGACACATTATGGTGCACCTCTATTGTAGCATGCGTCCCACACTCTTTCCAAGCGGTTCGGCCGAAAACAACTCACGGGGTATGAACTCGCGTGGAAGTCATCTACGCGTGTAAGCTCCATGAAGTTTCCAGCGTGCGAGATCGAGGACCAGTAGAAGGCGAAGATGCTGAGGAGTGAAGGAAACGACAAAACAAAAAAAAAAGGGCATGCGTGGTGTCCGTCTCGAGGTTGTGTTCATTATCGCATTCAAAACACAAAACCAATACGAGTAGGGAATTTACTCTGCTAGTACGTATACATAGCTCAAGTTGTGAATTTACTGTTTCCATCCACTCATATTTCCAACCCTCTTCCTGATTACTACGTGCGTACGAGTACGTGTTTCGTTTAGCTGGATTTTAACAGCTCGTGGGATTGTTCGTCGGTTTTTCGCGATGTCGTTTCTGACGCGTGCTACGGTAGAGGTAGCAATTTTTGTCAGAATCGTTTTCTGAACGATCGGGCTCCTTAACCCAAATTCGTCGGACTCTCATTCTTGTGACGAAATATGTTTCGGGATATACTTCGGTCATGTGATTTATCATCCGGCAGCGCTTTTATTTTCCTCCAAATCATTTTTTTCGGTAAGGTATGACGCTCCTTAATAGAGGAGCTCAGAGGAAACATGGTTCACCTCTATCGTAGCTGTCAAAGCCAGTTCTGGGCCCCACCGCGTTAGGAGCCTTCACATAAACTGGTCATAGTGATCAGAACTCAGCATGAACTATAAGCCCAGGCACCCCGATAAGTTTTCCCACCGTATTTACAGTAGTGATGATACTTATTTTCTCCGGACCTATTAACTGGTTTATATAAGGGGTGTAAGAACCACGTGCATAGCGACTCATACATTGACCAGTTCGATCTTATTCGCCGACAATGCATAGAGTCAGCGCGAAGCCGAAGCGCGACGAGTAGTATGTCCCCGCGCTCTTGTTGTCGAGACAGTTCCCTGGTGCAGTTTCGTTCGGACGCTTCGACGGTCAGAGCCGCGGCTATGTCGTGGTTCGGGGTGTTCATTACGCAGGTTGTCATGTGCACTTTTTCGTGTTTTCGCACCTGCAGTGCCAAACGGATCAGCACGCAAACACTACGGCGGCGTTCATGCCTCACGGGAATTTCACGCAGGCCGCACGGGAAGTATACGCTGGCCGGACGTCAGGTCAGTGTTCCGCTCCGACGGCGTCCGAGGCGTCGTAATAGCTTCCATGCAATACGATAAACCATCGTTTCCTAGATCACCAGGTAGTCTACCTACCTACCTCGTGTGTATTATTGCAGCGGGAGGGACACACGTACACGGTGGGAGCGAATAAAAGAAGGATCGAAAAAGTACATACCCGCGTTGTTATCGACATATTGCTGAGCTCACTTTATGTTGCTTGAGTCAGTGAAGTGGGCAGCGCCGATCCTGCACGCATCCGGCCATATGAAGTCGAGCTCTATGCCCTGCCGCCCCCCCCGCGATTGGCAGAGGATTTAACGTTTAAGCAATGCGATTGGTGGGAAATATATCGACCCCATGCTTAACCGAACGGTAGGCGTGGTCGGCGATACACAGGGGGTAGGCGAGGGGGTAGGCGACACAATGGCGAACGGAGAAAGAGCACACCTGCATACATGCATTGAGGTAATCGCCGATTTGTCCGGTACTATATGTATGTACAATACAAGAATAATGTTAGAGCGACATTCACGAGTGGGCATATTTGCTCTTTGCGCGTTTGCGTAATCGATGAGCGCTACAGTAGGGTTACTCCTAATTTGTTCTGAGGGTCCTCGCTAATTTATGTTGAGGGTCCTCACTGATTGGTTCCGAGGGTCCTCACACGATAATCTATTTCAGTAGTCCACAACGCCAATCTATAAATCAAGCAAAAGCCTCAACCCCCGATTGACCGTTCTACCTATAACATGCGACGAGTATACAATGAACCCACTATTGTAGTTAATGGTATTCCATTAGTATAGGGCACGTAGTTCTTCAGTCGTGGAGCCTTGTCGGTAAAAAAACGAAATTGGCGACATTGCGCTCTACCCCAAACATGCCACGCCTTTATCACGCTAGAGCAGAGGCAGGCGCGTCTCAGGAGCATACTGCTGCTCTAGGAAAGCCGCGACAACCCTCTTCCAGCCATGGTAGTAGAGTAATGATCCGAGAAGTACCCAATGGTCCGAGAAGTACCCGCATTATGGCTCATATTCAAAACTTGTCCCTGCCTGCACACAGGGCAGAGGATGCGTGCTACGATTGGATGTGGTTACCATTGTTTTCGCCATCTGAGACACATCAACTGGGGAATGAATTACCCAGCATAATATTTTCTATAATACCTTTTCTGGGGATGACATAAGAGTCTGTCGAGCGACTAGCCCCAGAACATTGCAGGTGCATCCCTAAGTCAGCCTGAGTTTTAGAGCGGTTCTATCAACAAAAGCAGACACACAAAACTCCAAGAACCGTCGATATTGTCCCTCGGAATACTTGATTTAACCCATTTGAGCAAAACCGACGGCATGAAACGCGTTCAAACACCGAACTCTCTACCGTAGGCACCGGGTGTGCCTGTAAAGACACAATCCGTTCCGCGTGCATCCCGGCAGCGAAAACGAGTTTCTAGTTTTTTACACGGTATTTTGCTCTGAATGAAGTCTTTAAAACTTCGGATACAACGGCTGATTTCGTTGAAGACTTTTAGTAATGCCCCCCCCCCCGCCCACTGCTCCGTCTCGAAAGGGATGCGTGGTCAATGGTCGAATGACTATGGCAAGCAACAAATGAGTACGCCCCCTCCCCCCCCCCCACTGTTCCACCAACGAGCGCACGCTAACGACAGTTTTCGTGATCCTACTGCCGCGCACTATCTTACATCGCCCGGGGCACAGCGTTGGCGATTGAGTATGCTTGCGCTAGCGCTGTCTACGGTCACCTTGGAGTTCCTGACGTCCAGGCACAGGTTGCCCACTGTACCGGGGACGATGTCCCCTTCCGGCTCTGTCTTGTGCAGGAGTTGGAATCGTGACAACTGGCGCAATATGGAAGCAACATACACATTTTGAACAAACGTCAAAACGGGCCAATTACATATCAGAAGACACAACGGCAGCACACCTCTCGGTCAAATAATATATTTATAGTTCGTTGTCCAGATCTTGCTGGTGTGTATGGTCTAGCGAATTCTGCTGGGTGGGGGGGGGCGTTCAAATTGCACGATTTGCGGTTGGACATGTTTCCCGGGTTGACTTGCAGAACTTTGCAGACCTTCCGCGACATCCCATGTAGTGGTAGGTTAGCATCTCAGATGACCTGGGTCGCGATCTGTGCGACGTCGTTCACAGTGTTGTTGACGGCTTCGCAAGAGTCATGGTTGTCGATGTTCAGTGCTTGCCTAGGTGGTTTCGACGGTTACTTCCTGCTTTCCCGGCGAAACGCCATCGAAATGTTTTACGTACTCGGGACGCGTGCCACGATAGAGGCAGCAAATTTTGGCTGAAACGTTTTTTTTTGCCTGAAATGAAGCGGACTCTTAACCCGAACTCGTCGGAATTCCAGGATTCTTCTTGTGTTGCAATATTTCCAGTTTATGCTTAGCCCAATGCGGTTGTTCATCGGGTATGGCCCCTTCTAGAATCTTCTAAAATCAGTTTACGGGTGAGGTATAGAGCTCCTTGAGTGACCACCCTAATGAGGCAAAAACATGGTGCACTCCTATCGTAGCATGCTTTTCGGCCACGTGCCCACCGTATATCACACGATATTACACCCCCCCCCTCAAGGAGAACTGTCAAATGCTACTGTATGGACAATGGTGGGGGGTGGAAACATCGAGCGTTGAGTCCATGGTTAAAACGGTCTTGATGGGAACTTCCCGAAACCACAAATTTATTTGTGTGTGTCTGTCTCCCTTCGATTCTAAAAGAAAAACCCCTTAGGATGCTTTCCGAGGGGGTATGTCAGCTTGTATGCGTATTTTGGAGGAAACTAAAGCTGCTACTCCGTGAGCAATCCCATGGCCCAAGCATCCCACCAAAACAATTTGATTGCACAATAATGGAAGTCCGACGGTGTTGGGCTACGTAAGGAGCCTTTTCAGCGAAAACGTGTCACTGGGACCGCTATTGTAGCAAGCGTCAAATGTGTTGCTCATAGGTGGTTTCTCACTGGCTGCGATAAGCTCCACCGGTGACTGGTGCTACGGTAGGGGGGTCATGTATAGGTGCGTGTCTTTCACCTGCTTAGAGCCACTCGGCCGAGTGACTGCTTTACTGCGTTGCACTCATATTACCATTTTTTATTTTTGTTGTTCTATATGCACCGCCATTGGAGGTTTTGTTACGTAACTCGAACAAACTAGTTTTAGGTCCAATTTCCAGTTAGATTCGGAGCCACTCGTCTGAGTGGCCATAGCCCGGTAGTGAAAATGTGGGTACCCCCCCCCTATCGTAGCACCAGTCCGGGTCACAAACATATTGAGCCGAAACAGGTGTATAGACCTAGTGGTTGAATTGCTCGGAGAGATGAAAACAAGCAACACTTGCCTTCGCGTCCGTAACGCCGTCGATCACCACCATAGCATCCTCCGCTGTGTTGCGGTTGTTGGCGCCTTCGTACAGGTAGAAGAAAGGGTTGACGGGAGGGTCGTCGCTGTAACTGCCATCAATTGTAACCCCGCTCTTGACGAATATAGGCCCGTCCATAAAGTAGTCTCCGCGGCTTAAGCTGATCTGTTACAGGAGGGGGCAATGTGGTGGTGTAAACAACACCATATTGGTCGGCAGAGCAGCGAGAGATAGGAGAACACGCGTGCTACGATAGCGTTAGCACTTTTTGGAAGAAACGCTTTCCGACTGATCGGGCTCCTCAACCGAAAAATCGTTGGACTGACATTGTTGTGTTCCATTGTGTTTTTCGTTGTGTTCTTCGGCCATGGAGTTGCTCGCCGGGTAGTTTATTCATCTTACTCCAAGTGATATCGTTTTTTGGGTGAGGTATAGAGCTCCTGCAGTGACCAACCTCAGAAAATGTCCTGTATGCAGGTGCACCTCTACCCCAGCATGCGTCAGAAGCAAAAACAATCCGCTCTACAACCAGCCGTTCCATGCACTTAACATATAATAATACAGTACACAGAACAGGGACTAACCCGTGCACTCTACGAGCTGGGCCAGCCATAAAGCGGATAAAGCTTCATTGAGTCGTATCTCGTGAACCACTGCAACTTAGGCTACAAAAATTGGGGACACTAATTATGACATACCACTGCTTATGCAAGCAAAAGAGTATGTGAAAATTTCGGTACTCTTTATTTTCCCGACTTGATCTCGCTGAGTTATCCTTGAAAACTCAAAAACACCTACTTTTTGACTCAATGTTCGTATAAAAATCGCCGTTTTCGATATTTATAAAAATTGGTGGACACAGTCCTGAAGACACACCGAGAAGAGCGATGACAATACCGTTGCCCAATTCGCCACCCATCAAGGGATATTACCAACACTCGATTTTAATATAGTCAAGTCATTACGAAAATAATGGCATTTCTGCGATGCCCCGCTCAATTTCGAGTATTTTGCACTAGGTGTTCAACCCCGGATGTGAATCGCACGTTCAAAGGCATTCACCTTCGGCCCTATTTATTTTTTCGTGTTTTATACTAGTTTTGGTCGCTTTTGTATTTTTTGGGCGGGTTGGGATCGGTCATATCTCTAGGAAAAAATAAAACGATGCATAGGGCCGAAGGTCAACCTGCTGACGAGGGCATGAACTACACGGTGTAAAACCATCAAGTCCAAATTCGGAAAATTGATAGGGGCATGGCCAATCCGACGTTTAAACCATTATATGGCTGGCACAGCTCGTAGTCCACTGTTGTCTTATCCATGGACTTCCGCGGAAGATTCCGTGGAAGCAGCAGAAGCTTTCACGGAAGCTTCCGCGGAAGTCCATGGAAATTTCAATGAAATCTTACGTGGAAGCTTGCATGGGAGCTTCCCGGGGACGGTGGAAGCTTCTAAACGCAGGCCGTACGTGCTTCCGTGTAAGATGTCGACGCTGCCGTCATGGAAGCTTTCGCAGAAGCTTTCGCAGAAGCTTCCCGGGACTTCGGTTGACGATTCCGTCGAAGCTTCCGCGGAAGCTTCCATGGAAGTAGCTTTCTCGGAAGCTTCCATAAAAACTGCTATGGAATCTTCCGTGGAAGCCACTTCCGTGGAATCTTCCGTGAAAGCTTCCACGGAAGCTTTGATGGAAGTGACTTCCACGGAAGTTTCCATGGAAGATTCCATGGAATTTTCCGGGAAAGGTGCTTCCATGAAAGCTTCCACGGAAGCTTCCGTGGAAGTATTCGTGTACGATTGCCACCACTCGTCCACCGAAAAAGTGTGATCCATCACACCCCTGATCCCACACAAACAGGCCCCGCCAGGATGTGTTCCCATAATACCCTTCTAAATAAAAACCGTGGAGTGAGGCGAAGCCGAATGGAGCCACCTTAGAAAAGTTCAGGTGCGAAGCACAACGTCAACTCCCAGCCTCACCATTTCCACTACGCGGTCGAATCGTGGAAGTTTCCGCCACTTCTACGGAAGCTTCAATCACGTTCATGGAAGCTTCCATTACTTTCATGGAATCTTCTACGGAGGCTGTGGAAACTTCCACGGAAGCGGTGGCTCTCCATGGAAGTGACGGTGTAACCGTTCAGGGGAGTGACAAAATATCAAAACATCCACGGAAGTGTTGGGAGCTTCCGTGGAAGCTTCGCCAACTTCCGTGGAAGTTTCCGTGGAAGATTCCGTGGAAGCTTCGCCAACTTCCGTGGACGTTTCCGTGGAAGATTCCGTGGAAGTGATGGAAGCTTCCGTGGGAGTAGCTTTCACGTTTGTTGGCGAAAACATTACTGGCTGCCGGGCGCTATAATAGTTTAGGAACTACCCGAACAATATACAAACGTCATATAAGGCAAGCATTACCGTATTTTGTCGAGGCCATTCTGTTGCAGCTTTACATAATCTTAAAGCTAGTGATTGGGTCAGGTATCTTCAAGCCACCACCCCCAGATGGCAAAAACGTGTGTGCATCGCTATGATCGTGGCATAGGTCGATGTTACTTCGTGGCTACCGCTCGGTTCCTAACCATGTAGTAACCAATTTTGTGTCCAAACGGTTTGACGCTCTCACGTTTTGTCTGGGGCTGCCCAATTGACTTTGAGCAGCTACTTACCTCACCCAATAATTGACGTATAGACAAATATTTCACTTAACAGTCCCATGGCCTATAGTATAGTATTATTAACAGTATACGTAGGCCTATCACCAACGGTGGTGAAAAACGTAACGGCGGTGTTGCGACGAGTATAGAATGTTTCCTCTGTCGGGCAGGGCTGTCAGTCTCGGTAACACCAATGGACAAACATGCTATTGGATACCTCCATCGTGCTCCTATCTCCTGCTCAAATTAAACGGTACATATCCATGTATAGGGAGTGAGAGGTACATCGTAATCGGGTGGGTGGCGGGGTGTCCCAAAGTCCGCGATTTAATTGATCGAGCCACAAACCAAACCACCAGTAAAAGGCAAAAGGTGCGTAAACCCCGTGATAAGTGCTGCACACAGTTTTCAGTAATACTCAAGTCAACTAACCACTAGTCACTATTAATAGCGGGCGAAATGAAGTCAGCAGCCAGCCCACATCTCCAGCGAAAACCTCGACACCCCGCGCAGGCGTAGTTGTCCTCATTGTGACGGCCGTGGCTACAAATACTGGTTGCAACCCCGGAGGATACACAACGTACCAGGTGAGGCAGAAAGGCCTACTTACCTCGAAACCCATTCCACTGAATGCGTGCGGTCTAATTCCTTGCGCCGCGAGAGTGAGGGAACGAGAGAAGCGAATTTGCCAACCAGGTCTCAGGTGCATTGGGGAACTACGCGTATGCCTTCTCTGAGACGCTACAGTCACCTGCCATTGTCTGTATCTTGGCTTCATTCACGGGGCGCGGGAAACTTCTGAACGTGGAAACAACACACGAATACACATCACAACCATCGCAGGTTGTATCAAGAATACAGGTTAAAAAGGAAGGGTCACAATGCGCCGCGTGGGAAACGTGTAACTGGCATCGAAACCGACATCGCGGTGTCGCCTATTATGGTCAGCGGGAGGGGTCGCTTTGCACTCACGTATACGGTGGAATCGTCGAGCTCCCCGACGCAGTCCGTGCCGTCGAAAGTGGCGCCTTTTGTCTCGCAGATGGCCGTCATGATATATTGCTGATCCGACACGCCGTCTCCGATGATGTCGGGGATGGAGCGCCATTCGGTCATCGCTGCCGTAACCATCTGAGAGGAAAACAAACGATATCAACGCACCGAAACAATATTTTAAAGCCCCGCCCCCACAACAGATTACGTTGGGGCATGCTTGATATACTGGCGGCTCTCAAACGTGTCCACCTGTTCGCACACGAGGCGTATACCATGATCGCGGAAGAGATCTAGAGATACTAAAGGCACTACCCGACCCGCACACTAAACGCGGGAGTAGGCCACACCCCCTGCTGTGACCGGCGCCGTTCACACATTCAACACAGGAGGCTGGCCGCACTAAACTGTCACGGGTTGCTCCCTTCACACGCGTACGGGTGGTTGTTTTGTATCACAAACCCGGGTCGTATCGTATAGTACCAACGCCTGCCTCGAGTAAATACAAGTCCGAAGCATCCTGGATAATCTCAGGTCAACAATGCCCTGCCACACATGACCAAACCCCGAACATCCGCAAATCAGAATCGATCATCGCAGTATCACAACCACAACACAGTAATCACGGCCGAATAGGGTTTATGGGTGCATCGTGGGTTGTTAACACTATCATCGCAGCCACAGATGCCAGTTACGTCGGCCCACCAACGCGTCAGCCAAGCGAAGGTTACGCGAATTCAAACAACACGATATACTCGAACGCCCCAAAACCTATGTGTTTTGCTACTTCTAATCCGGACCAAGTGTTCTCAGCGACAGGAGTTAAAGTGGCATATATTTTCGTGATTTATTCATACTAAAAGGGAATCCTCAATCGGGGAACTACACAATTGCCGTATAATATATATGTTGTTTTGTTACCAAACACAATTCGTACAGCGCATACTATAGGCGGAGGTTAATAGGTCACTACTGTAGGTTCCACTAAATTGAGTTTTTCGACAAGCGTCTACGAGCCCCGTGAAGTCAGGAGCCGCAGAAAAAAAACAAATATGCTACTCCTTACGGTAGAACACGTCCCTGCGAACCAGGACAACTATCACACCACTACTGTGCCGCCCCCGTGAATAAGAAAAAAGAAATAAGTACATTTTCCCTATCTACGACTACAGAAGTAGCTATCGCAGAGAAACCCAGTGGCTGTACACGTGCAGCCAAGGAGATCCCAGCTGTTTTCATGGTGAATAGCCTACCCTCGTGCATATTGTCTTACTTTGAAGTATCCTGGGCCACTGTCCAAAGCTTCGCCGACCACCTGGAAGTCGACAACCCGAAGAGCGGGGTAATCGGGGACGTTGGCGAACGTGGGCCCGCTTACGGCGATGATGACGATGCTGTAAAGCATGGTGGAGGACTCCGAAAGCGTGAACGTCTCCAACTCGTTGTCGCCGCCGGCGCTTATGAACCTCTGTACGCGGGTAGGGCGGGTGAGGCGTGGGGGGTGGGGGTAAACTCACACGGCGAGAGGTGCGACGCATGCTACGGTAGGGCATGCAAGTAGGTGTAGGTTTTTGTTTTCGGAGATGGGTTTGGCTTGCGGAGCCCCTTCATACCATACCCGCGAGCCCGGACGTACATTACGTCGTGAGATGAACAATGCCTAGCGTCAATGGTAAATACGCAGTCTGGTCCGCTCCGTGCGCGTCTTCAGCAACCATTTGGTGTACGCGGCAAACCTTCGACGCGTGCTACGATAGAGGTATCACTTTTCGGGCAAACATGATCGGTATAACGGGGCTTCTTGACCCAAACTCTTCATATTTTGTTTTTTTGCTGCCAATGTTTTCGGCGTATCGGTAAGCCATGGGCTTGTTCACCGGGTAGCCCTCACTTTGTTTTCTTCTCAAATCAGGTTTTGGGCGGGGTATAGACCTCCTCAGTTGACTACCCTCAGAAAAAACATGGGGCACCTGCATGCAGGCTACCGTAGCATGCGTCCTGGGTACAGCCGAGGAGCCCCGTCACACGTGAGGCATACCGTTTCTCGCAGTTATGCTAGAGTATATCCATCGTAGAACGTGTCGAGGGCGTAATAGCGCGTGTTTCTAAGGCTCGTTGCTTGATCACCTTTTTTTTCTTGCCCCTAACACCCAACTTGAGAAACAACAACAAGGAACGTCAGCCCTGGTTATCCATGCGACCTAGATACAAGACACTTACAGACATACGTACCTAGCGAAGAGTGTCGTTAAACATATTATTAATACCGCAGCACGCGTCAGTGTGAGAGTCGGAAACGTGTCCCCCTTATAGTGTGTCGTAGCACGGCTCAGACGGCCAACAGACGCCACGGTCAGCACTGCGACTTGTCTCGCTCGTACCATCGACAATGCCAACTGAACGGGGAATATGGCATCTGAAGGGTGATCGGGAGAAACACCGACGCCGGCCAAAGGCCTGATAATGTCAAGAACAGACCCATACATGTTTTATTCATATGTATTTTGTTCATCCCATTTAGTAGTATCTTCGCCTTTTTTTCTCTAGTCGTAACTCATATCCGGGGTCACTTCGTAGGCTCCCCCCTCCTCACTACAGTACGTTCCTTGCCTTTTCATCGCGAGACGATTTCAGCACTCTCTTCCTTCGTCGTTTTGCGTCGGATTCCGTCTGCCCACGCCACGGAGGCGCTCTCAGCAATTGGTTCCCTTGTATTGTTTCAAGTAAAGTCTAAATATCACCACGGTGGGATTTGAACTCGGGTACCAATGCTAGTAGCCTTTGTAGCTGACCACTAGTCTACCGGAGCGACATGTAGACAGCTCGCATGCAACACTTGCTCTTTCGCGTACATGTAGCAACTGGAAACGCTCACACACCACGGTCGACCTTTCTGCTCGCTGTGAAAAAAACACAAACGCTGACGAGTTATCAAATGAGTTGCGTATGTTCAGGGAGCAGGCGGCGATAAATCGAACTGTAGGACGCCAAAAAAGCGCAAAGGCGGTATACGAGTGTGCAAATATTTCGTTCGCCTTCACCGGCGAAAGCATACTGTAGATTAGAACATCATCGTACAGTGGGAGCACACAACGGGCTGTATGTGTGTTGGGTCCATAGTGGGTTCCGGAGTACGGTATAGCTCGTATTGAATAGAAGGTATAACTGGCATATACGCTAAGGTAACCGGGTATATGTTCGCGTACAACCGTGGATATTTAACCGCACGAAACACGCTCTTGGGCTGGTACCACTGTAGAGGAAAATCCTACTTCGATCTCACCCCCGCCAAAAGGAAGAGGAGCAATCCGAACAATCAGAGCCGAAGGTGCTGTGTTGGCATGGGGGGATACATGGTAAGTGGGGTCCATCGGGGGGTTGTGACTATTTCAGCAGCAGTGTGCCCCCCTCCCGTAGTAGAGGCAACGTCTCCCCTGGCCTCACCTCAATCACTTCGTCCCTGCCTCCAGAGGGGGAATCTATAAAGTACGAAAATTCGAATACGAATTCTCTGTCTGCAGGGAACCTCATCTTGAAAGCTGTCACCGTCGACAGCCCCACCTCAATCCTGCGTTCATCGTTTATCTGTCATCAGCGGGCACGTGGTGCCCCGGGGTCGTAGGGTCACGGAAGGCACACCGGCAGGCGTGATCGATGTAACGTTAGGAACTATGCTACGACGATACAAGGGAGCTACAGCCGGGGCAGCAGCTGAGGATCCTCTCCCGAGTAGCGCATTTCCTCACACAAAATCGACAACGGACGCATGCTACGATAGAGGTGCACCATGTTTTTTCTGAGCTCCTCACTTAAGGAGCGTCATACCTCACCGTAAACAATGATTTTGGAGGAAAATAAAAGCGCTACCGGATGAGAAATCTCATGGCCGAAGTATACTCTGAACGATTATTCGTCACAAGAATGAAAGTCCGACGAATTTGGATTAAGAAGCCCGATCGCTCAGGAAACAATCACGCCAAAAAGTGCTACCTCTATCGTAGCACGCGTCAACGAGTAAAACAATTTGGATTTCTCCGGCGAGCAAACCCGTGGCCTAAAAGCGGGGAAAACAATTTTCCAGTGCGACACCAATCGGGGGTATCGGTGTAGTTCCTCAACCGAAGAGCTAAGAAATGCCAGCAGCATGTTCGGCAAAACCGTCTATCGTGGCAAGGCGAGAGGGGGGAGGGGGGGCACCATATGTGTTGATCAGTCTCCTCTCTGGAAGGGCTCCGCACCTCACCCGAAACTGTGGGAAACGATAAACAAATTTTTAACACGAGGAAGAACATTATCTTGCCTGAATATGCATCGGACAACATGGCAAAGGACGCGTGCAACGCCCGTTTCTATTATCCGACAAAGCTTATTTCCGATTGACGGGATCGCCTCACCAACTAAGGAACTGCCCAACATCGCTAGACAGCTACTTTGTGGTTTGCACGATCGCTCGATAAACAGCCCCAAGCACGATAGCACGGCGGTAGGGTTTGCCTTACAGGGGGTAGCGCCTAATTCTTCTGAGGGAGTATGTTTCCCTTGATCATAATATGGGAGCTTCATATCTCACCCAGAAGACAAACCTACTTTGAGAATACCTAAACGTACACCCCGGTGAATAACCTCAAAGCACATGACGCGTGCTACGATATAGGTAGCACGTTTTCGCTTCACGACGGGGTGTTAAGCCCAAAATCGCCGTGGAGGTTGCTTTTTGTTTCTGATTTGCAACGTATTTCGTAACATAGTCCTTCATGGTGTTCTGCGTTGGGTGGCCCTTGCATCGTCCGCCAAGATCTGTCCGTGTAGCGTATACGGCTTGCAAGGCTGCCAAACTGTAGGGGGATCACTGGGCCGACGAGTGGCTGTGAACTGCCAGAAAAACGAGCCGAACGCGGCACCCCCCACCTTAACCTGGGTCGATAGGTGCCCCCCCCCCCCTAGTATCGTATCACCCGTTGTGGACAAAGTGTAGGGAATACATATTTTGCCGAGGACAACAACCATCGTTTCTGCGGCCATCCTTGTCCGATTCCGCTCTACCCTCTACACAACTGCGAACCAAGCAGGGTCACCCTGCGCAGCCCGATCACGGACGCGATCGCGTGGCACTCACGCCGGGAATATCGAAGCTGAACCTGGTCGGAACCTCGTTGCCTGGGGCCGCGTCGTCTCCGTGATTCTGCGACACGGAGGCATCCGAATGGGGGTGGCAAGTGAAGAGCGTGGACACAAAGGCAATAGCGATAGCACGTATTAAGATAGGGGGTGCAGTCAATATTTTCGGTGGCATGTTCCTCACTCGAGGAGGAGCGCTACACCCCCGTCCCACCCGACACACCGGGTCTTTAAAATGAGGGAAAGCGCTCCCCGCCGAATAACGCGATAGCCTAGGCATTACACTTCGAAACAAAAGGGGACAAACTCGAACAAATTTTAATTCCCGCTATATTTGGTAAGTCCTCGCTCGGGGAGCCTTCCAGTCTCAAGTCAGAACAATATGTTGGCATCACAAGTCAGACATAGTTTGGACACAACATCGTAGCACGCATGTTTAGATGCGAAGCGTGCTTTATCCTTCCGTACAGCAAGAGACGCCAGGGGAAGGGGGGGTGCCAATCTCGCGGTGATAGTCACACCGGTAAAAATGACCTGCGGGATGGATCCTCCGGCAGGCGGGTTCCACATGGTTACACAACTGAGATTGAGATATTACGTAAGGCTGGGGTCCAAATGTCAAACAAACTCGACAAGCGCGCCCCGTACCCCATCTCTACCCTGTAGTATTAACATTTCGTCCGGCAGGATATTTCTGGGAATTTTCCAGGTCACTAATAGTGTGGTCGGGTTTGGCGTTAGGGTTAGGTTTAGGGGGTCTACGCACGTACATTGATCCAAGATGTTACCGGACGATTTGTGAACAGTCCTCTCTCTACCACACACAGTGCGACGGGAATTCGTCCACTTACAAATTCCTCGAACGTGAACACCGGCAAGGTTCCCGCGATGAAGGCCTTGTTGCTCGTTTCCAGGATGACCATCTGCATCAAACCACGTGCAACGAGAAACCAACCCCGTTGGCGTTCGTGTACCTCCCCAGAGGGGCTCTACAATAGAGCTCCTTCAGCCGTCGTGCATCAACAAATGCAAGAGGGGGCGCATGCACGCACACTGTTTGAGCGCGAGACAACGCATCACCGCTCATATTACATATTTTGGGACAACTGAAGCTAACCGTTTGGTGTTGGCCTCCGCAGACGCATAGAGGCTTCATGCCAACGCCATGGGAGATATGCCTCGTCGTTACTACAGTTGCTTGTTTGTTTGTGTTCGGCTTACAGGAATCTACGTTGTACTCTACAAGCTATGTTTACTTGGTCTTCTGCAGAGCTCCTTCCTAGGTTGCCGCGCCATGCCGTGCCTCAGAGCGCCATCTAGCAGGCTCCTGCCCAACATGTGCCGCCTTTTGCCATGTTGGTACTGTTAGGGAGAATGTCTCGAGCAAGGCCACCCAAAAGGGGTGGCGGCCCATTTCCAGATCCGCCCTATAGGGGTCGCGGCTTATTTCCAGATCCGTCTTATAGGGGGGCGGAATATTTCAAGATTCGCCTTATAGGGGAGGCGGCTTATTTCCAAATTCGCCTTATAGGGGTGGCGGCTTATTTCCAGATGCGCCTTATAGGGGTGGCGGCTTATTGCCAGATTCGCCTTATAGAGGTGGCGGCATATTTCCAGATTCGCCTTATAGGGGAGGCGGGTTAATTCTAGAACACGCCTTATAGGAGTGGCGGCTTATTTCCAGATGCGCCTTCTAGGGGTGGCGGCTTATTTCCAGAGGCGCATTATAGGGGTGGCGGCTTATTTCCAGATGCGCCTTACAGGGGTGGCGGCTTATTTCCAGATTCGCCATATAGGGGTGGCGGCTTAGTTCCAGATTCGCCTTATAGGAGTGGCAGCTTATTTCCAGATTCGCCTTATAGGGGTGGCGGCTTATTTCCAGATTCGCATTGTAGGGGTGGCGCCTTATTTCCAGATTAGCCTTATAGGGGTGGCGGCTCATTTCTAGATCCACCCTATAGGGGTGGCGGCTTATTTCCAGATTCGCCTTATAGGGGTTGCAGGTTATTTCCAGATTCGCCTTACAGGGGTGGCAGCTTATTTCCAGATTGGCCTCATGCCGGCTCTTTTCCAGATATCTTCACATGAAGAGCTCAACATTTCTATGCGCTATTCCTGAACCAAACACACTGCCGTAGTAAAGGCATCACACTACTAGCCTGTAGCCGCTCACGTGGAGAGAGAGAGAGAGCCCAACGGGTTCGAAAACATCGATCCAGAACGTCCCGCCCCTACCGTGACCGTACTGTATCTCCCTTCCTCGCCCACATTAAAGGGAGAAAACAATCGTCTGGAATAATACTACTCTGAAATATGTTACTTCAGTAGCGCTGTTGGGTTTACGTAATGATACGCCGCTGTAGAGCTGCTGGGTTATTACTTACTACGCGTTACTTTCACCGTTAGCTGCAAAACATTAATCAGTACGGTGGAGACGGGCCCGGTCACCCATCCAGCTTCGTAGCGTTCCCCTACCTTCCCCCGAGGCTGGCTACCTAGGCAGATGGTAATATCCCCGTCAAATTATGACAATCATCGGGTCGTGGAATATGTCCGTATGCAAAGGAGGCATGTTCTCTCGAGAAATGCAGCCACGACTGGTACCGCTGTGCGCTATGCCTAGCCGCAAAGTGCAAGTTGAACGCATTCGTGTAACGATGGTTTGAGGAGGAAACACCCGCTACCTCACATTATTCCGTAGATAAGATGGCCTCATGAATGTACACATGCTGCATGCAACTCACGGGTGAAACATAGTCTTTATGTTTCTCGGTAGGCAAAAACCAAGACCCCTTGCACATCGTTTCTCGGAAAACAAAATGAGCTTGCCACCATTCTCTGGCAGGAGCGCGTGCGGCTAACACAGGCCACGGCAGGGGTGCGCGTGTCTTTTCTGAGCTGCACCTCTCCCCTGACGAGCTCGTCATCGTACCTCACTTAAACACTTGACTTCGAGAAAATTGGGGTTATTACCCGGTGAAACAATTCTCATGTTTATCATTAGCCCTTGACGCCTGCTACGATAGAGGCGCACCAAGTTTATTATGAGCTCCTCACCTAAGGAGCGTCCTGTACCACACTGAAAAAATAATTTTGGAGGAAAATAATAGTGCTGCCGCCGGATGAGAAATCTCATGACCGATTTGTACTCTGAAACATTATTCGTCACAAAAATGTAAGTCCGACGAATTTGGGTGAAGGAGCCCGATAGTTCAAAACACGATTAATCCAAAACGTGGTACCTCTACCGTAGCACGCGTCCCTTTCAGAACTGCATGACTTATCCCCACACTAATTACAAGTAGTTTGTCCCCAAAAGCGTGAGACCGGTTCTTAAGGGGCTAAATTCAAATGTGATTCCAACGACAAGGTCTGTGCCTTACAAGGCGTGCGCCTTATTGAGTGTAGATTGATCAGCTGAGGAGTGGCATCAGCCATTGGTCGTAAACAGTTGGCCACAAACTGACACCTACATGTTGCAGCATGCGCCAGCTCATACACGAAACGATGGGATACTTACCTCTTTCACGCTGAACCACTGGTTGACTCTCTGGAACTTGGGCACAACCTTGAGGGCTACAGCGTGGACGCCGACGTCAAACGTTTGGTAGTCGGCGGAGTCTCCGGAGGATATTGCTGAAGTCACCACCGTCTGGCACAACAACGGCACGCAGGGACACACGGCGCAGCACCCACGTGAACACAAACCGATAACATATTGAGAAGTTACCGGCGAACTATGCAATAATTGGCGCCTGTGGGCCGCCTAATGTTGCGGCTTCATACAGAGCAGAGCGTATCGGGGTATGTCGTATCCGTCCGACAGAAGTGTTTTGTTTTTTATCCGGTTCGCTAAGTCACACATCGTCTGCATTGGTGCATATCCTCGATGGCACTCTGAGGTTGTTTTCAGTAGGATAGTTCAAGCCTGGCAAACCAATGCTACCTTGGTCCTACTGCAAACGTAATTCGCACAGCGCAATAAACTAAGCCAGGCACGCGGTTAACCAGGCGTGGCGTACATGTGGTATTACCGCAATGTAACCGCCCAACCTCAGGGCTACAAACCAGCTCACCATCCAACCCTGGGCAGTTTTCGCCTCGATGCTGAACTCGTCGTGCTGCTCATCACCCAGGTGGAACGCTGCGGGGTGGGCGTAGTCAAACAGCAGCAGCACACAATGCAGCGAATGGTGATGCAGAGTTGGTGCGTAAATATGGCTGAACGAGGTACAATCCTAGAGAAAACAATGATACGCCCGCCGCGATATTGCAACCACGACTTGTAGGCAGGATGGGGACTCACCAATCTGAATTTGACGGATGTATCGGAAGTGGATGAGGCTGATTTCAACGTCGCACTCGTTCCAGCTGAATGGGCCCGCTAGGGGGCCACAAGTCCATCGGGACTCCATGTCTCCGTCCTGACACAAAACAGCGGCATCAATATAGTAACAGGTGATCGATAGGGGTTGCTATCTGTTTAGTAAACACACTTCTCACACCTACAAAGCTGCGCAACTCCTAAACATGCCAAATATCCTAGGGTCCGATAAGGACTGGAATGGCTTGGACACCAGCAGGCCACGCCCCGATTGCTTTGTAGTTAGACCCTGTACCTTCACACACACCTTCCGTGCGATTATACCCAACGTATATGCAAAGGAGGTGCAAGTTTAGTTTGTGAATGTTCGCTACATTCCTGGGGTCCCCCAAAAGTCCCAATATTCAGGAAACCCTTGAAGATCCCAGACAACTGGCGGAACACACGAGCAAATGTGGCCCCTCCATGCTTCCCTCGGCGTAAAGACACAGGAAGGTGTGAGCGAAGTTTCAGGTAGATTGTTTCCGAAACAACCCGTGAACGTCTGAGGTGTTGTCGTTGGAAAAATCGTGCATTTTACCGTTACTTCAACTACGTGGTTTCAGTATGGAATCGGCTTCTAGAGGTGTGCTTTGTTTAGTACTACGCAGTCGATTTTTCCAATGCTTGTGCAAACTCGTTTAACATACATTCCTTCGAGTACTTAACAACGAGTTAATCCACAATATGATGAAACGCAAAAATGCTTCTTCTTGCGGGAATGAATGACTATGGTTGACCTTTCGGAAGGCCTGTGGTTGGCCGGGAGCCAATTGTGCCGCGAGTTCCAGCCCTCCACCCTGAATGAAACCCTGGCCATGTTGTCCGCTTCCGCTATTACTCAGGTCGGGATGGTCTGAACTATGTGATAGTAGAGCAGCTACTGCATGCAGCCTGTACGAATTTTGCATCATTGTTCGTGATATACACCTACGTCCATGGGGCTCGGAATCGGGCGTATTAACGCAGAGCAATGCCACCTTACAGGGGTGTCGTCTTACCTTCTGAGTTCCTCGCCGGTTAAGCTTCCCTATCGCAATACACGTACGCATTTCGTGCTGGGTTGCAGAGGAAATTTCGGCCGCGTGAGGCGAATGCTACCGGCATCTGCGGTGCACGCCCGGCCACGGATACTGTATAGCGTATACTTCGGTGAAAACACGCCCCGGCGGAGGTTCCAGAAAAGTACCGGTACAAATTTGTTCAAAACGAATGATTTCCAAGGCTGGAAGTTCTGCAACAGCGATATATGCCTGCAGTATGTTTGCATTGGTTTTGCGTGTACCTGCATGTGGTATATATACACGAAGCACCGTCGAATTCCTCGGAGGTTAAGTATGTTTGCCAGTAAATACATCGATATTATATACCTGTTTTGTTTTACAATACCTTCATGTAGTACACGTGGCACCCCTCAAAGTGTGTGGGGGGGTCGCACCCTCCTTCACTAGCCCTTCTGACATCTTAGTTACTATCATCTCCAAGCGGCAGAGGTCCGGTAGGCTTCAGCCACTTCTTTTCAGTCACACGACGCACGGGAGCAATGTCTCCCACGCGGAACTCCACCTGAGATACGTATCAAGCGCGCACGAAGAGAACGCGAAGTCCGTATGGGTGCGAGCAAACATTGCAATTCGTGCAGTCGTCGTGATGAGGTAGACACCTCTGTCGTCGTGAGGACATTGTCTCCTTCTCACACATCTGTCGTGAATCGCAGCAAGTACACCGAACCCCACGGGCAAGTGGTTGCAACTTGCAACGTCAACGGAAGCAATTCAATCGGTGGAACTACGGTCGTGATGAGTTGACGAGATGACGCACGCTACGGCAAAGGCGCACCATTATTTTTGTGAGTCTCCTAACTTGACGGTCTCAATACTAATAGTGAGTAAAAACTGGGTTAGAGAAAACGAAATGCCCTACGAGTACGTACGTACGTACGTACCTGATGAAGAATCTCATGGCCCAAGTGAAAAAAACGATAAATATATTGCGCCATAAGGAACACGTTCCAACGACGATTTCGAGTTGACGAGCCCCGTCATTCAGAAACCGCTTCAGCCAAAAAACGGTATACCGTATACCTCTATCGCAGCAAACCCCAGACACCACGGCCCATATATACGTGTGTGGCAACCTCACCCCAGGCTATGGCTAGGACACTTGCCTCGTTGATGACGATTCTTCCGCCGCTCGCAGGCACTGCCTCGATTTTCACGTAGCGCGCTAGGGCTCGCACACCGCCGAAGGTCTGTAAACCATCAGCGCCTAGGGAGCGGCCACCCGCCTGGATCCCCGAGCGCACCGTGGAATAAACGCCGGACTCGCCGGCTGTCATGAAGTTGAGCTGACCCCCGCCGTCCAAAGCTTCGGAAAACGCTGGAAAGGCGGGGAAATGGGTTGTAATATGGCATTGATGGAAGCCAACGAACCAGGCGAAATACATCGCGTAGCACGTTTCCTGATAACGGAGGTAAAGTTGCCCAAAGTATATTAGCCCGCCTGAACGATTGTCACGATCATACATACACCTCGTTCATCGGTGGCTTGGTTGCGTTGGCCGGTCTCCGTTAGTCGTGTCAATAAAAGAAGATAGACCAGGGTCCCGGCCCGTAATGTCCTGGTAGAGTGTGACAAGGCTTCCAGGCAACTATGATAAGTGTAGCTGATCTTACCTATGCGGAGCTGCTCGAGAGACTCGGTGGCCTGCAGATCATAGGTGATTTCACACACCTCTCCCGACGAGCATGTCCACGAAGAAGAATCGGTTGTATCGCCATCCTGTCCACCACATCAATATATTTGTACCCCGGACCATAATTAGTGGTCTCAAACGTAAGAACGAACATATGGACATTGTGTCGCGTTTGAAGGACCAAAGGGGGGCTGATAAATAACGACGGCGGGAAAACCTTTAGCTTCGTGCCTTCACAGCCGGTGGCTGGTTTGAACCAGCCATGTTGATTCAGCGCTTGTGATCGATGGTCTATACGGACCCCGTGCATCGGGTGCTGAGGAATGTCGCCCCAGGTTCTCATCCAAAATACCACATACCTACTATGGCGGAAGACGCGACAGGCGATAGTACGGGAATGAGCTCTTGCTCTACCCCCACTCCATACCTACCTAGGGGTTGTTCTTGTCACGAAAAAGACTGGTGCTACGGTTACCCCCATTTTATCTACCTCGTTTTTCGCTACTCAAGCGAGTGACTCCTAGACCTCACTCAAAACCGGCCTTTAACCTATGCGGTCGGTGCAGAGTAACATAACATATTCCCTTGTGGTCCAAACCGCCAAAACACAAGACCTGAGCATTTTAGGACTGCAAAGGGATAAGGCATTCAATCGGCTACGTAGCTTCGCCCAGCTGAACGTATTAGGGACATTGAGACGGTGGGCCCCCTTCGATAGTGCCCGTCAAGACGGGCTATCAGGGGTGGGGGCACCAAAATTGGCCGACTTGTTTTGAAAATACTATCAGGGCCAAGGCACGTGTGTTTTCTCGCCACACAAACCATGAGCGGCGCAATTTCAGTTTTGTTGCTGCCAAAGGTACACCGTAAGTTAATACGGTTCATTTAATCTCAAAGACGGTTGCTGTGATACATGTTCTGCCTTACCAGGGTGTTCATGGCCGAAGAAGCGTCGGTAGTGGCCGTAGCGGAAATGGAGGTCCGGGTGCTCGCGGACGTTCCCACAACCGGCACTTCATTGACGGTGACGTAGATTTCGACCTAGTCGGACAAGGGGGGAAGCTGAGGTAAACGTCCCGGCCGGGGTATGATATGTATGGGACCTGCTGCGTATCGTGCGTTAAAGGGAGACGGACCACCACCATCTGCAACAAGAGCAAGATTCAAAATGTTGGTGTTTCCCATCAAAGCGATCACCCTCTACTTGCAAACGTGGCGATCGCATGCCTAGCATAACCCAACCATATAGGATTTCTCTTAAAGCACGCCACGTCGAGTTTCCAACTCGAAGCTTCGCGGTCGACCGCGATGTGACACAAAAGCTGCGCACCTCCAATATGGCCAAGTACTCTCCCGCTTCCATGATGCCCATGACCATAAAGTTCGAGAGTTTGACACCCTCAAGGCCGGGAATTTCTTGCAGTTCTGTAGTTCCCGGGGCAACCTCCCACTCCTCCACAACAGTTTGAGCGCTGTTCAGTCCAGGATTCTCCTCCACCGTAAAAGTGGTGATGCTGTCGGGGTGGAGAGCTGTCAAAGGGGGTTTTGTTTTCCCCGGAGAAAGCTGATTAGTCTCGCCTGTGTCACAACTTGGTCAAGGCCACACGAGTCTTCGGAATTTGTTCGGTTATTCTTACGTGTCATAAACGCCGTTGGATCGGCAATATGGGGCTTGCAACAATGTTTGCACTGTTGAATGGCGGCACTGAGCGGACAGGACTGCAGCAGGGGGCAGCAAGCACCACAGACGCCAGGCGTACATTGTCCCGGAGATCTTCCCACCTATTTTGACCGACGCGATCTTCAACTTCTCCTCGCTATCGAATGCTAGCCTATAGAGAACGCCGCAGGTTTTCCTTTCGCCGGCATTCGACCCGAACGGCTCAGTGCACCCGTGCCGGGAATCAAACTCTAACGACCCATCCTGCAGATCGCAAACATCGTGGAGGGGCGAGAAGCAAAACATACGAGAGTATAGGGAAGTGATCAAGCTGGCAATGCTATTGACCGGTCAGCCCTGCGGTGGGGGAGATACCTACAATCTCGCTGCTGCGTTCTACGTCACCCGGGCCAGTGGCTCTATACATCGCTCAAATTGGACTGTTTTCCGTATTGGGTTGGCTCAGAGTGACGAACAATCGCTTTCATGGAAACGAATTTGGCGAGAAAACAAAAACACTAACTAACTTCAATATCAAGACTGCAAATACACAGTGAAAAGTCTCTCAGTCAACTGCCTCTGATCGACGAAAAAGCAAGGGTCTAAACGCGACCACACCGCCGTAGCGCCAGTCCACTGGATAAGACTCGGGTGCATTGGTCACGCCTGCGTGAGGGATTAGGCTCCCCCCAAAGCAGGTGCGCTTTATGCGTTGGGTTGAATTGGCGGTCGCTTCCAAGAGCACAACGTTACGACGTGTGACCTCGTGAGCAATCCCACGGTAGGGGTACCACTTTTAAGCTCAATATTTTCTGACCGGTTGGGCTCCTCACGTGAGTAACCACGGGATCCTACTAATATTTTACTGGTAAATTTGTTTTTGGATACGGCTTTGGAAGGTTTGGTCGGGTTGCGCGAACGATCGGTTCCGAAGTCATGTTTCGGGTGAGATATTGAGCTCCTCATGTGAGGAGCTCAGAAAATTATGCTGCGCCCCTACCGTGGGATGACTCTCGTTTCGTTCGTCATGTGCTTTCTACACCAATGGTAGTAGACCCCAAGACGAGAGGTCGTGCGGAAACACCCGTACCGCAGCACGAGTCGTGATCCGTCGACGCTTGCCAATAGGCGGAGGACACGCTGTACGTGAAGCCTGATGCCGTCGCTAGGCAAGAACTGGATGAACAAAATAGCCGGATAATAAATATACGCGTGATTCTCGGTTGGTGTACGAATGGACACATCACAAATGAACATTTGTAACATCAAGACCCTTCGTACTGCCGGCATGCAACCATACATCGTTAATGGTGCCAAGTTCCTGGTATCAGGTTGTAACAAAATAGAAGCCTACGGGCAACAGTCGTAGGCCGGCGACATACTCAGCACTTCCTCCAAGTTTATGTTTAGACCCACACCAGCTTCCTCTGCCGTATCTGGCGAGAAACGGAAGGCGATACGCGTGTGCAGCAGCCCAGCATAGAGGCTGCGATACCCACCCTAGTCAATGCCCCGGTGCATTGGTCCGAGGCAGGGCAGTCGGCGTCCACTGGGTCCACGCCGCCAAACCTATCCCTGATAGTGTATACGGACGATCTCGCGAATTCTCCCCGAGCAGAATAGTCTCGAATTTGCTGAATCTCTGACAATTCAACCGTAAAACCTGTGTCCAACGGACAGCCGGGGAACAGGGGGGGTGGAGGGGAGGTCACAGCATACACTCCGCGCGAGTCCGCCACTGAGTAAAGTACGCGCGCATACAAGTACTCCCTTCCGAGTTTCCGTGGGGTAGGGCTTTCGTCGGTAGCCAAGAACACGACTTTCGCTCTGTCACCAGCTGTCCTTCCGAGTTTGGTATCCAGTTACACCAAACGGCCGCTTGACGGAAACAAGACCGTTGGTGCACCGGTACACAGCACGAAACACCAGTAATATTCGATACTTGTTGATTGGGCAATTGCTGTGAGCAGCGCGCCTTCAAACGCGAAGAAGTGCGATGTCGAGAATACCTGAAGTTTAGATAACGGTGATAATGTATGTGCCAACTGGTACCGTGGTGGTACGACTACGAGTTGTGTATGGCTAGGTTCCACGAGGGTGGCGGGAGGCTGGAAGTTATTCGACGGTATAGTCGAAAGATAGAAACTCCTGCGTTCTTCGTGTACTATCAGGTCGCGGAAGATCTGAACGATGTCAGCTATGCAGTACGAATGGTTCCCCAACTCCTGATTACACCCCTATCACGTTAACCCTGGCCCTCGCAGTCACACCTGGCCGTTACTGGCCAGACACGGCAGCACACTTGAGAACTTGACAATGGCATACCGTAACTACGCCACCACCACCACAACCAACAACAACAACAACAACACCACACCACCATCAACACCACCACCAACAGCACCACCAAAAACAACAACAATAACAACAACGAAACCGATAAAAAAATAACAGCAACTGCGACAGACAACGACAACAGCAACAGGAACGACAAACAACAACACCTGACAACAACGAAAACAAATAACAACAGTAACGGAGGAAAGACGAAGTCAAACGTGACCCACTTTCGTGTGATAGCTGTCGAGCAGGTCCCGTGGTTTCTCCATGTACATCTCGATGTACGAGACCTGCCGAAAGAGACACAAAACCGTTGGGATCGGGATGAAGCGCGGGGTAAGGTTCGCGTCATGCAGTCCTTCCATCAGTGTGCCGCAGGACTACTGTAGACACAGACCCACCCACCCACCCACCCACTCACCCACCCACACATCTACGCAGCCAGCCAGCCACCATGTAAAACGGTACGCCAGTAGTTTGTACCGCAGTGGCAGCAGTAGTAGCAGAAGATGAACGGAAGAAAAATAGGGTTTTATAAATCTATTGTTCGTCTCTTAGTTTTAGGTTCATCGCTTTTGAGTCCCACCACCCACCCACCCACACATCCACGCAGCCAGCCAGCCACCATGTAAAACGGTACGCCATTAGTTTGTACGCCAGTAGTTTGTACCGCAGTTTGAACGGAAGAAAAACTGGGTTTTATAAATATATTGTTCGTCTCTTGGTTTTAGGTTCATCACTTTTGAGTATAGCCATGCTAAAACCCATACGATTGTTTCGCACGTCTTGACTGAGTACCGGTGCATGCGTGACTAGGTAGCTACGTATATAATAGGGGGTGGGTGGGTGGGTGGGTGGTTGGGTGGGTGGGTGTTATGGACTTTTAACATTTTAGTCCAGTTGATGTGGCAGCGTACCACTAGGAGTACATACTCATAACACCTGTACGCACCGGTATAATACTATTATTAGGTATATACTTATTATCTTTGCTATCATTTATAGGAACAGAATAACCCCCCCCTACTCGTAGAATGCACTTGGCCCTTGGCCCTGACAAACTCACCGGCGGTGCTCTGAAGCCGGAGTAGTAGCAGTAGGCCGAACGATAGCGGCAGTGACGGGCGTAGCATTTCGGCGCCTTTCAAGTAACTGTACCCTCCCCTACCAAAGAGAAAGGCAACGATTATATGCACAGTTTGCGGTCAGTTGATGGAGTTAGGTTCCTCCTCACGACAATTGTGGCGTGGACAACGAGTGTGCGACAGGATCATTGTTTCGGACTTTAAAGTTCAAGGACATTTTTGCTCCTGTGTATGTATACCTGTGCGTCGGTCTTTCTACCCGCGAGAACCCGCACACCCAGCATCCTCCTTGCCGATTGTTCATCTTAGAGAGATACTGCACAAGAGCGATGTGAATTGAAGCATGATAGACGCCTTGAAGTACGTAGTCGATACCCGAAGTGCTTCAAGCTACGTACTGCGTTGACGTTGCTTGTACTGTGGTTTAACTGTGTTCCAACAACAACCTTGGGGTTGTATTCACTATGGAGCGATGCGCGTCAGCGTAGAACCCTGAACGGTGGCTGTGTGGGTATAAGCGGATGGGTGTGGGTTGGACGTGGGCTGGTTGGTCCCACCACCAACAAATCCACACCCACCACCAATATGATATTGGTAAGCGATGCGCATCCGCGCAAACACCTTGTCCGGTGGGTCGGTGGCAAAAGCGTAGGTGTGGGGTGGGCGGTGTGTATATAAATAAGTACTGTAGTATGTTTTACAGCTGTGCCATACAGCAGCAGTATACTGCTGTAAACAAAAACGAACGAAGCACGAACGCGGGCAAGGGAGGGCTCAAACCCCGGCTTTGCCCGCAGGGATTAGAGCGCTGTAATACCAGCAAACCCCCCAAAAAAGAGCGATGTTTTTAGGGGTGGGCGAACCTTGATAGTAGATATTTACGCAGTAGATATGTATAATATGTACGGGGGTTTTGTGCTTGGCGCCTGAAGCCGACCCTCCGACCCGAACCTGAACCTGAACCCTAACCCTATGCCAGTGGTCAGTGCTGGGGTGCTGTGTTTGTTAATACTCTAGGTTGACTCGGCCGGCGTGGATGCTGAGCTTGGAAAGACTCTGGGTGACTCGGGATGTTGTGGCTGGGAAAGACTCCAAGTTGGGAGCGTAAAACATACCCTTAGCTAAGCAGAGTGCCTAAATAGCTACCTTAGGGAGATCTACCATCACATGTTTCGTTCAGTGCACTGTTTTTGGCCTACGGGAGGCCAATGTTTCAATATTTGCAGCAAGTTTTTACAGGTATCACCACATCTGCACACAGCAGCCAGACCCTCGTAAGCAAACTCCAAAAAACCACAGTCGAATCCCAACAGCAGTACAGAATACCTATTAATAATCAGTAACAGGGTAGTAAGAAAGCCAGGCCGAGTTTAAGTGGAAAATACGAAATTCGGGACTCCTTATCTTGACATTAGTGTAGAAAGCACCCTCTCTCAAATAAGAAATCCGATTTCGTGTTTCTTATTACAGTAGGTGCCCTGCACTACAGTACAATTCAGCCTATAATGTTTTGGGCCATAACGTTCGAACTACTACGAATAGGGCGATACTGCTACTATAGTCGTGGTCACCAGGGCCGAGCGAACAAATACGGTTTTGGCAAAACAACATATTGGCCTACACTAAAATCAAGTAAGTTACAGCTTGCCAAGGGCCAAGATCAGCTATTTTTAACAAAACCATGAATATCTCATCGGACTTGCGTTTTATAGTTATATAAAAACGAAATCAAGTTCCGTCCGCAGAATGACGAGAGGAATCGTCCCCCCCCCCTTTATTTTAGGTTGGCTGGGTGGCTTTTACGAACGAATGATCTGCGTGTGACGTCCCGGACACGGTTTTTGTCGGTTTTCTTCGTCAAAAGCTTTTTTTTTTGCAAACGGGAAAAAGTCCCACTTTGCGATTTCACAAACCCATCGAAATCCGCCCTCAGATATAGCTTGTTAAAACAGCACACCTAATGGGAATGAAATCCCCGTTTTCAGGTATATTGGTCGTAAAGAGGCGAAGAACAAAACTAAAATACAAATGAATCCATCTTCCCCTTCGCGAGGAGATGAGCGTTAAAAATGTGTTTTTTGGAGTCATAACTATGCTCCCATCTCTATAAAATGTGTACTGCTGTTGAGGTCGATTGTTTTGGAATTCTTCAACTGCATGGACTATACTACAGCAGTAGTTTTATTAACAATAGAGCCATGACTCACGGACTCCTGCAGTATTGTAGACGAAGATCACGTTACCTCAGGTAACAATTATTGACAGTAACCTCCCACTTCAGTTACCGGTAATTACCTGTCACCCGTAAGTGCTGTTCCCGGTATTAAATACACAGAGTTTCGATTAGATCTGTTCGTCTGAGTCCTCCATCTTTTGCCACAACATGTTATTTTTTTCAGCTCGGCGTTCCTGGTATACTCTGTTGGGACGTACATCGAAGCACTCAAGTGCCTCGCATTTACGCATTCACCAGTCAACTCGAAGCGCATAGATATACCCGTACGGTATAAGCCGCCGTGCGTCAATCAATTGGTGGTGTGTGTACACAGACATCCGGTGTCGACTTCCTGGCTGCCGCATAAAATACGAGTGTACGTACCTATTTTCTTCCTCGGGTCCGGCCTGGTCGCTGTTTTTCTCTGCCCTCGTACACAAAACTCGCAGGATACCGTGCGCGTTTCAAATATACAGTAGTATATAAACTCTGAAAAATATACAGCAGTACCGGCCCGCTCATAAGAAACCAGAAATCGGGCTTAGGCTGATTTTCTTTTTTGAGAAAGGGGTGTATCCCACACTAACTTGAGTGTAATAGCTGTCGACTTTGTTGTTTCCCCCGTAATGTTTAGGCTGAGTTTCTTGTGGGGCACTTTCTTATGAGGGGGCCGGTAGTGTACTCCTTAAGCCACGACGAAAATCCAAGCGGGCAACGGCAACACTGGGCCACCCGGGAGGAACACAACTACCTGGTAGAAGGTATAGGTAGAGAAAAGCAAACCGAGGGCAGACATAGAGCCATACAGCAGTTGGGTATAAATCTCGGGAGCATGAATGCACGCGGGCTTGTACCTTATCTTGTATACTGGCACATAATATGTATTGCTTCAGAGACTATTGATACCTGGTACGTATTGTATACTTATTGTCTCGAACGGCCAAAGGCAAACCCCGTACTACTTACTACCTGGTATGCTACAGCAGCAGCAGTATACTGCTGTAGACTGCTCTGCACTTCTGCTGTGTGTCTTGTGGGTCAACGGCATCGCCACTGCTGTGGATGCAAGTATGTTATCATGGGTCTGGCTCACCTCTTTAGTCCAGCTCCAGCAAGAGAGAAGCACAAAGCTATAATAATACCAGTCAGTCAGAGTCTCTGAGGTTGTATGAAGTGGCCCAGTGGGGTGTGGCCTTCAATCCCCAAGCTCTCGTGATTCGTGAGTCGTGGGGTCGTGGGGGTCCGGACCAGGTCGACCTCTGTACTTACGGAGTATCTGTCTTTGAGATAACGAATACCATGTACATATATGAGCTGGGCTGGCCAAGAATGGCCTTTTTACTCGTCCGGCGGTTTCTCAACGATTTCAAAATATTACGACGCAAACTTGGTAGCTGTGTGTTCCTGAGTTTACAGCGCATTTGCTGACGTTGGAATTTTCGAAATTGGAGTTAATTTCGTCAAAAACAGAGGTAAAAAGATAGAAAGACCTGCCTTAAGTTCAACGAGAGATATATATGTCCATTTTAGAGTCTATTACTGTAGGTATACCACCCTTGTCTTGGGGATTTCCCTCAAAATCGGTGTGTATCTTCCTTGAGGCGTTGCGAATCGACTGATATCCTCACCATCGCCTAATTCGCCAATCATCAAAAGATATGGCGTGCGTAAGATTCCCTATACAAAGTCAAGATACTACGGGGAGGAACACAAAATGTGGGATTCTCACTCGAATTTTTGTTTTTTTGGCTAGATTGTTTTACACGTCTTACGTAACGGCAAGACAAAGGCATTCATTACTGCACCTTTTCATTTATTTATTTTTTCTGGTAGTTGTGCCCGAAACAAATTTCCGGATTTTTCTGAAATGTGCCTAGTTCACGAAAAAAAAAAAATGGTGCAGTAATGAATCCCTTTGGAAGACTATCAAGAAGCACGTGTCAAAATTTCAGATCAAAATTCGAAAAAACCAACTGAGAAAGTGGCTGGCTAACAAAATAGCTGATCTTGGCAAGCCCAGCTCGTATACGTATCGGACTTTAACGAAGAATACGAATACGTCTTGCTATACCTGGTAGGCTTTATCGAAAATACCTACGACGTATCGCCCCAAACTTCGTCAGCAACGAATAAAAACTAAATATCATATATTGGGTATCATACTCAACGTCATAAAGAGCAAGCAGTAGAAACATGATTCACTCATCACTTGGCCCGTAGGAGGAGTGGTATGTTTCAAGACATCTACGTTGGACCTAGGACTGGCGTTACCGCCGAAAAGGTGGCCCGACCAATCACAGGCCGCCCAAGAGGTCTATAATATATATAATAATAGTGAGGCGTTAGGCGTTACTGTGTGATTTTCTGTTTTGTTTTGTTCCTACATATTTCCATTTTGTTTTTCAACGAGCCGCTTCCCGGTGGTCCAACGCATGCAGCATGTTGTTCGTGTAAAATGGGATTCTGTATTGTATGATCAAAATTTCGTCAGACATGTAACGCCAAACGTCGATTGTGCACTGAGACTAAGTAACTACTCGAGGGCAAGGCCGGAATTTGCATGTTTAGATAGGAATAGGTCGTTTTTAAAGAAATATCTTTAACTTTTGCACATAATAACATGTGTTTTACATACTACCCCTGTCAAACCATTAATTTTTTGGTTTATTTCGTCGCCAAAAACCCACGATGATTCAGAACTGAAAAAACATCTCACACTAATTTCAAGTATTTCGTCCCCAGATACGTGGGACCGGGTTAAGACCCAAACCACCCCGAAAGAAAAAACAAAATATCTGGCGAAAAACCAGACAAGAAAAAAAATTACAACTGTGAACGGGTCGACAGGGTTTCGTAGAACATGTGTTCCAGATTGCCGGGTATATCGCCGAAAAACGGCGAGGACTTTGCATTCTGTATAATGATAAGTTGGGGGTGGTACCAAGGGTGTTCGTAGATCTGAATCCCAGACACCCCACAACCCTCCTCCCTATATTGGAGGGAAAAACCGTACCGTTGTGATCCCAGGAAACAATGGGTAATTGTTTTTAATAACCCCCCCACCAGCGAAAAATAAATAGGGGGGAGTCTCGAAAACCAAGTTAAAATTCAGCAACAAAAAACGGAAAACATATGGTTTTCGGTCATTTCGTCCTGTGCTCACAGCGATCCGGTTTGTTTTTCATTCTGACCTTCCTATCACGGGGGCCACAGTAAACACTAGTAAATAGGACCAAATGACGCATGCTACGATAGAGGTGCACCATGTTTTTTCTGAGCTCCTAACTTGAGGAGCTCCATACGTACGTCGCTGAAACATCGGTAGTGGAAGAAAAATGAAAGTGCTACCCGACCGAACACATTCCATGACCCGAGTCTAATGGGACAAATTTTGCAACACTGGAAGAATAAAAGTCCAACGATTTTGGGTTAAGGAGCCCGATCATTCAGAAACCGTTTCACCCAAAAAGTGTCACTGGGACTACCTCTATATACTTAGTAAAAATAGGTAAGTATATAGGTTTTTATGTGTACCGTAGGTCTTATTTGCTAGTGTTTAGTATGGTCCTTGCCCGTAATGGGAGTGAGAGGTCGTTTTCTCTTTTGGTCGCATACCCACGAAGTAAAACGCCCTTCGTGCAAAAAGAAAAAAAACACAACAACATACATACGAAGTAAAACGCACAAACAAGCAGTACGATATGATATATGATATATTATACATCAGAACGGCGGCTTGGCTGTTCGTTGCGGGGGTCGTGGCACGACAACACAAACAAGGGGCGACCAAACCCGTTAGGCTGATGTTCGAGACAATAATAATGCCGGGTGGGAGGTGACGGAGACCGGGGGGGCAGCCAAAGACCTGGCAGAAATGCCTTGTTGAAGACCTCAATCAAGGTGTTTCGACCCACCGAGGGGTCCACGGCACAGTCCCCGTTGCTGTTTGGAATATATACCGCAGTGTAGACCGTTGCAGCAAATATGGCGGGCACGTGGTACAGGGGGGAACCTGTAAGCAGCTAAACAATTCATGGTCTGGTGGCACAAGGATAAGGCGGACATGAGTAGACAGCGCCACTTAGGCGCATCCTGCGATAGAGGTGCGCCATGTTTTTTCTGAGCGCCTCACCTAAGGAGCGTCAAGCCTCACCGAAAAAATGATTTTTGAGGAAACTAAAAGAAGTGCTTCCGGATGAGAAATCTCATTACCGAAGTATACTCTGAAACAGTATTCGTCACAAAAATGAAAGTCCGACGAATTTGGGTTAAGGAGCCCGATCGTTCAGAAAATGATTCAACCAAAAAGTGCTACCTCTACCGTAGCACTCGTCCTTATTATCCGTTGCGAGTGATGCACAAGGGAATGGTAAGGGGGCGGGCAAACGTCGTAAGGGAACCGCGGTTGAGGGGAGCAGGAAAGAGACAGCCGACAGGGTGGCCAGGTACCAGGTTGACTAGTGAGTAGAACCAGTCTAGACTACCCGTACCGCGCACCTCTGTTGTAGCTGCTTCGAACTCGGCCCTGGTATATATATATGTTTGGTTTCGTACATGTTTGCCTCTCGTCCTGGTATCCCTGTGGTAAGGAAGATGTACTACCTGGCTTGGTGGATGGCGAGCTCCATACTTTTCCTGGTTATTGATGGTATTTGGTTGACCTTTGGTTGACCTTTGGTTTACCTTTGATTTATTTTCTGTCCTTCCGTGTTTTCTTAGGTTTCCTTCGATTGATTAGCCACGTACGTATGTATGTATAAATATGTGTTCATTTTGTTTTTGTTGTTTCCTCTGTTGTTCAAATGCAAATGAACTTGAAAAATGGCAGTTTCTCCAGCTAGCTGTTGATAGTTGATACTGTACTGTTTTACCTCAGATTATGACGAGGGACCAGAAGGCGAACCTACCTGGGCCTCTACTTTGACCGTGCGTAGCGTTCTACGCGGCCGCAGAAGAGTGTAGACACCAAACAGGAGCTCCGAAACGAAACAAAAGCTTGCTGTTGAGCACTTTCGTTTCGTTATGCAATCACAGCAAAATACCTGCCCTCCCTTGCAGATCCAAGGCCCCAACACCTCTTAGATGCTATTGAGTATACTAGAGACCACGACTACCAAACGAGCTAACAGCAGGCGAATATCTGCCCGCTCAGGGTTACTTGTCGGACGTGCCCATATAATATTATGCTGTTTCTAATGAGGTAGGGTTTGTCATGAAGCTGTAAGGCATTCGTTCCCGACGGTGAGGTTTTTCTTGGCTTCGGCTAACGGCGGCCACTACCCCGACCCGGAACTAACCCTAACCCTAACCCTATCGAACGGCATGCCTGGTTGGTATGCCACCTGCTCGTTTCGCTTAGATAGGCTCTATTTCCTATTTTGATTGCGGGCACATCTAACCAAGTTCGCCTGAGCGGGCAGATCTACGCGAACACGCTGTGATATACCTGGTCACCCAAAGGTTACCTGGTACACTTACGATAGACGGTTTTTGTTTTGTTTTTAAGAGGCGAAAAATTTGCGATCTATGCGCGAATATACGCCTCATAACTGAGTAAAAAGCCATTAAACTTAGTTTTTGGCTACGGCAAATATAAAACAAGTACCTCAAAAATAATATGTGAGCCTACGGCGAATAGCAGAAGGTGCCTAATTTTTGTTTTTGACTATGTATGGCGAATGGGATAAGCGGCCTAAATATGTTTAATTACGACTAATTATTAAGAAAAAAAGACCCCCCAAAACAAATCTGGTCTCCGGCGAGAAATAAACGCGAAACAAGTTGCGTGCCCGAAAACGCGTGTTGCGCTGCGTGCAACTAGCCTCGCGGCGACTGTTGCGGAAAACGGTTAGTTTGGCCAATTGTTGCGCCAGCGCAACCGCGCAACACGCAACACCTAATGAATGCCGTTCTACGAAGTGATTCTCGTTTACGTCCCCTGCCAGCAATGATACACGGTAGGTAGTAATATCCCGATACCTCGAGCAAATGCCAGCAACCATTGTATGGTACCATGCACGTATTATATGATATACACGATTGGTATAGGGCCCTGATCTCTGTCAGGTCTGATATACCCCTTCCAGGTAGCCAAAGTGCGCTAAAGGGCTATCTTAGGAAGTTTCGATATCAGCAGTAGTATATAGTAGTAGTAGTAGTAGTAGTAGTAGTAGTAGTAGTAGTAGTAGTAGTAGTAGTAGTAGTAGTAGTAGTAGTAGTAGTAGTAGTAGTAGTAGTAGTAGTAGTAGTACTGTAGTACTAGAGCGGGGTATCCGATCGAAAACAGGGGCGACTCGTATGTAATGCGACATTTTATTTATTTTTATTTTTATTTTTCCATCCCATTCATTTTCTTCGCACTTCTGCCTTTTTCTCCCTCCCTACTTTAGTCGCAACTTAGGTCCTAACATGGTCACAAAGTAGGCTCCTCTCCCTCCTCCCCCACTACGGTTCTTGCCTTGGTTTTTATCGCGAGAAGACTTCAGCACTTTCTTCCCTCGTCAACTTTCGTCGAATTGTGCTTACCCACACTATAATATGCGCTCTCGACAGTACGTAGTTAGTTGGTGTCGTTTGAGAACAAAAATCTTCGTACGTAGACTCGAACCCTCGACTTCCAACTCAGCAGGCTTCGTGGTTGCCGGCTGAGCCACCGGGGCGATCGTATGATACGTATTCCCTCCTTCAAAAGAAGGGTATATCCAGTATTACTTGCGTGTATAGTAAAACGTCGACATCACGTGTCAACGTGTATCATAAAACATCCCTATCACGTGTCGTAGTCTGGATATTACTGCCTCTGTATCGAGGGCGTCCCGAAAAGTAATTTTTCGACACCTAACTATCTAAAATGGTCAGAATGGAAAAACAAACGAGCACTGTGATCGCTGCACGATTTAGAACAAAACATATTTTTTTCTGAAATTTTCCAAAAACCAATCACTTGGTTTTAAAGACCCCCCCCCCCCCCACGTGAGCCTCCGAGGGGTGGGTCTTTAAAATCAAGTGATTTGTTTTTGAAAAATTCAAAAAAAAAAGTAAAAAAAAACTTGTTTTGTGCTAAATCGTCCAGGGATCACAGTGCTCCGATTGTTTTCCATTCCGACCATTTTAGATAGTTAGGTGTCGACAAAATACTTTTCGGATGCCCCTGTCTATATGTGTGTGTTGTCTTCACATTACACCCGTTATTTTTACTCAACCACAGCAGCACACCCAGTGCCTGTCCTGATTCCTAATCCTAGAGAGATACAAATTATGTGGTCACAGACTGGAACATATAAAACGAAAATTTGTCCGTTGCGACGTAGTTAGTTGTTGTCGATGTTGTTGTAGGTCGACTTCGTGACCACTTGGTATTAGTGTGGGGTGGCGGATGCACGCCCGCCCTGGGGCGTCTCGACCCCGGATCTCGACATGGGTGCGTGGGTATGGGGGTTCAGAAGAGGGAAAACCGCCACCCTGCCAGCTCGGCGGCGCGCCCTCGCCCGGGCACTAGCGCAAGGATGATGCCCCCCCCGGCTGAAGGATGCGGCGGTTTTTATTTTTCGGGGAATCCGAAAATGTAAGGGTTGTTTCATACTTACTTGTATACCCAGGGGCGGCCGGGGATTCGGATACCATACGCCTATTAATACCCCCCCGTAGGGCTCGAAAAATATATTTTTAACAATGTTTGTTTTGTTTCAGTGTGTCCAATGGGTGTATCGGTGTACGAGTATTTGATTTGTGTGACAGAGTACCGGAGAGTAGGCGCAAACCCTCACATCGAGTCAAATAACGTAACATGACACCACCCATCCCTCGTGCGACATATTCTCCTGGTATCATTGTTCTGCTTTGCTGTTTGATCGAGGCTTGGTGATATAGATCATGGTCATGTGCTTAACGGGCATACCATAATACTGGCACGTACTCGTAAGCGTAGACTTACCGTTGTACGGCTTAGCCAGGCATTCCACGATGTAATATGTGAGTCTCGAACACTGTTCGCGATATCTCCGACAGTGATGTACAAGACGTGTACAGAAGCATGTGGGGAGGCAAGATGTCAATGACACCAGGCGCGGTCAGCGGTTGGTTTCCCTGGTGGATTATCGTTGCAGGCATATTCACAGGTGTTGGAGATACCTACCTGGGGTCTATAGATATATCTGCTAAGAAGGAAGGAACCTGCATGTTGATCCGATCAAGCTTGTCGACCGAATACAATGTGCCGATGCAAGAAGAGAACGCACTCGACATTTCATACAAATCCTGCCGATCCCATGGCTCTTGGGGGCCTCCTGGTCCACCTTTGAGCGACCTCGTAGCTGCTTGGTTCCGCTCACGAATTCTGCAGTCGCTATCACTACGCAGCTGCGGCCTATAGGCCGCAACGCCGCCCAGAATTATTGTAGTACTATGTAAGGCCTTGTATCAAGCAGGTGACGGCTCTCTACGGTCCCCTGCGTTCAATTTTATATGTTTATTGTTCAGGCGTAGAGGGAGGGGACAGTGTCAGGTAGTATTGTAATACTATTTGTTTTGTTTTTGTTTTTTTGTCCATCCCATTTATTATCTTCGCACTTCCGTCTTTCTCCCTTCCTAGTCGGAACTCAGATCCGGGGTCACAAAGTAGGCTCCTCTCCCTCCTCCCCCACTACGGTTCTTGCCTTGCATTTTTATCGCGATAATATTTCAGCACTTTCTTCCCTCGTCAACTCTCGTCGAATTTTGCTTACCCACGCCATAACATGCGCTCTCGACAGACGGTGTCATTTGAGAATAAAATCCTCCATGGGGCGAATCGAACCCTCGACATCCGGCCCTACAGGCTTCGTGGCTACCAGTTAGACCACTGGGGCGACCGGCTTTGGAAGGCCTTGTATCAAGCAGGGGCGGGGCGGCTCTGTACTGTCCCCTGTGTTCAGTTTCATATAGTTGTTACTGTTCAGGCGTAGAGGGGGGGCACGGTGTCAGGTAGTATTGTAGTACTGTGGAAGGCCTTGTATCAAGCAGGGGGGGGGGGGGGGGGGNGGGTGGGGGGGGGGGGGGGGGGGGGGGGGGGCTCGCTACTGTCCCCTGTGTTCAGTTTAATATAGTCATTGTTCAAAGGCGCACAGGGAGGGGACACCACCCCCTGTGTCGGCAGGGTCGAAGTTGAGTGATTCGACGTGAGGTGTCGAAAAATAACATGTGTTTATGGATGGTACATTAATATACCATGTGATGCATTTGGAAACATGTCAGATATATCATTCGTACCTCGTATATGTTGCGACATCACCGTCCCATCATGTCTGTCTGTGGTGAGGTGGTCTCTGGGGTCAGGATTAGCCAACCAGGCCTCCTTTGATCTCCAGGGCTTGTGGCTTGCAGTCCTGTTTTTGTCACTCGAAGTGGGCGTATGCCTACTTCCTCTTGATGTCATCCGACTTGGATAACCTCGTGCTGCTTTGGGTTACACCACGGATGGGCCACTCATCAATCCTCCCCACCTCGAGGACGAAGCGCGTATCTCTCTTGTAACGGATAGTACTTGGCGGAGGGCTTTGTACAATACAGCCCCGTTCATGTGTGGTCTTAACTCTAACCACATGTCCAGCTCGGCCCACAAATTTCCGACTACAGCTGCCGGCGCTGATATCCTGCTCCTCGTCGTACGCTGGAAGTTTCCGATCTGCTTAACATGAGGAACGTGTACAAAACCGATACTGGTTCCGCCACGGCCATACTGAATGCCCCTGCTATTTTCTCCAACATGGCGTAGGTTATCGGACGCCCCTTTAAGGTTTCTGTGATGGTCGCCTACACTTAGGTACCTCGAAATGTCATATGACGGTGTCGTAAACTGTTCCCGAGGAAGACTCGATGCGTAGCGGACCCCAGTTTACAGCGTGTCGCATAAAAGGTTAACCGTATCATACTCACAAGCACCTGGGGGGGTACGGCGCAAAATGACAAGATGGAAGGCACATATGTCTACGACTGCGGAGCACAAGGTTGGCGTAGGAGAAGCCGTAACATAACCCCACCTGCATGCACGTACACAAGCGTTCAAGAAAATGTGACCTACTGTCTTGGTATGCATGCTGTACCAGAATACCAAGCCGCGCCCTGAGCTCAACGACATGTTGCTAATTTTATAGCATCGCAGATGTTTCGCCGGGAGGTATCACAACCTTGACTTAGCTGGAAAATATAGTTTAACAAAACCAGGAATGTGGAAACCATGGGCAGACACACAAGCGGGTCGAATCTACCCATGCTGGGTTGGTTGCAGGTTGCGCGGTTGTAAATATGGCACCAAGTGCAACTAATGACGCGAGTGCGTGTTTTTGAAGAGTGGTTTTACTCAGCAGCGTAGCAGACATGCCCATATGGGGACTCGGCTATGGCGGCCTCGTAGACGACAAGAACAGCGATTGCATCTACAGGTACCGTCAAGGAAGACCGTGCAGAAGCAGTACAAGGGCCCGCTGCTTCACAGGACCGAGGCTGCTGCAACAGCTTCGCAGTTGTCGGCCAGCATTTCACTGTAAACCGTTTCACGACGAAGGGCGCCCAACACAAAAGTCGTGGACCGACACCAATTGTTTTCTTATTTCGGTCCCTTTGGAGTGGGGGTAGGTACTACTGTAGGCCACCAGACAAAATTCTACATATATCTACGGTAGTTTCCCGACATACATTCTTAGATACAGTTGTTTTGCCCCAGGGGGGGGGGGGCACAGGCGGGGGATAGGGGCGATGGAGTGAAACCACCTGGGCAGCCTCATCCTGGAATACGCATCAGCAGCAGCCGGCGGCTGCGGTCGATGATAGAGTTGTCGGCGGAGTCAACAAGGGACTGCTGTGGTCGATATACCATCCATACTATGCCAGGACTCACCGCCCACACGAAGAGGTTGGGATATGGCTGATTTTGTATAAGGACAAAAACAACGAGAAATTGCATCGTCGACGTGTAGTCCAAGGAGGTGGTGCGCACGTCGTTTCTGGAGGCTGCCCTCTGTGAAGGGTCAAGCCTATAGTATTTGGTTAGTGCTAACATGTATATCATTATTTGGTTGTGTGCTATAGCTCCGTCGACGGCACCACAGCAACAAAGACAACACCACTTCAGCAACGTGTTGGTTTTGTTGACTGGAATCGACTGGAATCGACCACGGAAACCTGTGCACGGAGTTTGGCAACGCTCTATCACTCTGGTTGTAGCACAACCGACAGCTAGCTGTTGTTTTTTTTTGTGGTGTTTTACTACGATCGCCTAAAAAAGGACACAGCTTCGTCGGAGGACTTCTTTCCGTTGTGACTGGCCATACAGCAGTATACCGCGTTCCATGACAAACATCAGTTTCACCGAGTGCGCCGTATCAGGGCAAGGGCATCACGGCTCTTTGCACACAACAAGTACACCCCACCAATTAAAAATCGGACTGATAATATCCAAGCACCACAATCGACATGTAGACCGATTAAAAACGGGCACGTCGCCTATACTGTAGCTGTATCAAACAGAGCACAAGAGTTTGGGCAAGGCAATCAAACTTCAGCGCTAGTCAAAGCGTTTTGTTTTTTTTTCTCGGTACGGCGCGGGGGAGGGGAGGGGGGGGTGTTGGTCAGGCATTAAAAACTATTGGCGCCCCTGTCACGGCTGTAATTTTGGTTTTTACTATACTGTATACTGCCCTGAACGGACACCGAAAGGGCACTCCAACCGGAAGCAAGCCGGGAGATACGTATATATAAATACATATATGTATCATACGTTCGGGGTCATGTCATTGCAACACAGTCTAAAACCCGCGCTAATCCACTTGGAAGCAAAAATTAACTATTTCTGCCGGGTTCAGAGCACTACAGTTGTGGCGTAAACGGCCTCGAGGGGACGAAAGCAAAGCCCGTACGAATATAGGGCGCAGTGCCAGCTACTGGTGATTTCTTTGAGACTCCACGCACGTGTGGACTGTGGGACGGCAGGCGACCACTTGTGGGTCGGCGCATGTCGGGAGACGATTGCTACAGTTGTTCCATGACCGGCCGTAGACGCTGTCTTGAGCACACTGACTGGTGATCGCAAGCACACATATACAGTAGATGTGCAGAACTAAGTTCGGAGGAGCATATATGATGTGCATCGAACATTATTGTGGTTATCGTTTCTTCTTTTCGCGGTTGCACATAGAAACAGACCCCCTTTCAGCGCTCGTCAAGACGGCCGACAAGTGTATGCTTGAGATCCGGGAGGAGGAAGAGGGGCTGTCGCACAAAGTATCGACCACAACATCTCGACAACCATCACCGCCGTGTTCACAACAAGAAGGCTTACCTGAGGGGGCTGAGGGGTCACAATGAGAACCGGGTTCCGAACGTGCACGTTCGTATGGGCGAGAGCCAATCGCTCCGAGGCTTGAACGGAATGTATGTGCAGTAACTGCTGTCGGCACTAGATTTCCTTTCGAAACATCCAAACAACAAAGAAGGGACACGCGGCCGTATTGCACGCATCCCACTCGAAAACAGGCCACAGAGACAGCGGACATTCACCCATCGAATAAAACCCATACAGTATAAAAGCGGGTGAAGCGCGTCCACTCTACACGAAACTAGTATAATGAGGGCAACATACGACGAATTGCTCCGGTCCCTAAACACTCGTGCTATGTACGACATAAATACTGTTGTAGCATCTTTGTTTTGGCCGAAACGCATTCTGAACGACGGGGATCCTTCACCCCAGATCGCCGGAGCTTCATTCTTGCGTTGCAACCTCTCTTATTGTACTCTTAGGCCGTGGTGGTGTTCGGGCTCAGGCACTTTTAGTGTCGATCAAAATCAGTATTTGACTCAAGTGTGGAATTGTAACAGAGGGCAAAATATTTGGAACGCCTCGCATTCCAATATTTTGGAAAACATGTTTGGAAAATATGGAAACCCTAAACATTGCGCGAGTATATGTTTTGGAAAGTTTGGGAAAAATTGCTCGATAAAGACGACCCTTACTGTAAGTATAGAGCTCCTCACGCGAGGAGGCTTAGGAAATACATGGCGCATCTCTGTCGTAGCACGCGTCCATAAACCTTCTCTTACTACTACCCGGCACTTCAGTACCCGTGTTCGCCCTTCCTTGCTGCTGGCAAACGACATGCAATGTTCCGGTTTCTAACCTCAGACGGGCCATTGATTCCCACTCATGATCTAGAGACTGTTCGGGGTTATACGTAACAGCTACGAAGTAGTAGCCTGTCTGCCGTGGAACATTAGGGCTTAAGAATATCACGTACAGGTAGGTGTTGGATTCATGTGGTGAAGGCGTGAAGGGTGTGTTTGTGTTTGGGGTCGCTTGGCAGTTTGCTCTCATGTGACACGGGTGGTGTGCCAATGTAAGCACTCATCTTAAGCACCTCATTCAATTTTGCAAGCTGTATGGAGGATTCGAATGCCGCGGGTATCGCCTTTCAACCCGCGTCTAGAGGACGCGTGCTACGATAGAGGTAGCACTTTTTGGCTGAATCGTTTTCTGAACGATCGGCCTCCTTAACCAAAATTCGTCGGACTTTCATTTTTGTGACGAATAATGTTTCAGAGTATACTTCGGTCATGAGATTTATCATCCGGCAGCACTTTCATTTTCCTCCAAAATCATTTTTTCGGTGAGTTATGACGCTCCTTAAGTGAGAAGCTCAGAAAAAAACATGATGCACCTCTATCGTAGCATGCGTCAGAGGACGCAGAGAGATGATGGTTCAAGCGTACCCGTTAGTATACTGTGCATATTTCGTTGTTGAAAAAACAAAAGCGGGGTAGGGGGCCCATAAACAATGGGGTAGTGGTCAGGGAGCCAAACACGCAATGGAAAGGCAGGGGGGTGTGTACTTCATTTTCATGCATGGCCGTAGTCGTATGACCATAGACCCTCGCATCCCTATAATGCCGGGACGGAGCATGTCGGGTTTTCACCGACAAGGCAGACATTGCTAGCACCAAGCGCGAAGCGCCGTGAGGTGTTGGGCGAGTCGCATGGGGGGGGGGGGTTCCCCACCGAGGGCCCCTGCGTGTTCGGTTTGTTCTCAACCCCCCCCGAGGCTATTATTTCTGTATAAAGAGCGTTGCGGTTCTTCACCCTTGGGCATAGTGACAGGATTGATATACGTGGAATTTTGCTTCGCCGTTGGCATGATGCTCGAGGGGGGAAGTTAGGGATCCAGTTACTGGTGTAGTGGTTACGGTGACATAGGCGCTTTCGTCATGGCAGGGGTCGCGTTATTTGTGGCCCCTCCCCGTTGAGTGAGTGTGGCTTCCTTTTTACCACTCGGGCTTTACCGCTCGGTCGTCCTATCGACCTGTCTGTGCCGCTACGCGACCAGTTTACCATCTGCTTGTCAGGGAGACCTCCTATCCTGCACCAGAAGCAATTGTTTTAGCCTTCCTTGTGGGATACATACGTACGTACGAGGGCACATCATCGACTTGGTCGAATCCAAGCATCGCCTGGATCGAGCTTGGTCTGAATACTATATGTTCTACGCGTATGCATGTTCTGATTCTGGTCTATGAGATGCAGAACCCTGCGAGTACTTGGCACAGGTAGCCAACGCAGGGACGGTTTGCCTCATGCTGACCCTGGACCACCTGACCATAGAAGATGTGATACTCGTAGCACGATGATTTTTGCAACAGTACCTGATATATCTTGATATGTTTCCAGTCACATCACATGTTACAAACATATGTCATACGTACGAGATATACATGTAATACATGTTGCAACAACAAAAACAGGAGTATACTCGTATTAATGGTCGTATCCATCATTAGCTAGGGTATTACCTGCTGAGCTATTGGGGTAAAAGATCGATCAATTACCCAGCCCAGTGTAATCCTTATAACACTCTCCCCCCCTCTGAACGGCGGGATATTTGGGACGTGGGTACCGTATATACGGCCGTACGTTGACTTATCCGCTTCGTTTCAGTACCTGGGGGACCAGGGAGACGTGTTCTTTAGGGACGCACGCGCAAGCGTTCCTATAAAAGAAACGTCCGAAGTGAAATTCGAACCCATGTCCTCGACGACGCCAAATGTGAGGGTATTACCTGCTGAGCTATTGGGGTAAAAGATCGATCAATTACCCAGCCCAGGCTAATCCTTATAACATTATCCAGATTGTGACACATTATATTTTGGGTATGATATGGATGTTTCATGAAATATGCAAAAATAAGAGACATCATTTTTTTCAGGAGTGAATATATCCAGATCCATGTCATATTATATACTCGTATACAGCAGTATACCATTTATCATATATAATACTAGGGAATAAGAGGCCCCCCCGCCCCCACGGCGGTAGGGCCACAAGTGTGAGCGGCTCGTATTAAAAATAATGACTCAATAGGAAGGACGCTACTTTTATTTCCGTTGTTTTATTATTTCTGGTGCTTATGAGTTATGAACGTTGAAGCTCATGCTACACATTGTCGGATGTCAAGAATACTTGGGATTGTTTGGGCAAACATATCGAAGGATTGCTTGTTTCTGTCTCAAGGCAGGATAACCATAATAAAGTAGCAGCTGCAAACAAGGAAATTATATGGAGAGGGGGTTGTCGCTCGATGCTTCCTCGGAAGTCAACGGGGAGGAGGTTGGAGGTGTAGGGCTAATTGAACACGTAGTAGGTGGGCACCTGGTTTTCGTAGTATTCGGCGGTTGCAAATCACCGTTTTAGGTGTGGACTTATTGGGGCCTGGGTGAATCATGTTGGCACACAGCAGCAGTAATTTTCCAGGGTTCTTTACGGTTAACCGTCCGTGCACGATGTGTTTTTTTCCCCGAAAATCCTACGGTCCGGTTCGGTGTGGTTTTTAGAAAGCAAAAATATTGGGGTGCGGTTCGGTGCGGTTATCCGATATTGGGAATCCCACGGTGCGGTTCGGTTTCTTCATGCATCCTACGGTGCGGTTCGGTGCGGTTTTTAGAAATCAGGAATCCTACGGTGCGGTTCGATGCGGTATTCAGAAATCGGGAATCTTACGGTGCGGTTCGGTGCTGTTTTCTTTTTTTGAAAATCTTACGGTGCGGTTCGTTTTTTTCATGCATCCTACGGTGCGGTTCGGTGCGGTTTTCAGAAATCGGTAATGTGCTACGGTGCGGTTCGGTGCGGTTTTCAGATGTCGTGAACCCTACGGTGCGGTTTGTTTATATTTTGTTTCCTGCGGTGCGGTTCCGTGCGGTTTTCCGAAATCGCAAAACCTACGGTGCGGTGCGGTGCGGTTTTCAAGAGGGTAAAAGGAAAAACCGCACCGTAAAAATAACCCTGTAATTTTCAGTATTAATAATAAGGCTACTTACACATTGTCGGGTGACAACAATGAAATACTAATAATATGCCATGTACAATATACCTACCAGTATGAGTCACATACTGGATGGAAAGACGAACAGTTGAGAAATACCCATAGATCCCCTTGTCCCCCATTTTGCGCATATGCTTGCATGGTTTTGATGAGTCGCTTAGTGTTCTGTACGTGAATCATCATATAATGCAGAGAAAAAGAAGAAAAAAGTAAAATGATAACAGAGTGGAACATATAGGGGGGAAATGTTATCACAATGATACGTAGCATGAACACAACCAAAGATAAAAGAGCTGCCACACAGTTAGGTTTTGCGCATAGGTTTCCTTTGTTTCCGTGGTTTTCTGCTTTCGGGAATGTTATGAGTGGTCAACACTGAAGCTCATGCTGCACATTGTCGGATGGCAAAGATGATGATAAAAGAGAGCGCTGTGCTGTCTTACGTACTCATGTATATACGACGCGGATACGTAGTTGATACCAGGTTCGTACATACCAGACAACACACATATAATACATACGTCAACTCGACACTGTCTGCTGTGATACATCATCAGTACGTATACGAGTACCATCACCAGTGTGGTACGGGAGAGTGCTCTGTCTTATGTATATAAACTCGTATACTCGCACCTGCACATACATAGGAAGTGCCCGGTAACATATTGTCGGAGATCACCGTGAGGATCTCCCATGCAAGTATCACCAAGTCACCCTGTTCATAAGATCTCTGGTAAGTAGGCCCATGCAACCAAGCTTCGCGACCTCGGGACGGCTTTGAACACGAGCAGAGGCAGGAGGAGGGGATGTTATTTAGGGCCCTTCAGAGATCCCGTCCGTTTCTAAAGCAGTGGTGCTTTCGTCGCGCACAGTGACCAGAAGGCGACGTACGTTTTATACGATACGAGTACGACCAGAACGAGGATGAACGATACAATCTCAGCAAAGGTTAAAAGTAGCAACCGCACTGCTGCAATACTCGTACGTAGAGCAGCCGCGAATCGCTGTGGCCACAACGACAAGCACGGCGCACGTACGAGTTGTACTACAGTATGCCAGTCTGCAACGTAAGAAGACGGTGCCGGGCATGCCGGCGTAGCTCGTACCTGCACATACATAGGAAAAGTGCCCGGTAACATCTTGTCGGAGATCACCGTAAGGATCTCCGGAGATCACCGTAAGGATCTCCCATGCAAGTATCACCAAGTCTCACCCTGTTCTTAAGATCTCTGGTAAGTAGGCCCATGCAACATGACCAAGCTTCGCGAACTCGGGACGGCTTTGAACACGAGCAGAGGCAGGAGGAGGGGATGTTATCTGGGGGCCTTCAGAGACCCCGTCCGTTTCTAACGCAGTGGTGCTTTCGTCGCGCACGGTGACCAGACGGCGACGTACGTATCATACGATACGAGTACGACCAGAGCGAGGATGAACGACACAATCTCAGCAAAGGTTAAAAGTAGCAACCGCACTGCTGCATGCAATACTCGTACGTAGAGGCAGCCGCGAATCGCTGTGGCCACGACGACAAGCACGGCACACGTTGTACTACAGTATGCCAGCCTGCAACGTAAGAAGACGGTGCCGGGCATGCCGGCGTAGGGAGAAGCGTGCGTTTTGAACGTGTGTGGGAGAAAAAACTGTGTGTGTGTGTGTTTTTTTTGCATTTGCTCCACTCTAAGTTGCTATGATAAAGTGGGCATCAAAGATCACTTGATTAAAGTATTGTTTTTTGGGCATCAGACGAACTATATATAATAGATAGGTACGAGCTGGTTCAGGCATATCACCCAAACTTTCGTCAGTCACGAATGCCGCATGCAATAACAACTCCAATGTCACATATTTGGTATCATACTGACCGCCATGAATAGTAGAAGAGGGTGACAGCGCCAGTTTTGTTTTTAGGGGGCTAGGACTGTGGCGCTACCGCCGAAAATGTGGCCCGACCAATCACAGGCCTTCAAAGTGGTCAACAATAGAAAGACGTTTCCGTAGGAAAAACTTTCCCCCCCCAAATTTGTTTCTGAACGAGCCGCTTCCAGGTGGTCTAAGGCATGCTTGTACAAAGTTTCACGCGAATATTCGAAGATCTGACTGCGTATGATCATATTAAGTAATATTTACCGCCCAAAATCGATTATATACTGAAACTAAGTAAGTACGAGGCAACGCCTATTTTTGCACTTTTACCGCATAAAAGCCCAAATGTCCACGCCGGTTTTAGGGGATAGACCCTGAAATTTGACACACACACGTGTTTTATGTGCACTACCCGAGCCGTTTACGAATGTTTTTTTCTTTTCTTTACTTTTCGCCGGAAATTTTGGATCTCTTAAGACCCAAATTCCCCCCCCCCAAAAAAAACGAACAATATCTGACGGAAAAAAAAAAAAAATCCTTTAAAGGCTCGGGTAGGGCGCATAAAACATGTGTCTGCCACAACAGGGTCTATCCCCAAAAAACGGCGTGGACATTGGGCGCTGAATAGTTTTTCGGCGGTATGCTTGAACCAGCCTGTCTGTATGTATTGTATTCACGCTTTCACCCCTTTTTTCGATTGGATACCCCGGACTATACTGCTGATAGTGAAACCTCCTGAGATAGCCCTTTCCGCACTCTGGAGGGCAGTGATGTCGGATTTCGTAAGTTCGTACTTTAGGCGAGCTGTTTTTGCCGTAAAGCCCGGCCGGTGATTGGCAGACGCAATTACCGGAAGCCCCAAATCCCCTAAAAGCACAAGCCATAGATTTCTAAAGGAAACCTCCCATTTTTGCTCTCCCTGTGCGCCATATTTTATATTTGGACCCCAGCAATTGATACGAGTATATATATATTATACCATAGGAGAAAACGGATGGATTGGGGCGATTCGTTTGAACCAGCTCGTATATAATACGTACCTCACATAAAATACATACCACTCTGTCCCGATATAAAGGCATCTTTCGGATTAATTACTTTATTGTACAAATTGTGCTTATATTTAGAGACATATTCTTCCATCTGTAGTAAATTACATTCAAAATATTACGTCAACTAGATACTCCGAAAGTACGGAAGCTCCACCCGATTCGGACCCCCACGACTCAAGAATCACGAGAGCTTGGTTGGGGATTGAAGCCACCCCACAGAGCCACTTCGGATAATCTGAGACTCTGACTGGGATTATTAGCTTCGTGCCTCTCTCTTGCTGGAGCTGGACAACAGAGCCCCCACAAGGTGGGCCAGACAGCAGTGCAGAGCAGTCTTCATCAGCAGTACTGCTGCCGCTGTAGTATACTAGGTAAAGGTAGCGTCGTCTGCCCTTGGCCGTTCGAGATGATAAACATATACGTACGAGCTATTAATAGTGTCTCTGAAGCGATGTACCAGTATATGCAGGACAGAGTAAAAGCCTGCGAGCATCTACTGTATGTGCCCCCGAGATCAACCCAGCAGCGTGCGACTGAAGGCTCCATGCATGCCGTTGGTCTGCTCCTGTCTACCGAACCTTGTACGTGTTCTTCCTCCCGGGCGACCCAGTGGTGACGGTCGCCTGCCGGAATTTTTGTCGCAATTTACAAAGTACGCCACAGAAGTACCGGCCCGCTCATAAGAAACCAGAAATCGGGCTTAGGCTGACGTTCTTATTTGAGAAAGCGGTGTGTACCACACTAACTCCAGTAAAATAACTGTCGACTTTCTTTTTCCCCCCGTACTGTTTAGGCTGAGTTTCTTGTGGGGCACTTTCTTATGAGAGGGCCGGTAGTTTATTCATACTCGTATTGTACAGAGTGTATGACTTGGTGCGTGTACTTACGTATAAACTATATATGTATGTTGTCTTGATGTTGTGGTAAGAGATGGAGGACTCAGTCGAACCGATCTAAATGAAACTCTGTTTGACCCAGGGATGGTAGTTATGGGTACCAGGGGGATTACCGGTAACGGCTGTAACTGTGAAGTTACGGGTAACAGGTGATTACCGGTAACTGAAGTGGGAGGTTCATCTGAGGTAACGTGGTCTTCGGCGACAATGCTGCGAGTGAAATATCATGTACGAAAATAACTGTATTGGAAAACGCATTTGTGTACGTATTGTTGTGTATGTCTATGTATACTGCTGTATATCACTGCTGTAATATATATGAACACCGCCACCCCCAAACGTAACCGAACCACCCCCCCCTTTCGCCCACCAATCCACCGTAAACGAGTTTTGCTCTGGCGCGCATCTTTTACCAATACAATGTTGGTGGTGGGTGGTGTTGCTGATGGTAGGGCCAACTTGCCCTCGTCCAACCCGCACAGCCACCATACAGGGTTCTACGCTGACGCGCATCGCTCAGGAGTGAATACAATCCCAAGACTGTTATTGGAACACAGCCAGTAGTAGTTATACAACCTAAATGTCAACGCAGTAGCTGAATGCAGTAAGGAGTTTGACCACTTCAAGGTGTATGTCAAGCTCGTCATTTCCCCCGCTCTTGTACAGTATCTCTCTAAGATGAACCACCGATACGGACACAAGATATGCGGAGTGTCGTGTGTAGAACTACAGTACCAACCCATACACATTTTTTTTTTTTCGGTTGTCCATCCCATTTATTATCTTCGGCCTTCCTTTCGCTCTCCTTCCTAGTCGTAACACAGATCCGGGGTCACAAAGTAGCCTCTTCTCTCTCCTCCCCCACTACGGTTCTTGCCTTGCCTTTTTATCGCCAGAAAATTTCAGCATTTTCTTCCCTCGTCGACTTGCGTCGGATTCCGCCTATGCGCATGTTCAAACACAGGAGCAATCGTAATGTTCTTGGACTTTAAAGTCCTAACCTATGATCCCATCGCACACCCTCTGTCCCCATCGCAATTGTGGTGAGAAGGAACCTAACTCCGTCAACTGACCGCAAACTGTGCATTAACCGTTGCCTTTCTCTTTGCTAGGGGAGGTTGCAGTTACTTGAAAGCCGTCGAAATGCTACTCCCGTCACTGTCGCCGTCGGTTGGCCTACTACTGCTGCTCCGGCTTCAGAGCACCGCAGGTGAGTTTGTCAGGGCCAAGTGCATTCTACGAGTAGAGGGGTTATATTCTACTTATATAGACGCATGCTACGATAGAGGTACACCATGTTTTTTCTGAGCTCCTCACTTAATGAGCGTCATACCTCAGCGAAAAAATGATTTTGGAGGAAAGTAAAAGTGCTGCCGGATGAGAAATCTCATGACCGAAGTATACCCTGAAACATATTTCGTCACAAAAATGAAAATCCGACGAATTTGGGTTATAAGGAGTACGATCATTCAGAAAACGATACATCCGAAAAGTGCTAACTCTACCGTAGCACTCGTCTCATATAAAGTATATACCTGGTATACCGGTACGTACAGGTATTATGAGTATGTACTCCAAGTGGTACGCTGCAACATCAACTGGACTAAACCGTAAAAAGTANCCGTTCTCGGGACAAACCAGTCAAATTCTGAGTAATTTGTCCCCAAAACGGGACTCCGGTCCTATAAGGGTTAATATGAAGATGGGAGGAAACGGATGGATTGGAGCGATACGTTTGAACCAGCTCGTATATACGTACCAGGTAAAATAAATACCACTCTGTCCCGGAAAAAATATTTTGTTTGGACTAATATTAGTGTGTGAAACGGTGCCTATATTTAGGTACAGATTCGTACTTCTGTAGTGAATGATATTCAAAATATCAACAACAGATACTCCGTAAGTACGGAGGAAGTCGAACCGATTTTCGGACCCCCACGACTCACGAGAATCACGAGAGCTTGGGGATGGAAGCCCACCCCACAGAGCCACTTCGTACAGTCTGACTGTCATTATTAGCTTCGTGCCTCTCTTGCTGGAGCTGGACCACAGAGCCACCACAACAAGGTGGGCCAGACAGCAGTGCAAAACAGCCTTCAGCAGCAGTACTGCTGCTGCTACTGCTGTAGTATGCCAGGTATAAGTAGCGTCGTCTGCCCTTGGCCGTTCGAGCTGATAAACATGTAAGTAGTGTCTCTGGGGCGATATACCAGTATATCCACGACAGAGTAAAAGCCCGCGAGCATCCATATCTCCCGAGATCAACCCAGCAGCATGCGATTGAAGGCTCCATGCCTGCCCTTGGTTTGTTCCTGTCTACCTACCTTGTAGTTGTTCTTCCTCCCGGGCGACCCAGTGGTGCCGGTCGCCTGCCGGAATTTTTGTCGCAATTTACAAAGTACGCTACAACTGTAACAGTACCGGCCCGCTCATAAGAAACCAGAAATCGTGCTTAGGCTGACTTTCTTATTTGAGGAAGCGGTGTGTCCCATACTAACTTCAGTATAATAACTATCGACTTTCTTATTTCCCCCGTACTGTTTAGGCTGAGTTTCTTGTGGGGCACTTTCTTATGAGAGGGCCGGTAGTGTATTCATACGTACTCGTTTTGTACAGAGTGTAGTCTCTGACTTGGTGCGTGTACGAGTACTTGTACGTACATATAAACGATGTATGTTGTCTTGATGTTGTGGCAAGAGATGGAGGACTCAGTCGAACCGATCTACATGAAACTCTGTTTGACCCAGGGATGGCAGTTACGGGCACCAGGGGGAATTACCGGTAACGGCTGTAACTGTGAAGTTACGGGTAACAGGTGATTACCGGTAACTGAAGTGGGAGGTTCGTCTGAGGTAACGTGGTCTTCGGCGACAATGCTGCGAGTGTAATATAATACGAAAAGAACTGTATTGTAAAACGCATACCAGGTACTTGTGTATTGTTTAACCCTTTTAGGACTGCAGACCCATTTTGGGGACAATCCACTCTAATTACAAGTAATTTGTCCCCAAAACGGGACTCCGCCCACCCCCACACGTAACCAAACCACCCCCCCTCCCTCTTGCCCACCAATCCACCGTAAACGAGTTTTGCTCTGGCGCGCATCTTTTACCAATACAATGTGGGTGGTGGGTGGTGTTGCTGATGGTAGGACCAACTTGCCCTCGTCCGACCCGCACAGCCACCATACAGGGTTCTACGCTGACGCGCATCGCTCAACAGAGTGAATACAATCCCAAGACTGTTATTGGAAGACAGTAGAAATACAACCAAAATGTCAACGCAGTAGCTGAATGCAGTTTGGAGTTTGACCACTTCAAGGTGTATGTCAAGCTCGTCATTTCCCCCGTTCTTGTACAGTATCTCTCTAAGACGAACGACCGATAAGGTCACAGGATATGCGGAGTGTCGTGTGTAGAACTACAGTACCAACCCATACACATTTTGTTTTGTTTTGTTTTGGTTGTCCATCCCAACAAATTATCTTCGGCCTTCCTTTCTCTCTCTTTCCTAATCGTAACTCAGATCCAGGGTCACAGAGTAGGCTCTTCTCCCTCCTCCCTCACTACGGTTCTCGCGTTGCCTTTTTATCGCGAGAAGATTTCAGCACTTTCTTCCCTTGTCGACTTGCGTCGGATTCCGCCTTATGCACATGTTCAAACACAGGAGTAATCGTAATGTTCTTGGATTTTAAAGTCCTAACCGATGATTCCATCGCACACTCTCTGTCCGCATCGCAATTGAGGTGAGAAGGAACCTAACTCCGTCAACTGACTGCAAACTGTGCATTAACCGTTGCCTTTCTCTTTGTTAGGGGAGGTTGCAGTTACTTGAAAGCCGTCGAAATGCTACGCCCGTCACTGCCGCTGTCGGTTGGCCTACTGCTACTCCGGCTTCAGAGCACCGCCGGTGAGTTTGTCAGGGCCAAGGGCCAAGGGCATTCTACGAGTAGAGGGGTTATATTCTACTCATATAAATTATGTACCTATTAATAGTATACCGGTGCGTACAGGCCTTATGAGTATGTACTCCAAGTGGTACGCTGCAATATCAACTGGCAACTACAACCCCGAACAAAGTATAATGCTGTTCTTCACCCACGCTTCACCCACGGTGGCGCGCACCCAGCACACCCACCCCACCCACCCATCCACCCACACCCACCCCACCCACACCCACCACCACCACACCCGCCCTACCCCACCCACCCCCGAGCGCCACCCAACCTATTACGTACGCAGCCACCATGCCACGCATTCACCGGTACTTACCCAAGGAGTGCAAACAAATCATATGCGTTTTAGTATGGCTATACTCAAAAGTGATGAACCTGGAACTTAGAGACGAACAATATATATAACCCATGTTAGGTGTTAATATGTATAATTCATATACCAGGTATAGAGCGGGAGATAAATGAAAACAACATCATATAAACTTGAAAAAGGCTGGGTTCGAACTACCGACATCCCCAAAGAGAATAGAGCGCTGTGCCACTGACCCAAATTATTGGTGGTCAATCCTGTGGGGGGGGGGGGGGGGGGGCGTACTCATTTGTTGCTTGCCTTAGTCATTTGACCATTGACCACGCATCCCTTTCGAGACGGAGCCCCCCCCACAGGGGGGCGTACTCATTTGTTGCTTGCCGTAGTCATTTGACCATTGACCACAGGGGGGAGATAATACCCCACCCCCGGCAGGAAAAACCACTACGTCCATAAATTGAACCCCTGCAAAACAGGGCGTTAATAGCGGATACTTTCAAATAAATATTCATTTAAAAAGGGAATTATCTCCATATAATTCCTCTGCATTTTTTACGCGGTGTCTTAAGCTATCCATATTTTGGGTTGTTTTTCCTTGAGGTGCCCTCAGCAACGCCGACACCACGGACGCTACAGTCGGATGAATGCCCATCGTGTTGACAAACGTATTCGTGAAAACATCGAGACCCATCGAAAATGTTCATGGGCTCAGCTCAAGTCGTCGTGGCAAGCGGGATATCAGTCGAAGGGCGCTAGGGGTCTTCTTTGTTGCCGCTGAAATCACCACCACCTGTCTGCAAACCAAGTGTATACGTGCATCCTTGACGCATCATACAACATCTATAAGAATACATTGATCTCGTCGTAGTGCACATGAAGCCGAGCTTTAAAGTTATGCAGTAGACCAATGAATTATCCTTGCTTTCCAGGTGCCTCTTTTCTCTGGGCGCTTCGCCGCTCGTTCGATTGCAAAGGAGTCGATCTCGCCACCACAACCGCAGCAGGAATAGCAGCATCAAGCTCCGTTGGTTTTTAGGATTCTACCGTCGTCTTCTTCGTTTGCGTCGTCTGGTTTGCTTGTACATGGGCCCATCTTTTCTCGAGATCAGTTATTATTCATAACTCACGGGACCATGCGTTCTGACTCTGGTAGCGTACATTGCCAGCTCTCGTCATACTGGTCTGCTGCGTGAGCTTGGTCACCGATGGAGGCTGGCTCCATCTGCCGCTGCCCCAGCCATTAAGGCATCGCCGAAATATAATCTATTAATATGATAAGAAATCGAAATTGGGGGATATTTTAATCTGTTACTTTTATGGTGGAGAACCATTTTGGCGAAACATAACAAAGGCTTGAGCTGCTTCAGACAAAAAATTGAAAGTGGTTGGGGCGGGGTCGCGGTTCTAGATAGGTAATTAATGAGTGCTGTAAACGTGGCCCCGCGGCTCCGTGCACCCTACTGTGAGCTGCAGGCGGGGCTTGCCCCATTTTACCCCCTGTCCCCTTTTTGTTGGCCATACAGGCATATGAAATCTAAATTTAGCCAAAAACAAATAGATACCCAACAGTAAAATAAAAAGAGACCACTCTGCACACGACATTTCACGAGAAAACACCCCTGGGAGAAAAACGCATCCAAAATTGTTGTATACCCTCGCTTACCGTGACCAGTCCTTCCCGTGGGTTCTCCACCATAGCGGAGACCAAAAAGGCGGTCTTCGGGAGGGCACATTTCAACCCCCCCCTGCCTCCCTATAAATATATTATATTTATAGGTTGGGTTGGCGTCGGTTGGCAACGACGCTGTAAAACACGCCACTCGCTGCGTGAGCTAGACAACCAGGGTGCCGTTTTTGTTTTGTTATTTTTTTTTGGCGGTCACCAAAGCTGGCGGTCGAGTAGATCATTTGAGCGCGGTGGAGAACCTTTGTTCCGCACAAGGGGAATGGTCGTGTATCACGTAGTGTTAATATGGTAAGGCATCCGCGAGGCAGTTACATAGTAAAACCCATTGCTGTCTCCGGAAGTGGCCACACCAGAAATTAAATTAACTCATTGAAGCTGTCGTCCATATGCAAGTCCGCCTCAGAAGCGGTTCTTAGCAGGATGCAGCTCACCCTCCATGCGACTCGCCCAATACCTCACGGCGTTTCGCGCTTGGTGCAAGCAATGTCTGCCTGGTTGGTGAAAACCCAACGCGCTCCGTCCCGGCATTGTAGGGATGCGAAGGTCTATGGTCATATGACTACGGCCGTGCACAACATGAGTACACCCCCCCCCCCCCCCCCTCCCCCAATACTGTATAGGTTGGGTTGGCGTCGGTTGGCAACGACGCTGTAAAACACGCCACTCGCTGCGTGAGCTAGACAACCAGGGTGCCGTTTTTTTTTGATATTTGTTTTTGGCGGTCACCAAAGCTGGCGGTCGAGTAGATCATTTGTGCGGGGTGGAGAACCTTTGTTCCGCACAAGGGGAATGGTCGTATCACGTAGTGTTAATATGGTAAGGCGTCCGCGAGGCAGTTACATAGTAAAACCCATTGCTGTCTCCGGAAGTGGCCACACCAGAAATTAAATTAACTCATTGAAGCTGTCGTCCATATGCAAGTCCGCCTCAGAGGCGTTCTAGGTGCAGTCCTCCTATCGCTACAGGGTTCGGTGGTGACTGCGCTGTTAAACCCAAGCCTCGGAGGGGATCGGGGCTATGCATATCTACGGAAAATGGTACACCGCCCATGCTAGCACCGGTCCGTTTTTTGTATTTTGCAAACTTCAGTACATTGTCGGGGGACCTTGCTCCGACGGGATCGTAGTGTTTAGAAGGCGCCGCGGCGTTAAAGTAACTGCTGCTCCAAGGCAACATAAATTAACCTGACTTCTATGCAACGCTCGGGCGTTTAGGGTGCAGCACCTCAGACTCCCAAACCTGCGCTTCGCGCTTCACAATCTGCGTGTACACGCTCCGTCGCATTGTAGGGATGCGAGAGGTCTATGGTCATATGACTACGGCCGTGCACAGACATGAGTACACCCCCCCCCCCCCCTACCCCCCCCGTTGGGTTGGCGTCGGTTGGCAACGACGCTGTAAAACACGCCACTCGCTGCGTGAGCTAGACAACCAGGGTGCCGTTTTTTTTGTTATTTTTTTTTGGCGGTCACCAAAGTGGCGGTCGAGTAGATCATTTGTGTCGGGGTGGAGAACCTTTGTTCCGCACAAGGGGAATGGTCGTATTCACGTAGTGTTAATATGGTAAGGCGTCCGCGAGGCAGTTACATAGTAAAACCCATTGCTGTCTCCGGAAGTGGCCACACCAGAAATTAAATTAACTCATTGAAGCGGTCGTCCATATGCAAGTCCGCCTCAGAGGCGGTTCTTAGCAGGATGCAGCTCACCCTCCATGCGACTCGCCCAATACCTCACGGCGTTTCGCGCTTGGTGCAAGCAATGTCTGCCTGGTTGGTGAAAACCCAACGCGCTCCGTCCCGGCTTGTAGGGATGCGAGGGTCTATGGTCATATGACTACGGCGTGCACAACATGAGTACACCCCCCCCCCCCCCCCCCCCCCGGCTCACTGAATTCGCCGGAGGCGCCCTTTGAGTACCTGGGGGGGGGGCAAGCGCCGCTGTCTGGAGTAGCAGCCGGAAGGTCGCACGACCTCCGGGGGTTGACTTACAGCAGTAGCGCTCGAGAGAGCCGGTGTTCCGAGGAACAGACTAAACCCGAAAAAAGTTAAACAAAACAAGACCTGTTTAGATACCACCATCTATATCACTGCGCAGCTCTATACTAAATGTTTCACATCCTGTACAGCTATCGCTAACCGATATCGCTATTAGCTGTGTATAGCTGTCCAGGGCATGTAGCTGTCGATAGTCAGTTAGCTGCGCAGCTCCTCGAAACAATAGCTGTACGTAGACAGCTAGCTGCGCAGATTCTCGAAACAATAGCTGTCTGTAGACAGCTAGCTGAGTATCTTCTCAAAACAGTAGCTGTCTGTAGACAGCTAGCTGCGCAGATTATTTAAACAATAGCTGTCTGCAGACAGCTAGCTGCGTAGCCTCTCGAAATCGTAGCTGTCTGCAGGCAGCTAGCTGCGCAGCTCCTCGGAACAATGGCCGTCTACTAGACAGCCATAGCTTAGCTGTCTGTAGACAGCTATAGCTAATGAGAAAATCGCGGGATGAGCTGCGGCGTTGATGGGCGTTCAGTGTTTCTTTTTGTTTTTTATTTCTGGGTGGCGTCAACTCTTGCGGAATTTGAAGAGTAGTATAATAGCTGTGTAGGTAGCTAAGCTGACAGTAGCTGTCTGTAGACAGCTAGCTGCGCAGCTTCTCAAAACAATAACTGTCTATAGACAGCTAGCTGCGCAGCTTTTTGCAACAGTAGCTGTATGTAGACAGCTAGCTGCTCAGCTCCGCAAAACAATAGCTGTCTGCAGGCAGCTAGCTGCGCAGCCGTTTGAAACAATAGCTGTCTGTAGACAGCTAGCTGCGTAGCTTCTCAAATCAATAGCTGTCTGTGGACAGCTAGCTGCGCAGCTTTTGGCAACAATAGCTGTCTGCAGGCAGCTAGCTGCGTAGATTTTTCGAAACAATCGCTGTCTGCCAGCCAGCTGACCGCTATCGTAGCTGTACAGGGTGTGAAATGTTTATTGCCGCTACTGCTTGTAGTACTATCGATAAGTCATAGTGGTCGTTTGAATCGTCACAGTAGGAATAATGTTTCTAGTATGCCCCGCGGAGGACCGACACTCCCTAAGGCCAATGGACGACGCGCAGCTGGGCGGGGATGCCACGACCCTCCGCCTCACGGCAGGCATCCTTCGAGGTCCCCGACGAAAGAGCCGGCGTCGTAACACCACCTAGGCGGATGGCCAGCGTGCAAAGGCGTCCTGCCGGAGATGGGCTTCTTTAATCCCCCACGAGGTGGATCATAAACTGTGGAACTCCCAGTGCGATACCCGTACGGGCGCACGCCTTTTGTTGACATGACCCTGTGGGGGGAAAACACGGGTCGTTACTGTTGTCGTGTTGTTTTTCGTTGTTTCCGTTTTTAGTGGAAATCCCGGTTACGGCGGCCAACGCCGCGTTGGACTAGGGCGCCTTGGTGGCCCCTGCTGGCGTCTAAGTATATTACCACACCACTAAGTGGAACGAGGGTGTCGTCGAACTGTGATAACATATTCTAGGTTGGTGTTTACAAGCTGCTTGTGTCGTACATATAGCAACATCAACTCATCTTCTACTACTGATGCTACTGCGGTGCAAACTACTGGCGTACCGTTGTGCATGGTGGCTGGCTGGCTGGCTGGGTGGGTGGGTGCGGTGGGTGGGTGGGTGGGTGGGTGTCTACAGTAGGTATGTGGCACAATAATGGAAGGACTGCTTGACGCGAACCTAATCCCGCGCTTAATCCCGATCCCGTACGGTTTTGTGTTTCTATCGGCAGGTTTCGCACATCGAGATCTACATGGAGAAACAACGGGACCTGCTCGACATCTATCACACGAAAGTTGGTCACGTTTGACTTCGTTTTTCCTCCGTTACTGTTGTAATTTGTTGTTGTTGTTGTTGTTGTTGTTGTTGTTGTTGTTGTTGTTGTTGTTGGTGTTGGTGTTGGTGTTGGTGTTGGTGTTGGTGTTGGTGTTGGTGTTGGTGCTGGTGTTGGTGTTGGTGTTGGTGTTGTTGGTGGTGGTGGTGGTGGCGTAGTTACGGTACGTCGTATGTCATTGTCTGTTGGTGTTGGTGTTGGTGTTGGTGTTGGTGTTGGTGTTGGTGTTGGTGTTGGTGTTGGTGTTGGTGTTGGTGTTGGTGTTGTTGTTGGTGGTGGTGGTGGTGGCGTAGTTGCGGTACGTCGTATGTCATTGTCAAGTTCTCAAGTGTGCTGCCGTCTCTGGCCAGAAACGGCCAGTTGTGAGTGCGAGGGTCAGGGGTGAATGGATAGAGGTGCAATCAGGAGTCGGGGAACCATTGGTACTGCATAGCTGACCTCCTTGGGATTTCCCAGGACCTGATATAACACGAAGAACGCAGGAGTCTTGATCTTTCGACGATACCGTCGAATGACTACCAGCCTCCCGCTACCCTCGTCGAACTTGTTTTGTTTTTCCCATCCTATTTATTATCTTCGCACTACTGTCCCTCTCCGTCCATAGTCGTAATTCAGATCGGGGGTCACAAAGCGGACTCTTCACCCTCCCCCCCACTACGGTCCTTGCCTTAGTTATTATCGCGCAGAGAGTCCAGTCTTCCCAACGCTCGTCGATTATCATCCAGTTTGCTAACTCATGCTCTCGCGCTTTCCGTTAGTCGATATATTTTAAGCGAGAAAACGTCCCTACGAGCATGCAGTCGGGGGGCCTCGAACTCACGACCTTGACTCTACCAGGGACGAGATTTACCTGTCATTCCACCGGGGACGCCGGATTTTACTACGGGACATACACAACTCGTGGTCAAACCACCACAGCTGCAGTTGGCACAAACAATTCCACCGATATCTAAACTTCAGGTATTCCCGACATCGCGCTTCTTCGCGTTAGGAGGCGCGCTGCTCACAGCAGTTGCACAACGAACAAGTCTGGAACCTTACTGTTGTTTGGTGCTGCGTACCGCTGCACGATCCTTCTTGTTTCGGTCTAGCAGCCGCTAGGTTTAACTGGATATCAAAAATGAAGGGACAACTGGTGACAGGGCGAAATACGTGGTTTTGGCTACGGACGAAAGCCGCACCCCACGAGAAACCGATAAAAGAGCACTTGTATCGCGCGTACTTTACTCAGTGGCGAACTCGCGGAGGGTATGCTGTGATGCCTCCTGCACCCCCCCCATCCCCCTTCCCCGGTTGTCCGTTTGAGACAGGTTTCACCGTTGAATTGTCAGAGATTCAGCAGTTTCGAGACTATTCTGCTCGTGGAGAATTCGAGAGACTGTCCGTATACCAATTAACGAATACGTTTGGTGGCGTGAGCCCGGTAGCCGCCGACTGCCCTGCCTCGAACCAATGCACCGGAGCATTGACAAGGGTGAGTATCGCAGCCGTTGTGCTGGGCTGCTGAACCGGCGTGTTGCGTTCCATTTCTCTCGAGAGACACGGTAAAATACGTTGTTGTGGGTCTAAACACAGACTTGTAAGATTTGCTGATCGTGTCGCCGGCTTACAATGTTGCCCGTAGGTTTCTATTTTGTTACAACCTGATACCAGGATTTTGGTACTATTAACGATGGCTGGTTGCGCCTCGGCAACAAGAAGAGTCTTGATGCTAGAAACGATTGTTTGTGATGTGTCCATTCGTACACCAACCGAGAATCACGCGTAGATTAACTCTGCCGGATATTTGTTCATCCAGTTCCTGTCTAGCGACGGGATCTGGCTTCACGTACAGCGATTTCTCCGCCAAATTGACAAGCGTCGAGTGATCACAACTCGTGCTTCGGTACGGGGGGGGGTTTCCGCACGGCGTCTCGTTTTAGTGTCTACTATCATAGGCGCAGGAAACACATGACCACTGAAACGAGCTCACACGTCGTAACCTTGTGCGGTTTTAAAGCGATCGCCACTTCCGCTCAACGCATCAAGCGCACCTGCTTTCGAGCAAATTAATCCCTCACTCAGGTGTGACCAATTTATACGAGTCTTACCCAGTGCACTGGTGATACGGTGGGGCGGTCGCGTTCAGATTCTTGTGTTTTCGCCGATCAGAGGCAGTCGACCTAGCGGCCTCACCCTGTTTCTTTGCAGTCTTTGAAAATATAAGTTAGTTAGTGTGTTGAGGTTCCTGCGAAATCCGCTTCCATGGGATCGATTGCTTGTCGCCTCTAAGCCAACACAATATGTAAAACAGTCCAAATTGAGCGAGGTATAGAGCCACGCGCCGGAGTGACGTAGAACGCGGCAGCGACATCGTGCGTACCTCCACCACCGTAGGGCTGGCCGGTCGATAGCATTGCCAGCTTGATCACTTCCTTTTACTCTCGCATGTTTTTCTTCTCGCCCCTCCACGATGTTTGCGATGTGCAGGACGGGTCGTTAGAACTTGATTCCCGGTACGGGTGCACTGAGCCGTTCGGGTCGAGCCCCGACGATTCTCGGGATGCAAGGGGTACCTGCGGCGTTCACTATGACCTCAAGTTCGAGCGCGAGGATACATTTACTATCGCGGCGGTCAAAATAGGTGGGAAGACCTGCGGGACAATGTACGCCTGGCGTCTGTTGTGCTTGGTGCACCTGCTGTAGTTCTGGCCGCTGGGTGCCGTCATTCAATAGTGCAAATATTGTTGCAGCCCTCATATTGCCGACACGACGGCGTTTATGACACGTAGGAATAACCGAACAAGTTCCGAAGAGTCGTGCCTTTGACCAAGTTGTGACACAGGCGAGACTAATCGGCTTTCTCCGGGAAAAACAAACCCTCTTTGACAGCGCTCCATCCCGACAGCAGCACTACTTTTACGGTGGAGGAAGATCCTGGACTGATCAGCTCTCGAACTCTTGTGGAGGAGTGGGAAGCAACCCCGGGAACTACTGAGCTGCAAGAAATTCCGGGCCTTAAGGGTGTCAAGCTCTGGAACTTTATGATCATGGGCATCATGGAAGCGGGAGAGTACTTGGCCATATTGGAGGTGCGCAGCTTTGTGTCACCTTGCGGTCGACCGCGGAGCTCCGAGTTGGAAACTCGACGTTGGGTAACTTAGAACAATCCAATATGCTGGGGGTATGCTAGGCATGCGAACGTTACGTTTGCAACTAGAAGGTGGTCGCCTTGATGGGAAGCATCGACAATTTGAAATGTTTGCTCTTGTTGCAGATGGTGGTGGTCAGTCTCCCATCAACGCACGGTATGCAGCGGGTTCCAAACATATACTACCCCGGCCGGGACGTTTACCTCAGCTTCCCCCCTTGTCTGACTAGGTCGAAATCTACGTCACCGTGGATGAGGTGCCGGTTGTGGGCACATCCGCCAGCACCCGGAACTCCATTTCCGCTACGGCCACTACCGACGCTTCTTCGGCCATGAACACCCTGGTAAGGCAGAACATGCATGACAGCAACCATGTGTGAGGGTTGTGGGACCATTTTCATTCACGGTGTACCTTTGGCAGCTATATATTGCTGAAATTGCGCCGCTCATCGTTTGTGTCGCGGGAAAACACAGGTGCTTTTGCCCTGAGAGTATTTTCGAATCAAGCCGGTATAATTGAGTAGGAGGGGCACCGTCTTAAGGTTCCTACTGGGTTTAGCCGGACGCAGCCACTAAGCCGATTGAATGCGTTATCCCTTTGCAGGCGTCAAATGTTTTGGTCTTGTGTTTTGGCGGTTTGGACCGCGAGGAAAATGGTTATGTTACTCTGCACCACCCGAATAGTTTGAAGGCCAGTTTTGAGTGAGGTCTAGGAGTCACTCGCTTGAGTAGCGAAAAATGAGGTAAACAAAATGGGGGTAACCGTAGCACCAGTTTTTTTTTTTTATGACAATAAACGACGCGTGCTACGGTAGAGGTAGCACTTTTTGGGTGAATCGTTTTCTGAACGACCGGCCTCCTTAACCCAAATTCGTCGGGCTTCCATTTTTGTGACGAATAATTTTTCAGAGTATACTTCAGTCATGAGATTTCTCATCCGGCCGCACTTTTATTTTCCTCCAAAATATTGTTTCGGTGGGGGTATGACGCTCCTTAAGTGAAGAGCCCAGGAAAAACATGGTGCACCTCCATCGTAGCATGCGTCAAACATCTCCTAGGTAGGCATGGGGTGCGGGTAGAGCAAGAGCTAATTCCCGTACTATCGCCTGTCGCGTCTTCCGCCATAATAGGGGTATTATAGTTTGGACGCGAACCCGCGGCGAAACGCCTCAGCACCCGGTGCACGGGGCCCGCAGAGACCACCGACCACAAGCGCTGAGTCAACATGGCTGCTTCGAACCAGCCACCGGCTGTGAAGGCACGAAGCTAAGGGGTTTTCCGTTGTCGTTCTTTCTCAGCCGCCCTTTGGTCCTTCAAAGGGGACACAATGTCCACGTGTTCGTTTTCACTTTTGATACTACTAATTTTTGTCCGGGGTACGTATAAACTGACGTGGTGGACAGGATGGCGATGCAACTGATTTGTCGTCGTGGATATGTTCGTCGGGAGAGGTGTGTGAAATCACCTACGATCTACAGGCCACCGAGTCTCTCGAGCAGCTCCGCATAGGTGAGATCAGCTACACGTATCATAGTTGCCTGGAAGCCTTGCCACACTACCAGGATATTACGGGTCGGGACCCTGGTCCATCTCCTTCTATCGACACGACTAACGGGGACCGCCGCACGCAACCAAGCCACCGATGACCGAGGTGTATGTATGATCGTGATAATCGTTTAGGCGGGCTAATATACTTTGGGCAACTCTACCCCCCCTACCAAAAAACGTGCTACGCGATGTATTTCGTCTTGTCAACGAACGCTCGTTGGCTTCCATCAATGACATATTACATTCCATTTCCCCGCGTTTCCAGCATTCTCCGAAGCTTCGGACGCCGGGGGTCAGCTCAACTTCATGGCCGCCGGCGAGTCCGGCGTTTATTCCACGGTGCGCTCGGGGATCCAGGCGGGGGGGCGCTCCCTAGGCGCTGATGGTTTACAGACCTTCGGCGGTGTGCGAGCCCTAGCACGCTACGTGAAAATCGAGGCTGTACCGACGACCGGCGGAAGCATCGTCATCAACGAGGCAAGTGTCCTAGCCATAGCCTGGGGTGAGGTTGTCAGACACGTATATGTGGGCCGTGGTGTCTGGGGTTTGCTGCGATAGAGGTACTGTACCGTTTTTTATCTGAACCGTTTTCTGAAGGAGGGGGTTCCTCAACTCCAAATCATCCTTGGAACTTGTTTCTTGTGTTGCAATATATATATATATATATATTTCGCTTGGGCCATGGGATTGGCCAAGGGTTTCTTAACAAGGTAGCACATTTCGTTTCCTCTAACTCAGTTTTTACTTACTATTAGTATTGAGACCGACAAGTTAGGAGACTCACAAAAATCATGGTGCGCCTTTATCGAAGCGTGCGTCATCTCGTCAACTCATCACGACCGTAGTTCCACCGATTGAATTGCTTACGTTTACGTTGCAAGTTGCCACCACGTGCCTGTGGGGTTCGGTGTACTCGCTGCCATTCACGACCTCCGTCGTCAGGCTGTGAGAAGGAAAAAAAATCCTCACGACAGAGGTGCCTATCTCAGTACGAAATGTGAAGTTTGCGCACCCATGCGGCCTTCGCGTTCTCTTCGTGCGCGCTTGATACGTATATCAGGTGGAGTTGCGCGTGGGAGACGTTGCTCCCGTGCGTCGTGTGACTGAAAAGAAGTGGCTGAAGCCTACCGGACCTCTGCCGCTTGGAGATAATGATCGCCACGACACCAGAAGGGCTCGCGACGGAGGGTGCGACTCCCCCACACACTTTGAGGGGTGCCACGTGTACTACTTGAAGGTACTATATAAAATACCAGGTATATAATATCGATGTATTTGCTGGTGGCAAACAAACTTTGTTCCAAGTGCTTCGACGGTGCCTCGTGTATATACCACACACAGGCACACGCAAAACCAATGCAAGCATACTGCAGGCACATTATCGCTGTTGCAAAACCTCCACCCCCGGACCTCATTCGTTTTAACCACATGTGTACGGGTACGTTTTCTGCAACCTCCACCAGGGCGTGTTTTCATCCCAGTATACGCTACAGTATCCGTTGCCGGGCGTGCACCGCAGATGCCGGTAGCATTCGTGTCACGCGGCCGACACGGCCTGTGCAACCCGGCACGAAATGCGCGCGTGTATTACGATGGGATAACTTGATCGCTCACCGAATAACCGAGTTGGAAGAAACAACGGAACCGATTCAACCCACGGTAGGGGTTGAAAAGTTTGTCTCATTTGTTTTGCAACAACTGGTTAGTACGACACATTATATTTCCGACTTTTTATTTTTTATTTTATTTTTTATTTTAGCGCATAGACATGCTGGTCGGCTTGCGCGAACAAGGTTCGTCGAGCCCACGTTTCGGGTGAGACACTGGGTCCCTAATTTGAGGAACTCAGAAGGTAAGACGACACTCCTGTAAGGTGGCATTGCTCTGGGCTAAGCCCGACTCCGAGCCCCATGGACGTAGGGATATATCACGAACAATGTTGTAAAACGCGTACAGTCTGCATGTAGTAGCTGCTCGAATATCACATATTTCGGACCATCCCGAGCTAATGAACAGCGGAAGCGGACGACATGGCCAGCGTTTCATTCAGGGTTGAGGGCTAGAACTAGCGGCACAATTGTCTCCCGGCCAACCACAGGCATTCCGAAAAGTCAACAATAGTCAGGCATTGCCGCAAGAAGAAACCATTCAGGTTTTTACCCTTTTGTGGATTAACCCGTTCTAGGTACTCCAAGGCATGTATGTTAAACGAGTTTGAACAAGCATTGGAAAACTTGACTGCGTTGTATTATACAAAGCATACCTCTGGAAGCCGATTCAATACTGAAACCACGTAGTTGAAGTAACGGTAAAACGCACTGTTTTTCCAACGACACCTCAGACGTTCACGCGGCGTTTCGGAAACATTCACCGTGAAGCTTCGCGCACCTCTTTCTTGCCCTTAAGCCGAGGAAAGCATGAAGGGGGTACAGTTGCTCGTGGGTTGCGCCAGTTGTCTGGCATCTCCGGGTTTGAACTTCTGGGGGACCCCAGGTATGTAGCCAACATTCACAAAACTAAACTTGCACCCCCTTTGCATACCTTAGGTGTAATGGGCACGGAAGGTGTGTGTGGAGGCACAGGGTCTAACTACACAAAACAGGGCGTGACCTGCTGGTGTCCAAACCATTCCTAGCGGAATGCCTGAACCAGTCCGTACCGGACCCTCTAAGATATTCGGCATATTTGGGGTTTGAGCAGCCTTGTAGGTGTGAGAAGTGTGTTGACTAAACTGATATCAACCCCTATCGCATACATGTATATATATTGATGCCATTGTTTTGTCTCAGGACGGAGACATGGAGTCCCGATGGACGTGTGGCCCGCTAGCGGGCTCCTTCAGGTGGCATAACTGCGACGTTGAAATCAGCCTCAACTACTTCCGAAACGTCCGTCAAATTCAAATTGGTGAGTCACCCATCCTGCCTACAAGTCGTGGTTGCAATATCGCGGCGGGCGTAACAGTGTTCTCTCTATGGCTGTACCTCGTCCAGCCGTATGTACGCACCAACTCTGCATCACCATTCGCTACATTGTGTGTTGCTGCCGTTGGACTGCGCTCACCCCGCAGCGTTCCACCTGGGTGATGAGCAGCACAACGAGTTCAGCATCGAGGCGAAAACTGCCCAGGGTTGGATGGTGAGCTGGTTTGCAGCTCTGAGGTTAGGCGGTTACATTACGGTAAATACCACGTGTACACGACGCCTGCTTAACCGCGTGCCTGGCTTAGTTTGATATACGGGTACGCCTTAACTTAATGCGCTGTGCGAAATAGACTTGCAGTCAGTCCAAGGTAGCATTGCTGTGCCAGGCGTTAACTATCCAACTGGAAACAAACTCAGAGTGTCATCGAGGGTATACACCAATGAAGACGACGTGTGACTTAGCGAACCGGGTGAAAAACCAAACACTCCCGTCGGACGAACACGACATACCCTGAAACGCCCTGCTCTGCATAAAGCCGCAGCAATAGGCGGCGCACAGGTGCCAACTTTTAAATAACTCGCCTGGGACTATCAATATGTTATCGGTTTGTGCTCACGTGGGTTGCCGCGCCGTGTGTCCATGCCTGCCGTTTTTTTTGTGCCAGACGGTGGTGGCTTCAGCGATATCCTCCGGAGATACCACCGACTATCAGACGTTTGACGTAGGCGTCCACGCTGTAGCGCTCAAGGTCGTGCCCAAGTTCCAGAGAGTCAACCAGTGGTTCAGCGTGAAAGAGGTCAGTATCCCATCGGTGGGGGGAGCTGGCCCTTGCTACAATGTGTAGGTGTCAGCTTGTTGCCAACTGTCCACGACTATTTGATGATGCCACTCTTCAGCTGATAAAAATACTCGATAAGGCGCACACCTTGTAAGGCACAGGCCTTATCGTTGGAATCACATTGGTATTTTACGATAACCATGGGAATTTGTTCACCGGGTAAAGAGCGCCATGTTTCTCCAAGTCAAGTGTTTACATGAGGTACGATGACGAGCTCGTCAAGAGAGAGGTGCAGCTCAGAATAGACACGTGCATCCCTGCCGTGGCATGCACCAGCCGCTCGCGCTTCCGCCAGAGATTGGTGACAAATATCATTTTGTGTTCCGAGAAACGCTGTGCAAGGGGTCTTTGTTTTTGCCTACCGAGCGACATAAAGACGATGTTTCACCCGCGATTTGCATGCAGCAAGCGTACATTCAAAAGGCCATTTTATTCACGAAATAACGTGAAGTAGCCAGTTTTTCCTCCTCAAACCAACGTTAGACGAATGCGTCCAAACCGCACTTTGCGGCTAGGCATAGCGCACAGCGGTCCCAGTTGTGGCTGCATTCCCCGAGAGAACATGCCTCGTTTGCATACGGACATATTCCACGGCCCGGTGATCGTCATAGCTTGACGGGGATACAACCATTTATCTAGATAGCCAGCTTGGGGGAAGGTAGGGGAAAGCTACAAATAAGCTGGATGGGTCACCGGGCCCTTAACCGCCGTACTGATTAACTTTTGCAGCTAGAGGTGAAAATAACGCGTGATATGTAATAACCCAGTAGCTCTACAGCGGCGTATCTTTACGTAAACCCCACAGCGCTACTGAAGTAACATATTTCACAGTAGTATTGTTCCAGACGATTGTTTTCTTTCTGTATTGTGGGCGAGGAAGGAAGATGGAGCACGGTCACGGTCGGGGCAGCACGTTCGGAACCGATGTGTTCGAACCGGTTGGGCTCTCTCTCTGCACGGGAGCGGCTTCCGGCTAGTAGTGTGATACGTTTACTACGTCAGCATGCTTGTTTAAGGGATAGTGCAGCATGTCTGGTTTAGGAATACCGCATAGAAATGTTGAGCACCTCATGTGAAGAGATCTGGAATTGGGCCGGCACCCCTATTCGGTGGCTTTGCCTGACACATTCTCCCTAATACTACCAACATGGTAATAACTGGAACATGTTGGGCAGGAGCCTGCTAGATGGCGCTCTGAGGCACGGCATGGCGCGGCAACCTAAGAAGAACCTGTGCAGAAGACTACGTAAACTAGCTTGTACAGAACAACGTAGACACCTGTGAGCCGATAACAAACCAAACACGCAACTGTAGTAGCGGCGAGGTATCTCCCATGGCTTCAGCATGAAGTCTCCATGCGTCTTCGGAGACCAACAGGAAACCGTAAGGTACGTTTATCCCATAATATGTCATATGGGCGGTGATACGTTGTCTCGCGCTCAAACAGTGGGCGTGCGCCCCCTCTCGAATTTGGTTTTGCATGACGGCTGAAAGAGCTCTAATTCCGAGTCACGCTCGGGGGGTACACGAACCCAACGGCGTTTGTTCCTCTTCACATGTGCCGCGTGGTTTGATGCAGATGCTCATCCTGGAAACGAGCAACAAGGCCTTCATCGCGGGCACCCTGCCGGTGTTCGCTTTCCACGAACGTGTAAGTTAACGAATGTCCGACGCTCGGGGTGCGGTAGAGATGGGGTACGGGGCACGATTGTCGAGTTTACTTGACGTTTGCACTCAATCCTTACGTCTTATCTCAATCTCAGTAGTGTAACCATGTAACCCGCCTGCCGGAGGATCCATCCCGCAGGTAATTTTTACCGGTGTGACTTTCACCGCGAGATTGGCACCTCTCCTGCCCCTTGATTTTTGTACTGTATGGTAGGATTAAGCCCTCGGCACCCAAAGATGCGTGCTACGATGTTTTGCCCAAACTATGTCTGACTTGAGATGCCAACATATTGTTCTGACTTGAGACTGGGAGGCTCCCCGAGCGAATAGTTACCCAGCATAGCTGACATTTCAATTCAGTTTGGGCTGGTCCCCAATGTTTCGATTTTACATCTAGGCCATGGTGTTATTTGTCGGGTTGCGCTTTCCCTCCTTTGATAGACCCGGTGTGTTGGGTGGGACGGTGGTGCAGAGCTCCTCCTCGAGTGATGCAAATGCCACCGAAAATATTGGGTGCACCCCCTATCTTAGTTCGTGCTATCGCTATTGCCTCTGTTTCCACGCTCTTCACTCGCCATCCCCATTCGGATGCCTCCGTCTCGCAGAATAGCGAAAACGACCCGGCCCCAGGCAACGAGGTTCCGACAAGGTTCAGCTTCGACATTCCCGACGTGAGTGCCACGTGATCGCGTCCGTGATCGGACTGCGCAGAGCGACCCTGCCTGGTTCGCAGTTGTGTAGAGGGTAGAGCGGTATCGGACAAGGATGGCCGTGGAGACGATGCGCGTTGTCCTCGGGGAAATATGTCTTCCCTACCTAGTACACTTTGTCCACAACGCGTTCTACGCTACTTGCGGGGTACCTTTCGACCTAGGTTACGGTGGGGGGTGCCACGTTCAGTTTCATTGTTCTGGCAGGTCACAGCCACTCGTCGGCCCAGTGATTCCCTTACAATTTGGCAGCCTTGTAAGCTTTTAAAGCGTTTTGGGTTTGGCGATAGGCATCGCCATTGGATTTTGTTATTTCGCTGCTCCAACAAATGCAACTTAAGGTAAAGCCCCAGTGAGGCACGTAACGACTCGCCCGAGTCGTTTAGGCGCGGTAATGCAAACGGGCTGCCCCCCCCTTAGCACTAGCCCTTTGACTAAACCATGTACAGTCTGACCGGAAGGGCTTCTCTCAGCTGTGGGGCTTCATATTCTCGTTGAAATCGTACTTGTGTTCAGGTGCAATTTACGATACCTAGGGGGGTCCGCACCTACTAGGTTTCTGTGCCCGTGTCAAAATATCTGACCTTTGAGATATTATTGAACGTGCGACCGAGGCGTTCTACGTTATAGGGGTGGCGTGTTTGGACCAAGATATAATTCCGACTGGGCGGGCTCCTTAACCCATAATTGTTGGGCTACCATGGATGTTGCATTTTTCAGTTTTTTTTTTCGTGAACACAACATGTGACACATGCTGCGGCAGATATGCCCCGTGTTCCTTTCGCCTTCGAGGGGTCGTAGTACCTACTTTTTTTCTGACATTTTGTGTTGTTTACTTGGTTATAGTATGGGAGCTCTATACGCTATACCTCATCCCCAAAACTGATCTTAGCGGACGATAAAAGGACCACCCGACGAACAACACCCTGACATAAGTAGGAAACGAAATAGGTAGCAAAAAGCGAAACCAAAATTGCACGACGTTTTTGGGTTTAGCCCCCCCCCCCCCCCCCCTATATTAATAGGTTGGATTGGCGTCGGTTGGCAACGACGCTGTAAAACACGCCTCTCACTGCGTGAGCTCGACAACCAGGGTACCGTTTTTTTTTTTTTTTTTGGCGGTCACCATACTGGCGGTCGAGTAGATCATTTGTGCGGGGTGGAGAACCTCATTCTCCGCACAAGGGGAATGTCGTATCACGTAGTGTTATATGGTAAGGCATCCGCGAGGCAGTTACATAGTAAAACCCATTGCTGTCTCCGGAAGTGGCCACACCAGAAATTAAATTAATTCATTGAGAGCTGTCGTCCATATGCAAGTCCGCCTCACAGGCGGTTCTTAGTAAGATGCAGCTCACCCTCCATGCGACTCGCCCAATACCTCACGGCGCTTCGCGCTTGGTGCAAGCAATATCTGCCTGGTTGGTGAAAACCCAACGTGCTCCGTCCCGGCATTGTAGGGATGCGAGGGTCTATGGTCATACGACTCGGCCAGGCAACGATAGTACCCCCCCCCCCCCCTACCTCCGTCTCGAAAGGGATGCGTGGTGAATGGTCAAATGACTAAGGCAAGCAACATATGAGCCCCGTCGTTCATAAGTGGTTCAAAACAAAACGTGCTACCTATATCGTAGCGCGCGTCATATGCTTTGAGGTTATTCACCGGGGTGTACGTTTAGGTATTCTCAAAGTAGGTTTGTCTTCTGGGTGAGATATAAAGCTCATATCCTATGATCACGGGAAAAATACAACCTCAGACGAATTAGGCGCTACCCATACAAGGCAAACCCTACCGAGCCGTGCTGCATCGTGCTTAGGGGTGTTTATCGAGCTATCGTTCAAACCACAAAAGTGCTGCTAGCGATGTTGGGCAGTCCTTAGTTGGTGAGGCGATCCCGTCAATCGGAATAAGCTTTGTCGGATAATAGAAACGGGCGTTGCACGCGTCCTTTGCCATGTTGTGCCCGATGTATATTCAGGCAAGATAATGATATTCCTCGTGGTAAAAGTTGTTCATCGTTTCCCACAGTTTCGGGCGAGGTGCGGAACCCTTCCAGAGAGGAGCATGATCAACACATATGGTGCCCCCCCTCCCCCCTCCTCCCGCCTTGCCACGATAGACGGTTTTGCCGAATATGCTGCTGACATTTTCTTAGCTCTTCCGTTGAGGGACTACGCCGATACCCCCGATTGGTGTCGCACTGGAAATATTGTTTTCTCGCTTTTAGGCAACGGGTTTGCTCGCCGGAGGAATCCAATTTATTTTGCTTGTTGGCGGTTTTTTGTGAGGGAATGCGCTACTCGGGGGAGGAGCGCCAGCTGCTACCCCAGCCGTAGCGCCTATGTATCGTCGTAGCGCCATTCCTGACGTGGCATCGATCACGCCTTCCGGTGTGCCTTCGGTGGTTCTACGACCCCGGGGCCCCACACGCCCGCTGATGGCAGATAAACGAAGAACGCAGGATTACGGTGGGGCTGTCGACGGTGACAGCTTTCAAGATGAGGTTCCCCGCAGGCAGAGAGTTCGTCTTCGAATTTTCGTACTTTCAAGATTCCCCCTCTGGTGGCAGGAACGAAGTGATTGAGGTGAGACCGGGGGAGACGTTGCCTCTAGCACGGGAGGGGGGCACACTGCTGCTGAAGTAGTCACAACCCCCCGATGGACCCCACTTACCATGTATCTCCCCATACCAACACATCACCTTCGGCTCTGATTGTTCGGAACGCTCCTGTTGATGGAGGTTTTGAGATCGAAGTAGGATTTCCCTCTACATACAGTGGTATCAGCCCAAGAGCGTGTTCCGTGCGGTATATTATCCACGGTTGTACCCGAACACATACCCGGTTACCTGAGAGTATACGAGTTATGTACCAAAACCTACTACGCGCTATACCGTACTCCGGAACCCACTATGGGCCCCACGCACATACAGCCCGTTGTGTTTTCCCACTTTCACACTGTACCATGATGTTCTGATCTATATGTTCCCCGGCGATGGTGAACGAAATATTTGCACACTCGTATACTGCCCTTGCTCGTTTTTGGCGTCCTACGGTTCGATTTCCCGCCGCCTTCTCCCTTGACATATGCATTTTCGTTTGATAACTCGTCAGTATTGTGTTTGTTATAGCACGCAATCCAATCGACGGTGGCGTGTGAGCGTGCTTCTAGTTGATTCGCATATGCGGAAGGTCATGGACTGCGGGCTGGACTAGATGTATCAATATGTTCTCGACATGATCAGTGCCTTTGGTCTCCTTTGCAGTTCGACCCGATCACCCTTCCAGCTCCCTATTTCCCGGTCGATTGGCATCCTCCATGGGGCGAGCGAGACAAGTCGCAGTGCCGAGTGTGGCGTCCGTTGGCCGTCTGAGCCGTGCTACGACACACTAAGGGGTGCCCGTTTCCAACTCTCAAACTACGGCGTGCTACGGTAGCAACTAGAATGTCAACGATACTCTTCGCTACGCACGTAGGTGTCTTGTATATATGTCACATGGGTCACCAGTGTTGAAGTTCCATGTTATTTTCTCAAGTTGAGTGTTAGCGGCAGGAAAAACTAATCTGATCAAGCGAGGAGCCTTACAAACACACGCTACCACCCCCCCGATACGTTCTACGATTGAGGTATTCTAGCGTAATTGTGAGAAACAAATGTTCTGACGTGACGGGGCTACTCAACTGTACTCGGTATCGTTTGAGTTACATTCTGATTTAGTTGAAGGTCCTCGTACACCTAATGGCCGGTGAGGACGCAGACGAATCGTACCACAGCTACGTCTTATCGAATCTACGTATTGTTCATCTCGCGCCTTTAATTTGTGTCCGGGCTCGCGGGTGTAGTATGGAGGGGACACCACGAGTGAGGAACCTCCGACACCAATTATCTTACACCTACTTGCATGCCCTACCGTAGCATGCGGCCTACCACTCGCCGTGTGGGCTTACTTCCACCCCCCACGCCTCACCCGCCCTACCCGCGTACAGAGGTTCACAAGCGCCGGCGGCCAAAACGAGTGGGAGACATTCACGCTTTCGGAGCCCGCCAACATGGATACCACAATCGAGATCCTCGCCGTAAGCGGGCCAACGTTCGCCAACGTCCCCGACTATCCCGCTCTTCGGGTTGTCGACTTCCAGGTGGTCGGCGAAGATTTCGGCAGTCCAGGATACTTCAGAGTAAGACGACATGCACGAGGGTAGACTGTCTACCATTTATACAACGGAGTTGACCTTGGTGGCACGTGTATGTAGAGGCCCTGGCGTTCTCTCCGATGGCTACTGCTGTAGTCGTGGATAGGGAAAATATGTTTACTTTTTCGTTCTTATTCACGGGGGCGGCACAGTAGTGGTATGATACTTGTCCTGATCCACAGGGACAAGTTCTATCGTTAGGAGTAGCATGTATTTTTCTGCTTCGGCTTCTCACCTCGCGGGGCTCTAATTACCTTCGTAAACAAGTAGACTTAGTGAAACCAGGTGAAACTCTTAACCACGGTATATAGTATTGGTTGTTCGAATTATGTTTGGTAACACATGAGACTATACGGCTATTGGGTTGTTCCCTATTCGAGGAATTCCTTCAGTGTAACATAGTTCGAACAAGAAATGCTACTTTAACTTCTGTTGTTGAGGCCACATGATGCGGCGCAAACGCAGCGACGCAAACCGGTTTTGAGGCGTCCGAGTATAGTGTGGTTCGAGTTCGCGCAACCTCCGCTTGGCTAACGCGTTGGGCCGACGTGACGGGAATATGTGGCTGCAATAGTGCTCTCACCCCACGATGCACGCGTAAACCCTATCCGGGTGTGATGACTGTGTTCTAACTGTGATACTGCGATGATCGATTCTGATTTGCGGGTGTTCGGGGTTTTGTCATGTGTGGCAGGGCATTGTTGATCTGAGACTATCCAGGATGCTTCCGAGCTGAAAGTCTTCGAGGCAGGAGTTGGTAGCATACGATACGACGCGGGTGTACGATACACAATTACCCCCCGTATGCATGTGAGAGGCGCAGTCCGTGGCAATGTAGTGCGGCCAACCTCCTGCGATAAATGTGTGAACGGCATCGGTTACAGCAGGGGGTGTGGCCTACTCCCGCGTTTAGTGTGCGGGCCGGGTGTTGCATTTAGTATCTCTAGCTCTCTTCCGCGATCATGGTATATGCCTCGTGTGCAAACAAGTGGACACGTTCGAAAGCTCCCAGTATATCAAGCATGTCCAACGTAATCTGTGGTGAGGGCGGAGCTTCAAGCAAATTTTCGGTGCGTTGATAGCGTTTGCTTTCCTTTCAGATGGTTACGGCAGCGATGACCGAATGGGGCTCCATCCCCGACATCATCGGCGACGCCGTGTCTGATCAGCAATATATCATGACGGCCATCTGCGAGACAAAAGGCTCCACTTTTGACGGCACGGACTGCGTCGGGGAGCTCGACGATTCCACCGTATACGTGAGTACAAAGCGACGCCTCCCGTTGGCCATAATAGGCGACACCACGATATCGGTTTCGATGCCGAATACACGTTTCCCACGCGGCGAAATATGGCTCTTCCGGTTTAACCTGTATTTCAGATACAACCTGCGATGCTTGTGATGTACACTCGTTTGTTGTTTCCACGTTCAGAGGTTTCCCGCGCACCGTTATGGAAGCTAAGCTCGAAACAATGGCAGGTGACTGCAGCGTATCAAAGAAGGCATATGCGTGGTTCCGCAATACACCTGAGACCTGGTTGAAAAATTCGCTTCTCCTTTTCCCTCACTCTTGTGGTGCAAGGCATTAGACCGCGCGCATTTGGTGGTATAAGCTCCGAGTTGACTAGGCCTTTCTGTCTCACCTGGTACATTGTGTATCCTCCGGGGTTGCAACCAGTATTTGTAGCGACGGCCGTCGCAATGGGGACAACTACGCCTGCGCGGGGTGGCGAGGTTTTCGCTGGAGATGTGGGCTGGCTGCTGACTTAATTTCGCCTGCTATTAATAGTGACTAGTGGTTAGTTGACTTGAGTATTACAGGAAGCTGTGTGCGGCACTTATCGCGGGGTTTACGCACCTTTTGCCTTTTACTGGTGGTTTAGTTTGTGGCTCGATCAATTAAGTCGCGGAGGAGTTGGGGACACCCCGCCACCCACCCGACTACGATGTACCACTCTCTCCCTCTATATGCATGTGGACCGTTGAATTTGAGCAGGAGGTAGGAGTATGATATATGTATTGAATAGCACTTGTGTCTATTACTTGTGTCACGGAGACTGACAGCCCTGCCCGACAGCGGAAATATTCTGTACTTGTCGCAAACACCGCCATTACGTTTTTCACCACCGTTCGTGATAGGCCTATACTATTAATAATACCATACTATAGGCCGTGGGACTGTTATATGCAATACTTTTCTAAACGTCAATTATTGGGTGAGGTAAGGAGTCTGCTCAAAGTGAATTGGGAAGCCCCAGACAAAACATAGGCGCGTCAAACCGTTTGGACACAAAATTAGTTCCTACATAGTTATGGACCGAGCAGTGGCCACGGAATGAAATCGACCTATGCCACGATTAAAGCGATGCACGCACGTTTTTGCCATCTGAGGGTGGTGGCTTGAGGAGCTCTATACCTGACCCAAACACTAACTTTGAGAAAATGTAAAGCTGCAACACAATGGCCTCGAAACAAGATGATAAGGCATGCGTTACTAGACGACTGGGTCACTAGACGATTGGGCCACTAGACGATTGGGTCACTAGAGGATTGGGTTATATTAGGGTAGTTTCTAAGCTGTAGAGCCCCCCCCCCCCCCCCCCGGCAGTCAGGAATGTTTTCGCCAACAAATGTTCTACCTCTGTCGTGCCACGGGTCAGTCCATGTTTTGTGTAATATCTCATCGTCTGTTAAATGCATGGGAACGGCTGGTTGTACATGGAGCGGAATTATTTTGCATCTGGCGCATGTGTATTTTCTGAGGGTGTCAAGTCACTTGAGGAGTTCTATACCTCACCCAAAACCTGATTATGAGGGTAGTAAAATGAAGCGCTACTCGGTGAGCAATGCCATGGCCTAAGAGCACAAGGAAACAAAAATAATGGAACACAAGAAAGCCAGTCCAACGAGTTTGGGTTAAGAAGCCCGATCAGTCGGAACACGTTTCTTCCAAAAAGAGCTAACGCTATCGTAGCACGCGTGTTCTCCTATCTCTCGTTGCTCTCTGCCGACCAATATGGTGTTGTTTCCACCGCCACGTTGCCCCCCCTCCTGTAACAGATCAGCCTAAGCCGCGGAGACTACTTTATGGACGGGCCCATATTCGTCAAGAGCGGGGTTACCCTTCGAGGGAGTCACAACGACGACCCTCCCAACGAACCTTTCTTCTACCTATACGAGGGCGCCAACAACCGCAACACAGCGGAGGATGCTATGGTGGTCATCGACGGCGTTACGGAGGCGGAGGCAAGTGTTGTTTTGGTTTCGCTCTCTCCGAGTAATCCGGCACTATCATAGGGTCTATACACCTTTTCGACTCAATATGATGGTGATCGGTTGAGCTCATCACGGTGAGAAGCCACCGATTAGTGTGACAGATTGATTTCTTTGTATTTAGGTCAGGACTACCGTAGCGCCTACACGTGCTCGTCGGGCTGAGTTTATAAGTTTTTTCGGGGCCGTGTCTCGGGTGGGATACGGGGCTGATCACACTCGAGAAACTCAGAAGAGGGGGAACCGGCCTTGGCGTAGGATTGTCCCTCCGTCATCGCACACAGACCATCATCAAGACGATGAAGGTCCCCACCTGCCGTTGTGGGTGGTTGTTGCGCAAGGTCTGTGTCTAGGAAACGTGTGGTACAGATCGCGCAGCTTTTGTTTCCGGATCCCACCGCGCGTCAAGAGCTTTAATTATACGTACGAGATCGATTAGGAACGTGTCTCCCCTTGAAATATTTAGCCTCGGCCGCGTCATGATGCTACCTGCGTATCCATTTTCTACGGCAGGGTTTCGACGGTAGAAGTGCTCCTGCAACTGCGCCTCCGGGTATCTTCGCTTGAGGGAGCTCCGTGCCCAACCATACTAGAATTTGGGATAAAGTGCGTAGCCTAATCCCGACGAACAACGCCATGGCCTACATAGGTGTTGCCGAAAATTATTCCCAGAGACACAAATGAGCCTCATGCAGGGTGTAAATATGTAGTTGCCCAGGTAAGGAGCATAAACAAAAAATTATCGGTCGGAAAAACATTTCGGCGGAAAAGCGCTACGAGCCCCATATCATTGCCAAATTGCGCTCATCGTTCACGTAATGCTGTTAGCTTTCAAACCTCTCCGGTTTGCCTATAGTATTGCGAATACCACCGGAATGGTCCTTACATTTCCCCAAAATACGTTAACGGTCGAGACGATGCGATTCCTAACATACTAGTTAGACCTTCCCTGGTTTCGGTATAGTTGTCGTTGGAGTGGTTTTTTAGGGCTCCGACAGCTCAGCAATTGTTCACTTTTCACGAATACCCTCATGTATCATATATTCGACCGCCCACACAATTTCGAGGAGAGAGTAGTCTGAGTAGGTGTGCCATGTTGGTTTAGGGTACTGTCGTGACGTTAATCAGTGGCGCCAAAGGCTTACCGTATGCCACGATACCGTAGAAACCCATACCAGCGTTTGACACGCACCCTCGGGTAAATCCCCAATGTCGTTTTCTCTCAGAACAAGGAAGGCACACACAACGAAATTCGTGGTTTTGGGAAGTTATCATCACGAAATTGCCACCATGGACTCAACGCTCGATGTGTTTACCCCCCCCCCCCGCAGTGCTCCGTCTCAAAAGGGACGCGTGGTCAATGGTCAAATGACTAAGGCAAGCAACAAACGAGTACGCCCCCCCTCCCCCCCCCCCATTGTCAAGATTTTAGCCCCTGGCGATTGTCCTTGGGGGGGTGTGTGTAACATAGTGTGCTATACGGTTGGAGGGTTGCCCAGAACATAAATTGTTACGATGTTGTTTCACCGGGAAGGAAGGGTCTACGCCTCGATACCCCCTAGGCAAGCACTGAACATTGACGGCGATGACTAGTGCGTTGTGGTCTAGTGCGAGGCAGTCAGCAACACTACTGTGAACAACGTCGCACAGATCGCGACCCAGGTCGTGTGAAATGCTATTCTACCCCTATGGGATGTCGCCCAAGGTCCGCAAAGTGCCGAGGCAACCCAGGAAACGTCGAACTGTAGATCGTGCGATTTCTTCGACTACACCACCCAGCCACACTCGCTATTAATAGGGCATACACACCAGGAATACATAGTTTCTCTGAAAGATATAGAGAGTGAATTATCAGTAGATGCTTTGAGACTATTGTACCTTCTGATACGCTATTGGCCCGTTGCTTCCGTTTGTTTTTGTGTATACATTTTTGTTGCTTCCGTATCACGGCAGGTGGGAGAAATTAAATTTCGACGCGTTGCAAAGGCGACAGGGGACATCGTCCCCGGTACACTGGGCAACCTGTGCCTGGACGTCAGGAACTCCAAGGTGACCGTACACAGCGCTATAGCGCAGCTTACCTAATCTCCAACGCTGTTCCCCGGGCGATGCAAGGTAGTGCGCACCTGTCGCCAGGAACTCCCGCAGCAGGACCTTGAGAACTGGCGTCAACGCGTGGTCGTTGGTGGAACAATGAGAGGGGGAAACATAATGCTAAACGTCTTTAACACAATCAGCAGTTAACTCGAAAGTATAAAATGATTCATCCATCTCTAACGATGCCGGTATATATAAATGAACTCGGTTTCTCTGCAGTGACGCACGAGGAACCGGTAGGGGCTCTTCAGGAGCATCCGGTTGCCCACCTTAGGGTGTTCGGTGTTCGAACGCGGGTCGTGGTGTCGGTTAGCTCAAATGGGTTAATAAAGGTTTTCCGAGGGACGCGGTCGACAGTTCTCGCATTATTGTGGACGCGTGCTACGGTAGAAGTAGCACTTTTTGTCTGAATCGTTTTCTGAACGATCGGGCTCCTTAACCCAAATTCGTCGGACTTTCATTCTTGTGACGAATAATGTTTCAGAGTATACTTCGGTCGGGATATTTCTCATCCGGCAACACTTTCTTTTTCCTCCAAAACCATTTTTTCGGTGTGGTATGGCGTTCCTTGTGTAAGAAGCTCAGAAAAAGACAGGGTGCACCTCTATCGAGGCATGTGTCTGTGTGTATGCTTTCGTGTATGGCACCACTCTGAAACCGTGCTAACGTGGGGGTGCACCTGCAATAATATGCGGCTAGTCGCTCGAGAAACGCTGTGTAAATCACCCCGAAAATGGATGTTAGAAAAGGTGTATTCCTGGGCCGATGAGCAGTCCCATGGTCCAGGTCTGTATCGTTTTTCGAATGTTTGCCAAACGAAAAAGCATGCTGGGTAGCTCCCCAGTTGAGGTTCCCCATCAGTCCGAAAGGTGTGTCTCAGATGGCTAAAACAAGTGATCACCCTATCCTATCGTAGCACGCATCCTCTGCCCTGTGTGCAGGCAGGGACAGGTTCGCAAGACGAGCCACACTGCGGGTACTTCCCGAACTCTCCCTTGACTACTACTATGTCTGGACGAGGATTGTCACGGCTTTTCCTAGAGCAGTAGTATGTCCGTTAGACGCGCCTGCCTCTGCTCGAATGTCGCCAAATTTCGTTTTTTTACCGGCAAGGCTCCCCGACCAAAGAACTACGTATCCTATACTGTTGGAATACCATTACCTACAGCAGTACATTCGTCATATGTTGTGTAAGTAGAACGGTTAATCACGAGTTGAAGCTTAATATTTTGCTTGATTTCAGGATTAGCGTTTTGGTTTCAACAAATACCTCCTCGTGTGAGGACTCTCGGAACAATTTGGTGAGGACCCTCGGAATAAATTAGCGAGGACCCTCAGAACAAATTAGGAGCAACCCTACGGTAGCGCTCAGTGACTACGCACAGGTGCAAAGAGCAGGTAGGCCCACTCGTGAAATGTCGCTCTAACCTTATTCTTGCATTATACATACCTATCATTTGGGCGAATCGGTAAATAACCTCAAGGCAGGCATGAGGATTTAAACTTTATCCGTTCACCGTTGTGTCGCCTACAACCATTGTACCACCGACCGCGCCTCCGTTCGCTAAAGCATGGCGTCGTCGTGATTCCCGCCAATCGCATTGCCTAAACGCTATTTCCTTTGTCAACCGGGGGGGGGGGGGGGGACGGCCCCGCTATAAATATATCATATATTTATAGGGGGGGGGGGGGGGGGGGGGGGGGGGGTTGTGGCGGCCAGGGCCTAGTCCTCGAATATATATGGCTGGAGGGGTTCCGGAATGGCGCTGCCCGCTTCGCCGACTCAAGCAACATCACGTGAGTGCATCGTTCTGTCGATAAAAATGCGCGTACTCATTCTATTTCGCGATGCACGCTGTTGAAAGGTCGCTCCGACGGTGTCCCCGTGTGTTCCCCGATGCATTAATACACACAGGTTAGACGAACTGGCGATCTAGGAAACAAGTGCAATACGTATTGCATGGAGACTTGACGCATGCCACGGCAGAGGTGCAACCAGGTTTTTTTCTGGGCTCACCACTTAAGGAGCGTCATACCTTACCGAAAAAAATGGGTTTGGAGGAAAATACAAGTGCCGTCCTGCGGGGATGAGAAATGTCATGACCAAAGTATACTCTGAAACATCTTTCGTCACAAGAATGCAAGTCCGACGAATTTGGGTTAAGGCGCGCTATCGTTCAGAAAACGATTCAGCCAAAACGTGCTACCTCTACCGTAGCACGCGTCACTTTTTTGTTCGACGCCGCTGTCGTCTTGGGCGTGAACACTGACTCGATGTCCGGCCTACGTATCATTCTCGTGTGGCATGAGCGCCACCATTGAGTCTTTTCCTGCTAGCCAGTTTGGCGCCGCAGGTGCAAAACTACGTAAAACGGCACATGACGACCTGCGCAACGAACTACCCGCACCAAGATATATAGCCGCGGCTCTGCCCACATTTCGTTCAGAAGCCTCCGAAATAAACTTTCACCAAGGAGCTGTTTCGAGCAGACAAGAGCGCGGGAACATACTACTACTCGTCTTGGCTTCCCGTTTGCGCTGACTCTATTTCCTCGACGTCGGACAATACCGAACTCTGTCGATGAAGGAGTCGGCATACACCTTGTTCCTATACCAGTAAAATAGGTCATGAGAAAATTGGAATCACATCTTCTGCAAAGATAGCGGGGTGCGTGGGTTTAGAGTTCATGGTGTATTATGATTACTATGACCAGCTTATTTACAGGCTCCTAACAGCTTATGTGCAGGCTCGAAACACGGTGGGGTTCATAATTTCCTTTGGTAAAACAGGCATCGCGTAAAGCGACAAACAAACCCACGTATACACGTACGTAATAAAACAAGAACGGGGGTTGGAAGTACGAGTGGATGAAAACAGTACATCCACAACTGAGCTAATATACTTACTATGTGTGAATTTATTATTTGTTTAGTTTTTTCAAGACGATGCTGAACGTAACCTCGACACTGATGCCATGCCTGCCTGCTTGCTTGTTGTTGTTGTTTTTATTTTTTCACTTCACAGTATCATGGATTTTTTCGGGTCCCCGCTCTTGCACACAGGGAATTTCATGGAGCTTACACGCGTAGACTACTTCTACGTGACGCGATTCCCCGTGAGTTTTTGTTTAGCCAAACAACTTGGAATTAGGGTGGTCCATTGCGTTCAGTAGTTCAAGGCTAACTGCTTATGCCCGGACTTTGCTCGAGTTTGGATGGGTTTCACCGCTAATTATGCGTCGGGTTGGGAGGTACACCAACTACACTAACTTACTAGGTACAGCAGTAGCGGTCTCTCTATGGTGCTGGTACTACTTAGCACACTGCCGCGATGGCTGATGCCATCTGTGCCAAAGGGATCCCACAGGTTCTATAAGTGGGAAACCGGGTCTATGGAGGCATCATTACTTGAATGCAACTATCATATGGATCACCCTGGCGGCAGTACATTTCTCAACTGTGTAAACTAGGGATACGTATCTTGCGGCGATCGTTATTGACGCGTTCTGCGGGTTGGAGTATCGCCAAAGTATTGCCTCGGTCCTCGCTTCAGGACCTTTATAATCCTCGCCCAAAGACCGACTACGAAGGAAAACCTTGTGCTAGCCCCGATAGATTCCCACGTTAAAGGCATCTACTAAACATATCTAACGAATTATATTGTAAGCTATAGATTGGCTCAGCCCACATTGCTTAGCCCCTCAGAGCTCCGTCCCTTTGGTTATTTCGGGATCAGTAGTGGTGTGCAACTCCCACCGGAGCAGGCCTCCTTTTCCACCTCCCATCCCCGGGTTTCCAAGATGCTCGAATCTCATTTATGATTTCTCGGAATGTGAATCGGCGCCACTGTTTCGACACGCTGACGCTGGTTCGTGCCTTCCAGAGAGTGGATGCGAGCCGAGATGATAGCATCACAGCAGCTTGTGATTGTCTCGAGATTGCCCGCTCGCAGGTTTCTCGGCTGATAGATCTACACGTCGACTCAGAGACGCCGCAGTGGTCGGAAAAGGTCGAAATGTTCAGGGTGCATACATGACACAAACAAAACAAAACAAAAAATATGAGCGTTTGCACGTCAGTTGCGGGCGGCTACCGATCCACCCCGAAAAGTACCGCCCGCGATATCGAGGGGCGCTCCTTTATATATGGGGTGTCGGGGGGGCGTCGTGTGCGCCAGGCAGAAATCGGAGGTAGCCAGAAAAGACTCACGATGGGCTTTCGTGTACTCCTAGTTGTGGGCCAGCAGGACAAAGCAACTCCAATAATCGCTAAGTTGTTTCATTTTACGCGCGGTTAACTACAAGTACGCGTAGTACACCAACCTCATCACCGACGAAAAAACGGCCTTCGGTAAAGCTTTTTGGTCTCAAGGCGCAAGATATATTATCAATTCCTGGTTAATATCCGAAGATGACGCAGACAAAAACGAATACGTCTCCGTGAGGGTTATACTGTAGTAGTATGTTATTGTGCCCAACAAAGAGCAAACCAAAAGGCCAAATAAAAAGAGGTGCACCAGTTTTGTTTTTCTAGGCTCGTCACTTGAGGAGCTCTATACTAATAGTAAGTCAAATACTCAATTTTTGGAGAATTAAAAGGGCTACACACGCGATGAACAATTCCACAATCTAGGTAAACACCGAGACATATTTCAACCCAAGGATAATAAATTGACGATTTTGGCTTAACCCCTTAAGAACTGGTCCCACGTATTTTGGGACAAACTACTTGGAATTAGTGTGGGGTGAGTTTTTTAGTCCTGACTGGGCTAAGAAGCCCCGTTTTTCCGATAACGCACCAGCCAAAAAGTGCCACCAAACCTCTATCGTAGCAGGCGTCAAAATTGCTCTGGATTATTGTTTTTTACATTTTGGTTGTTTTTCGTGAAACTCCAAAGTACTAATGTTGCGCTGAAAATCCTTTACTCTGTTTCTATTTTTTTTTTTTTTTTATCATATGTTGCCCGAGAGGCCTACACGCGCTTACTCGACGACGTGTACCCGAGGGTTCCTCCGTCCCCAAAACGTTACCCAGTTTCACACGCCCTTGATATGTATTTGCTCTCGGTCTGCACGTCGACCCTGATCGTTCTGTTTGGCGGCACCCGGGGCAACGAACACCGCATGTAACTTGTCAGGACATGGACGGACTACTGATGGACACGTGCAACAACATCGCATGGGATGGCTTCAACCCTGGTGCAGCTCGAGCTCCTTCAAGCAGATTCAGCCCGCCTTCCGGGGGGAGTCAGACGGCGAACGTTGTCATCACCGGCGACTCTTCCGGCATCGTTTTCAGTAGTTGCCGCGTGAGCAACGGCCCAGGTGACGACGGGTTGCTGTCGGCCGAGCACACGGGTTTCCTAAAGTGATGCCATGAACCAATATGCCGAATGGGAATTCCCGTTTCAAACGTTTAGCGGAGATGCAGTTTAACTGTTGGGGTATACCGTGTTGTGCAGTCAGACGCATCCATCCCCCCTCGTGCAGAGAGCAGCTGCATCTTAACACGGAACGGTATATGCCGAAATCATCTCGAAATCGTGCCTCTCTGTGTGGTCGTCCCGTTACCCCTCGGGTACCACCCAGGGTGAGTCACCCGCCTGCAGCCTCTCACGAGGAACGTAGGAAACGCGCGGCCGATTTGTCACGCGGCTTGTAACGTTGAGTATCGACCGATTTGGGATAGTTCACAGCTTGACCCGCATTTGAAATTTGAAAACAAAATATTCAGGAACCGTGTGACAGTGTTTGATGGAAGTGTCGAACCTTCGTTCGTTCAGCCCCCCGTGACGGTTGCTATCGTTCTATGGCCGGCGCACCCCTGGGAAAATAAGAGTTCCAATTTTATTTAATTTTATCCCGAGGCTTTTCGCAGTTGAGTGAAGCTCCAACAACCCGATTTCGAGACCAAGAGTTACGTATGACACGAATATGGGTGATTTTGTTTACATCGAATCCATCGGGACTAGCCTAAGCGCCGTTGTTGTCGAGCAACTTTCCCCCGACAATTCCAATACTTGTTTTCGCGCCATTGTTTGTGTTTCCATATTTTCCAAAAATAGTTTACCAAAATATTGGAATGCGAAGCCTTCCTTGTACAATGTTTCTCTCTGATCAAATTTTCCAAACTTTCCAAATATATCCTGTCTTTCCTGCTTTTCATGTTTTTTTTTGTTTTAAAATCGCTAGAATTTTCGGGAAACATTTCTCGATAAGAACGGTCCCTCGGTTCACGAACTCGGCCAGGGATGAAACCATGGACTGTAAAAACAGTGTTGAAATCCCCGTTCGTGTATATAGCATGGGTCTAAACTTACCATTGTATTAGTTTTTCCTTGTGGCCGAACAAGATAATCCTATTCTATTTATCCACAGAGCCGCGGATCCTGATGGAATCGACCATGCCGCTTACCCTGGACGGCATCCGGGAGTTCGAGGGGGCCGAGAGCGGAGACTGCATTATAGGAGTCCCGGAGGTGAGCTCTACACAACAGGGCTTCAAAGTTAGAATATTTGTCGGAGAAAATTTCCCCTGATTTTCATCATTAGCTTTCTTTGCCGTAAAAAAACAGGATTTTGTTTTTTTCTAAATTATTACGGCGGGCCAATGGTCACGAACGTTTAACTTTCCTCGTCTTGAAAAACAAACGTCTATGGCAGGTTGGAAGTAATCTTAGATAACCACGGCCCGTTAGCAGCAAGCAGTATAATTCCATAATTTTGATGTTTGGAGTGATCTTGGGCGCACCTGATGTGGCCACCGTGTTCATGTCAGTACCGCGTCAGCCAGTGTTGAAATTGCACAGGTTGGAGCGATCATCTACCGATAGGTCATCACGATCTAGATCCTTTCGATCATATCTCGCCATTCTGAGGTACCGTGCAAGATGTTTTTACTGCAGTACAGATCGGACTACGAAACCATGCGCTAGATCGTGCGGAGTGGACCGCTTACACCCAGCAACATTAACTAGGTAATGCAGATCATACAGACTTGGAATATATCTTCCTGGAACGAACTAGATGATCAGGTGCTGAATCGACGACTTGTCCGACTTCTGCAAAACTGCGTTGGCCACAGTACTCGTGAATGCGTACGTACTGTAGTGCAATCCAAAGCCTGGTTCCGCAAGGGAACGTCGTAATCAAACGTTGTGGCTCGTGGGGGTCAGACTCAGCGTGGCAAGGATGCCTAAGACAACTGCACTGAAACTAGCGACACATGCACCTGGCGAGAGGGAACGTGCCGCAGCTATACCCTCGTGGTGACTAAACTAGTGTGAATGGAAGCAAGTACGACCGAAAGCCGTTGACCTAAACCGATCGAGCTAGACGCACATTCCCTGCACACAAACGGTTATTTTGTTTAGTCGCAGCTGATGGAACCTTTGTGCTATATGTTCTGCCCGGCGCCGTTTCTATCTGCTCCATACACGCCACTTGCGGGGCATACACTGATAACATAAACTATGGCGAAGAGGCTCGGTGTGCTACAGTCTTCCATTTGCTGCCCCTACTGCTGCGGTCGAAGAGACTGAAACGCAAGAACCTAACCCCGGTAAAAATACGAAGACACCATGCACCGGCCATGCTCCCCTTCATGCCGCCCCCGCGCATGGCTCAGCGGACGATCTCATCGTCCAAGTGGACGTCGGGGACCAGACCTTGTCTAAGTCAGGCGACTGCTGGGTGCTCGACTAGATCTAGTGGCGAATACCTTGGGCATATTCGCAAAAATGCTACGACCAAGTATGAATATGCGATTGTTGTTGCTGGGTGGATCAAGGCCTCTTCCGGCTTTTCCAATAAGTAACTATGATTACGGGGGCTGTCCTGCTCCCTACTCCATATATGCGAGATGTAGTCCATGCCGCGGCTACGTCGAGCCGCGGCGGAAGACAAGCGCCGCATCCGTGGGGTAGGGGGCAAGAGACGGAAGACGAGCCACGGGGATTGGATCGTTTCGTATAGGAATTGACTAAACCATATTCAACATTGTTCGGTTCATTTGGTTAAGGAGGAATTGACGGCACGAAGAAATGAGTCGTTTTGCTTGATGCTGTAATATGCTAGGACTATGATATACTGGCACATTATATTGTTATCTCGATGTTTGCATTACGACTTTTGTAGCACGATGTCAGAGTACTAACAGCTACAACAGCCGTATGATGCCACATACCAGGTATAATTTATGGCAGACTATTTATCATGACCCGCAGTATGATTACAAGATGACAAATCACCCGGTATATCGAGGGCCTAAACCCTTGTTTTGAGTTGAAGACAGCTCCGGAAATGAAATGATGGATCGAGCTTTCTTGTACTTGAGTTCACACATACGACAACCAGACGACGTTCTGTTTGTTTCGTTGTCTACGGTACCTATTTATTCTACAGCGGACAGCTGATGTTCCTGCTTTGTAGATTTGCACTTTGGTTTGGCGTTTTAAACTAACGTCGGAACATTAAACTACCAACCATACGATGGATGTTTGGTGGTCTATCAAGCACGGGGAAGATAGTGGCTGCAGTCGAAAACACGACAGAGACTTTCCATCGCAAATAGTGGGATATTCTAGATGGCGTTATATATTACGTAGATGCGCGCTATGCTCGCAAGGCTACAGACCAGAGGTTTGACTTTGATGGAGTGATTTTGTGCACCCGGTGTCTATGTTTCGTTTCGCTCCAGGACGCTCATGTCTAGATCTTGAGTCTAACGACAAGCTTAAGATTTGCACATACGGTTGGCAGAGCAGCATGACGAGTTTATCATGAAACCGTTGCACACGGAGGCGTTTCGTTTTGACCGTGACGTTTGTGATGCATGTGTGGCGATTGCATTCACAAAGTTTGATTTTCCGGGAGTTTTCTGGCATTTTGTTTTGTGGAATACGAGTAGAAGTTACGGTATCGGAGGAATGTTTTTGGGAAGTACTTGAGGAATTAAGGTGCGACTTCTGGAGTTCTTAGGGGAATGGGGCATGTGTTGCGAGGTACCCATACTTCGAGTCAGGGTGATACGTCAGTAAGGCAAGCCGATGGTCTTGATTAATCGTGTCGTACGCTTTGACTATTGGTTAAGTGCGCACAACGTTCAGGGAAACCAATTACTGATACTTAGAGTACTTTCGAATTCGGATACAGGTAATTTGTTGTCTTCTTGTATACTTACGAGGGGGGGAGTGTCTAGCAGGGGGGCTGCTATAATTCGATTTCAGTTGTTCTATCGGAGAGTTGATGTTGTCCTGCTGCTACAGCGAATACAAGGGGGGGGGGGCGATGTTATCAGGCAGGACGGTGTTACTTATTTTGTTTGAAGGTTTTGTCAGCATGCTCTCGTTTGTTGGATTTTTCCCTTCGCGTAGTTGCTGTCTCACTTGGTTTGGGAGATCTATACAGGAACCGTTATATTGAGAGATTACACCGTCCTGCCTGATAACATCGCCCCCCCCCTTTGCGATTGCCGTTTTACGTTTGCGGTTATTTTCTGCTCGTGTTTGGTAGTATTGCCGTTTTACATTGGCAAATATTTGGGGTGGAATTTCGACTTGCCGTTTTACCTTGGTAATTATATATCATAGAGTTTTCTATTTCTCGTTTCACCTGGCAATTGGTGATGGGTTGTTCGGGACCTATCGTATCGCGCACCGAACAGGGAGGCTGTTTGAGGTATGCTTGGCTCGAAACCGGGTTTGCGGGTATATTGGGGTTGGGTGTATTATGGGGTTTAGACTTGTGTGTCGAGGCATTATTTGATATGCCAGCGCTTTTCCGGAGTATGGATCTGCGTTACGAGGTATTCTGGTTATACGAAATGGTACGACCTGCGTACGTGACATGCTGGTACGTTGAAAGGGTTTGCGACAAACAAGGATCGACTCGCGTACGTGTGTGAGTCCAGGCGATGGCAATCTTAGTGCGGCTTACTTGTGTGTGGTGCATGGGGTGGAGTCTCTAAAACCTCAAGGTATGGGCCTATCTGGTGTGTTTGTGTTTCGTATTGGTGTAACAAACTAGGGTTTACCACAGACCGCTGCCCCTCAATGGCAGGGCGGGCACAAGACGCATGCTACGATAGAGGTGCACCATGTTTTTGCCTTCTAAGGGTGGTTACTTGAAGAGATCTACACCTCACCCCAAACATATTTTGGAGGAAAGTAAAAACGCTACCCGATTGAAACTCCCATGGCCGAAGCAAACAAGAAACAATATTGCAACAAAATAATGAAAGTAATGACAGTCCGCCGATTTTGGGTGAAGGAGCTCGATCATTCAGAAACAATTTCACCCACAAAGTGCTATCTCTATCGTAGCACGCGTCACAAGTTGGATGTACGAGACGCATGCTACGATAGAGGTGCACCTGCATACAGTACATTTTCTGAGGGTGGCCAGTTGAGGAGCTCTATAAACCCCACGCCAAACCTGATTCAGAATGAGAACAAAAGTGCTGCTCAATGAACCATCCAGTGGCCTTAATATACAACCAAACAAATTGCAGTACAAAATTGGAATTCCGACGGTTTTGGGTTAAGGAGAGTCCCTTTGACGAATGCTACGATAGAGGTGCACCGTGATTTTTCTGAGCTTCTCACTTGAGGAGCTCCATACCTCACTCGAAAAGCGATTCTGCAAGAAACCAAAAGTGCTACCCGACCAACAATCCCATGAGCTAGGTATACTATGGGAAATATGGCGACGAAAGAATGAAAGTCCGACGAATTTGGGTTAAGGAGCCCGATCATTCAGAAACCGTTTCAGCCAAAAAGCGCTACCTCTACCGTAGCACGCGTCACGAGATCGTCACAAAAAAACACCTTTTCGACATTGTTACTTTTTAAGGTTCTGAACTCGCGTCAATTCGGGGAGACTCCAACCTCTACTCGTAGGGCTGAAGAAGAGTGGATATGAATACGCCGCGACATAGTAGGTGACACGCCACATAGAGGGGTTCGCCTGGTTCGTAGGCGAGCAGGGGGCGAGAGTGTTTCCTACATACTACATCAACACTATAGGTGTTGTTTTTGTTAACGGAGGACTACACGTTGACGCTGGGCCCTTGCAGTGGTGGAAAATTGTAAACAAATTAAAGGAAGACACAAGATTGGAAAAACGAACATCCCCGAAATGAGCGACAGCCGGCGAATCACGGGCAGTCGTACGTCCCCTCAGAGAAAACGATGGCCCACGCAATAGAAGCACGCCCCGCAAGCCGCAAGGGGTGTGGGGAGACGCTGCCGTGAGTCAGTCAGAAGCCGCATTGCGCCAGAAACGACTCTTGACGTATTTACGTGAACTCGAAGCTGCGCGCCAACACCGCGAAAACAAACCGTTCCGGAAACGTTACTCTTCGCTGGACGGACTGATGCCTATATACTGTAGTACCACGACGAGAAAATCATCGAGAAAAAAACGGAAGGCACGAAGTGCTTTACGGTTTCAGGACGGGCGTTGTGAAGTTTGGTACGAACATGGCGCCAAGCAAAAATATGCCGAAACCGAAGTATGTTACCGTGTCTAGCAATGAAGATTGTCCCTAAATAAGTTCAGAAACGGGGAGAATCATTGCTGGTTTAAGATCAATTTGTTGCACATGTTCACAGATGCTCCGAGTATACTCGTAGTATCGAGTATTTTTCGTACTCCATGTCCTGAGAGTATTAGAGTACTGATGGCCTAAATACTCGGAGTACGTGGAGTATGAGCAGTACTGAAGGCCCAAATACTCCGAGTACTGGCAGTACGAGCAATAGTTATCCTCGAGTACAAGCAGTACCCGGAGTACAAACATCTAAATTACTCGGAGTAATCCGAGTATCGGGAGTATTGAACACCGTAATACTTCAGCATTCGAGTAAAATACTCCGAGTAATACTCTAACCCGGAGTACCTCGGAGTACATAACCCCGAAATACTCCGAGTATTACTTGTACCTCGGAGTATGAAACCCTGATATACTCCGAGAATTGAAAGTATCAGCAGTACGAAATGCCGATACACTCCGAGTACTCAAAGTACGAGCAGTACAGGATCCATAAATACTCCGAGTACAGAAAGTATTCGGAAGTATCGAACCCCAAAATACTCCGAGTACAGCAGTATTCCGGAGTATCGAACCTCGAAATACTCCGAGTACATGCAGTATCGAGAGTGCTCATACCCGAAATACTCCGAGTACGGGTAGTATCCCGGAGTATCGAACCCCGAAAAACTCCGAGTACACGAAGTACATGAAGTCTTTTATCTCCAATACTCCTTACTTTACTCCAAAGTACTGGGAGCATCTGTGAACAGTATCGTTATGATCCCTTGTACTTGATGCTCGTATATTCGTGACTATCGTATGCTATATAAAATATGAATGCTTTTTTTACGAGCGAATGGCACGAAATCCGAAACTTCAGAATTTTATTCACGGGAAGTTGAAAATCACTTGCCCAACACGGAACATCAATATTTCAAATTATGCGTACGTATATACGTACAATTATTTTTTGTACTCGGAGTATTTCGGGTATGAACACTCTCGGTACTGCATGTACTCGGAGTATTTTGGGGTTCGATACTCCGGAATACTGCTGTACTCGGAGTATTTTGGGGTTCGATACTCCGGATTACCTTCTGTATTCGGAGTATTTCAGGGTTTCATACTCCGAGGTACAAGTAATACTCGGAGTATTTCGGGGTTATGTACTCCGAGGTACTCCGGGTTAGAGTATTACTCGGAGTGTTTTACTCGAATGCTGAAATATTTCAGTGTTCAATATCCCCGATACTCGGATTACTCCGAGTAATTTAGATGGTTGTACTCCGGGTACTGCTTGTACTCGAGGATAACTACCCAGTACTCGGAGCATTTTGGGCCTTCAGTACTGCTCATACTCCCAGTACTCCGAGTATTTAGGCCATCAGTACTCCAATACTCTCAGGACTCGGAGTGCGAAAAATACTCGATACTCCGAGTATACTCGGAGTATCGAGTATACTCGGAGCAACTGTCCACATGTTCTATAATATTTAGTCGGGAAGTAAAGTGTGTGGCGGCTGCTGCTGGGCCCAATACTCTTTCCGAGAGATCGTCGTCGACACTAAGGTGGTAAAAACGTTTCTTTACGATACAGCTATATATAGAAAGAGGGGTTTTGTACGTAGACGACGGAATGGCCTCCGCTATCGGAGTAACGAACAAAACAGGGTTTATTGGTAGAGATAATGAGGCTTGTCTGTATCGGGGACTGGGATAGAGTATGGTTAGTTTTGGTTATTTGGGGCTTCGGAAGGACCTGCAGGTAGTAGCCATTCCTTTCGAGAAAGGCATCAAGTGCAGGTCAGCATGCCCATGTCGAGCGCAAGAAAGCACGAGGTTCCTGCCGAACACTGTCTACAAAAAAAAAAAAAAAATTACTCGAAGACCCAAGAAATGTAGGGCACAGGTCCTGCGATACAGCCCTTAGCTGGTCAAGGTGTCTCTGATTTCTAAATTCGGAGCGCAGGAAGGTGGAAATCTATGGAGGTTGCGGCAGGCATTAGGGAGGCAGGGGTGGGAGCAAATGGGTTCTCCACTGCGCTCTGAAAAGGGTTTGAACAGATGTAGTTTGGGGAGGGTTACTCAGTTGTCAGGCCGACTCTCTGGTGTGAATCAGGGTGTAAATGTTGGATACACGCGTTGCACAATAAAAGCAGCACGTTTTGGCTCAAACAGTATCTGCATGACGGGGCTCGTCAACCCCAAATCGGCGGAATTCCAATCTTCTTGTGTTGCAATACTCTTGATTTGTGTACTCAGGCCGTGGGATTCGTTCATCGGGTAGCCCTTATGTTTCCCTCAAAAATCGGTAGGTGCCCCCTTGAAGAGCTCAATACAGGGGAAACAGTGTTTTCTGTAGTTACCCTGAACCTCCAACACATACCGTCGGATGAACCCGGAAATGCAAGCACGAATACTGTATGGTCGCTAAATCATTACCTTCTCGTAAGCCAGGAGGAGCCGAGCACATTTATCAAAAACAGGATGGTAGTAGCTTTGCTGCGTTGGTATATTTCAGATTAATGTTTCGTGCGTGTATCAGGGCTGTGGAACTAGTCATGGTATCTTCATGCGTATCGCTCGCAATAAGAGCATCCGATCCGAACCCGTGCCCTGGTCTAACATCCACCCACTTTTGGAAACACTGATGGGTATACGTGTATTACGTGGCAAGATATTTGCGCCCGGACTGCACGCTGGTCATGCACATGTGTACACACCGGAGGCAGATCGGGAGATTGCATCATGTACCAGGTATCTATGTACAGCATAATTTCCTTGCAAAGCAGTGCCGACCCAAGCTATGCACAGTGGAGGTGGTAACCCCCATTACTTCCGACGAGTCTAAGCCACTAGCGTAAGAGGCCTTGGCGCGTGATATGATAGAGGGGGCGCAATGTCGATAAAACGGTTTCGGAATGGCCGGGGCCCTTAACCCAAAGTCGTAAACAAAATCAGTATGGTGTTGAAACTATTTTTTGGTTCTATACTTAAGGCCCCGGGGTTGTTCATCTCGGGTCGCACCTTTGCGTTCCTCCTCGAACAGCTTCCGGGTGAGGTGCATATTTCCTCAAGTGGCCACCCTGAGAGAATACGTGGTGTACCTCTACCGTAACAGGTGTCCCTTGCCCGACAGTCTTCCCCGTCTACTCCGAGCAGGCGAAGTGCCCGCTGTCCGTGTTGTGTTCGAGCGTTGACGCATGTGGACTACTGGGCTGCCTTTTGGTGGGTAGGAAATCCATTGTGCGTCGCAGCCTGTCGGTAGACGTTTACTGTAGCTAGTACTCGGAAGGCCGGCCGCAGACCTTGGCCTCAAAAGCCATGGCAATCGCATTGCAGTAGATGTGCAGAACAATTTCGACGATGGTGTATTGTTCCCGTGTAATCGTATCCGTCCATGCGTGATATCCATCGAATATTATCGAGGTTAATAGTATTTCTTATTTTTTGCAACTGAACAATACTTGCAGCTATATGTGAACCAATGCAAATTCACATAGAGTCCCTATATGCGCTCGTGAAAACGACAACTTCTCGTCGACAGCCGGCTCCTCTACACTCACGGAGACGAAACGCTTATGCGTGAGGCACGAGATGAAGAGGGACTGTTGCACGCGGTTTCTATCACAAACCAAGGGACAATCAGCACTCGTATGACAACTAAAAGCCGTACCTGCGTGGTCACAAAAACTAGGGCCCCAGATCGCACGTTCGTATAGGCAAGGGCCATTCGCTTCGAGTCTTGCATAGCAGGAGCAGTGGCACCCGTCTCATTAAAGCGTCTTTGAAAGCATCCCAACGACAAACAAGCGCGAACCGCAATACGGCACGTACCCGAAAGCGGGCCACAAGCCGTAGACATGCACCAACCAATCGAAACCCCTACAGTATAACTGCGGGTAGCGTGCTTCCACTCTACACTACTGTATACAAACCGACAAGAGCCTACTAGAATACGATATGTCGCAGTCCAGTAGGCGTGTTTGGCTCACTATCTGACACATCGTCACCGGTATTCGCCATCGCCGCTGGCAAAATAAAAAAGGGATGCTTCGCAGCTCGGTGAGGGCATTGATTCTCACTCATGGTCTCGAATGTCCCGGTTATTTTCGTTAGATATGTACTACAGGATATTCAACGTTGTAAAACTTTTGTAAACCGCAGCTATATATTTAGATGATCTCAAAGCGTGATCTGACTGCCGTGTATAATGTTTCGCACATCAGCAGGCTGTTATAGTTGTTCCCCTTAGGAAGGAGCGACAATGCCCCCTATGTCAGAGGGACGTCAAAGTCCACTGCAAAGTACCTGGTACGTTATGGCATATAAAACCAAGGCGGATACACTCCCCCTTTTACCGATCATGTTTGGTAACATAATATCTCATAACACAAACTATAACTCCGAATACTGCCCCCCCCACTGCCTGGTCGGTGAAACCCGGCATGCTCCGTCCCGGCATTGTAGGGATGCGAGGGCCAATGGCCATACGACTACGGCCATGCATGAAAATGAAGCACACCACCCTCTCCGCCCGAAGCACTTGTTTCTAGGCTGCCATCCAAATGCAAAAATGTACGCACAATGTTCTGAATCCACCTCATAGAGTGATTGTAGATAGGACGTAGCTTAGCATGCATGCCACTCGACGAACACCTGACGGAGCTTAGCGCGTACTGCAAGAAATGTGTGTCTATTCGGAAACAATAACCCCACGTTCCCGTCCCTGCCTTGTGTGTAGAGTTTCTAGGATATATGGTCATCGACTACGGCCATGCTTGGTACGATCTGCGTGAGTGCACTTGCTCTGCTTCCCTCGACCGAATGTCGCAAAGGACAAGGAAAACCTATTCCTGATCATGAACTATCTAGTCCAGGTCGCTAGGTAGGACCCGTGTCATCTGCATGGTGTAACACTTATACATGTTCTTCTGGTGGCGGAAATGCAGTAACTCGTCGCACCCGGATCTCCCTTAAAGCCAAGCCACACTGAAACAGCATCTGCAAGCGGCACTACTACAGCACAAGAAACACAAATCAATACGTAGTTCAAATTTCAAATCCGCCAAGAGCAAACCTTGCTCCTGCAGCGGTAGGCCGTAGTTGATCATGTATATCTCGGCAGAACACACACAAGTGTACAGCTTGCGAGCGTAGCCCGGGGACTGTTTCGATTCGGGTGTACATTGTGAGCTCAGGCCGGACAGTGTTCGGCTGTATTTCGTTTGCATAGCTTATATTTCCTTGTGTACAGCTCCTTGCACAAAGGGACATCAATGTCCAAGGATGCCATGAAGGATGTACGAGACCATGATGTCCTCCTTTGTCCGACCTGCCCCATTCACTAAAGCCAGTTTCCTTAGAAATACCGAAAGACAATTTGATCAGCCCAGAAAACACCGATGTCCTTAGCGTACACCCGGGTACAGCTCATGGTAGCATTTGTCTCAATGTATTTGCCACTGGATCTAGTGAAGCACCCAGCAGTTGCCCGACTTGGACAAGGTCTGCTCATTGACTATGACCTGGACATTGAGGTCGTCTGTTGAACTCTGCGGGCGGAGGGCGGCACAAATACGGGTTTAGGGCTCTTAGCGTCGAACGATAATCAGGATTGTTCTTGCTGTCTCTTTCCTAGGACATTCAGTAGGACAAACAACATACAATAGTATGTAGACGTACGTGCGGTAGTGTGGCAGAGTCCGTGCTCTCATGTGGCGTGTATCGCGGAGCGAGATGGGACATGCACCAAGGGTGCACAAGTTTATGTGGCGTGTGTCTCACAGTGAGAACCAGTCTATCTACTGGGTACGACATCACATAATTTTCAGGAACTGCCCGGCAAAACAAAACATAGCATACAGGAAAATGTATGTACTCGTAGCCTACTCTGCTCAGGTTAAGCTCTTCCTACTTCGCTTCCGCCACGCTTCTTTCCGCGGGGTATATATAATGTGCGGGTTCTATCGCAAGCCTCAGTCGGCACCCGTTGCATTGCCTCACACGTACCCATCGTTGCCACGCCGAGTTCGACCGCCCCACGTGCCAGGCCGCGTCATCTAAATATCCCCTACGAAACCAGGTGTTGGTTTGTACTGTTCCCTACTACTGCTGTGGGCAAGACAGTTTGGCACGCATTATTATATCTAGTGCTCTAGATTGTTTCGGGAACAATACGTTCCCGACTTGTGTAGTGTACCGGGTGGGAGGTATACACTTTGCAGGATCGGCAGCAGTAGCACATGTTTTCTTGAATCAAACGTGTACTAAACAGATCTAGATTTTTCTCGACGTACTATGATCTCGATCTTTGTATTGGACCGCAGTGTGCAGCAGTGCAGTACTGCTGTACTCTGTATACTCGGTGAGGGAGATTTTCCTCATTCCTCTTTTGTCCAAGGGCGTAAAAAAAGAAGAGAAAACGACACCACACTCGTAGGAAGGTCAGAATGAACAAAAAACCGGATCGCTGTGCCTGATCACAGGAAGAAATGAGCGAAAACCGTTTTTTTTTTCGTTTTTTGTTCCCTTTTTAACTTGGTTTTAGAGACCCCCCCTATTTTGTTTCGCTGATGGGGAGGGGGGGAGGGGGGGTGGTAATTAAAAAAAATGACTTATTGTTTTCTGGGATCACAACGGTCCGGCTCTTCCCTCCAATATAGGGGGGGGGGGTAGTGGGGTATCTGGGATTCAGATCCGCGCATACCCTTGTTGTGTCTCTTCTTTTTTTGTCGCTTTTTGCCTCGTTTCTCTACGTATACTTTTGCTTCATTTTTTTCCCCGGCGTCTTCAGCCGGTATCTTTTTTCAGATATCACGCTTCAGCAGATGCTTTACATGTATGTGTGTGCGTGCGCTTTCTTCTTTTGCCATCCCATTCATTACTCGTATCTTCGCCCTTCTTTTCTTTGTCCCTCCATAGCGTCGTAACTCAGATCCGGGGTCACAGATCAGGCTCTTCCCCCTCCTCCCCAATACGGTTCGTGCTTTGATTTTTATCGTGCAGAGGGTTCAACATTCCCACCGCTCGTCGATTCGCGTCAAATTTGCTAACTCACGCTCTCGCGCTTTCCGCTACCGTACGCGTAGTCAAGATATTTTTGCGAGAAAAAGTCCCTACGAGTATATACGAGTATGCACTCGGGGGGATTCGAACTCACGACCTTGACTCAAACAGGGACGATAATCACCGGGGACGCCGGCCTGAGTATTGAACCGCATTGGCTTAGTTTGCACCGCACTTTGATCAAGTTGCGCCGCATATTTCTGTAACGTATATTCTTAGATACGTACGAGTACAATTCTTGTTGAACTCACAGCTGACGTATTTATAATAATTTTATTTAATTCTTCTCGGTCGCATATCGACCGGACAGTTCTTCGTCCGCCTACCCTGAGTTTGCGACGTGCCTCGTCTACATTTCCGTGGTTGGAACGACTCGCTCTACCTAGCGGCCCTGCTGCATTGCTTGGCACACGACGAGTGACCGCAGGTATATCATGAAGTTAATTTGTCGTGAATAGAGATCAAGCATTGTCCATTTGGTTCTCCGCTATTGTAAAACTGCAGCTGTGATATAATCCACACACACGCACGCAGAGGCCTGTTCTATTGAGGCACGTGGATCCGTCCTAGCTGGCTGGTACACACACGGGTAGCATACAGGTATGCATAGCACCGACATCTTCCTCCTCTTGGTGTGCTGCTTCGCCCGTGCAGCAGTCAATCTGTTCCTCTTGGGCACGTATGCGTTTCTTCTACATATAGTAGCAGCGCTTGTGCCCCCCTTGCGTCATTTGTGTGTTACATTTAATTTCACACTGGCCAGGCACTGGTAATTTGTTTCATTTTCATAATTTTGTTAGTTATCTTTTCTGTATATTTCGTACATCGTCGGATATACATTACTTCGTATATGGGTTGTTATTTCGGTGTGTGTTTTCGTACCGTAGTGGCAACAGTCGCAATGAAACGCCAGTTGACGAGAGCACAGGGAGGAGACAGCCGACAGGGTAGCAAGATACCAGGCCGAATATTAATAGTAAGTAGAGCCCGTCGAGACTTCCCGTATCGCGCACCTCTGTTGTTGCTTCGAACGCGGCCCTGTTGCGTTCTGTTTTGGTTTCGTTTTCCTTTTTTAATGTTTGTCTCGCGCTCTTATCCCTGTGATACGGGAAACGTACAACCTGGCTTGGTGGGTGGCGAGCACGGTACTTTTCCTTTGGTGGTTATTTTCTGGTGTTACTGCTATTATTTTCTTTGCTTGGTGTATTGACTGTGTCAGCTCCTCTAGTGACGCACGACGACAGCGATGCAACAACCCCTCGCATTATGTTATTATATTTTATTGGGTTTTGCCGTGGTCGCTTTTAGCCTCTGTATTTCTGTCGTTCCGAATATTCCTACGCAGGTTTTCTTCGATCGTTTATGATTGCTATTTATTGATACATACAACAGTAACATCCGAGCCTCTGGCTGGGGTACAGCAGCGTGCCTCTCTCTCTCTCTCTCTCTCTCTCTCTCTCTCGCTGGAGCTTAGCCACAGCACCCCCACACCAGGTGAGGAGGCAGACCCACCTGTATCCGCAGTGACCTTGCCGTCGACCAGAGAACACAGCGGCAGTGTAGAACAGCAGTACGAGTATAGTGCAGTATTGCTGGCTCGTAGTGGGAGTAGGGGTTGATCTACAGTGTGCTGTGTTCCAGGTGATACCTCACAGTCTCTGAAGCCAGGTTTCAAGTTGCCCGCAGACAACCACAACAGCAGCGGTAACTGTAAAAGCCCGCATGCATTATCAGTCAATATGCGACTCAAGGCTCTGCTTGTTTGTCTGCCCTCAGGTTACCTTTCTACCTGCCTTGTAGTCAGGCTCTGCCCGAGTGACCCAGTGCCCCCCCCCCGGTATTTCGTCGTATAATATACCGAGTATACAGGACACCTTACAAGAAAACGAGCAATGTTGATGAGAAAGGCAGGGTGATATTTACGAGGGGAAATTAAATTCGGAGTCTTTATACGAGTGAAGTTAGTGCATGAGTACGTAGAACGCGACCATTCTCAATTAAGAAATCGAGCCTGGGTCAGCTTCCCTGTCGCTTGTTGTGCTGCGTACCCGTATACTATTTTGGTACAGTAAGGGCCCGCATTTACGAAATATTGTGTTAACAAAGGGAAGCTGACTTTGTTGGGTTTTTTTAATGCAAATTGGGTACGATATAGGAAAGAAAGCTCAAACCGGGCAACGAAATAGGAAACAGCATATATATATGTAAGAAACAGCAGTGACTGACTGCCGTCCACCCAATTCAAGCGACGATAAACCTCAGCTCCCAGCCTTGCTCCGATAACCCATAAAGAAAAGGGTGGCAGGTACGTATTGTACAGCAAGCCTCATCACAGCCGCCATTTGTTTTTATTCCTCACATTTTTACAATGTTGTGATCACTTTTTTCGGACGTCACCGGTGAAATGTCCCCTTGGGTATATGGCTGTAGGAAAAAATCAAACACATGAGTGAAAACCGGTGTGGTCAACGCGAACTATTTTGAAAGACACGTCCTCTCCATTGCCTTGAAGATGGGGTGAGGAGCTCAGGGCAGGCGCTGACTCCCAATGCCCCCAACGCGGGGGGCGAGTTGGTCGCCGTAGTGTCAGTCTACACTTAAAATACGTCGAGAGCATGGCAGGCTTGATTGATGAGTTATCTTTGAGTTACGTCAGTGTTGTGTAGATTTTCGCCGCCACCCATCATGGTGGATACAGCAGGCTGTGGCTTCAACCGTGCCTGCAATGTTCTTGGCGTTGGTGTCGGTGGATCACTTAATAAATTAGTAGTGAGTAGTACTCGTCGGTTGCGCCTGGCCTCTACAATATCAACGTCATATGATATGGTGTTCCCACGGTTTATACAAAAATACGAAGCAAGAAACAAGAAACGTTTGAAACGGTTCAAGTTGAACAGAGAAAAATAAGAATAATCAAAGGGCCCACAATAACGATATACAGAACAAATGAAATTTGGAAAAAAAATGTACAACCCAATTCGCTTTTGACTAATCTAAACTTGCACCACCACCAAATATTAGGATTATGGGGGAAAATTCGATTCGAATTGGTCGAAAAAAACAAGAAGGTTCCAGGACCTTTTTCTGGTTATGATCCAATAACCGTTGGGAGTTGGGCCGACTTAGACCGTCATGTCCACGGTGGGTAAACGCCCCTGGCACCACCTGGCGCATATCTTGGTCGCATCGACGACCCCAACCGAGGCGACAACACGTGAACCACAACGCGAGGCCACCGGGACAACAGCCGCGCCTACGCCTACGGGCCACAGCACAGCGTACCCCGCGGTGGCACCTTAAAACCAATCATCATGCCAATCGCAATCCCAACGTTTCAACCAGCTCGATGTGCCAACCCGAACAAAGAATCTAGTGATCTAAACAAAATAAGCAAGATACGTTCAATACTTCGATATATTACACCATCGCCGTCGCTGTCCCGCCGGTGGCGTTTCAGAGGTCCCTGCGCCCACCCCAACATAACCTGGGAGCGATAGCTTTCCTAGCCTGCGCCGCAAAACGCAAACAAAAACACTGGCCGCGGCGCGCATGCGTCGACGCATGCATTCCTTCGCTCTCGTCCACTCTTGTCGGATTTTTGTGACCTGGACGTTGCGAGAGGTACTGCGTTATTTCGTTTTCAGGAATATTTGAACAAAACATTTTCCTTTCCCGATAGTACGCAATTTGTTTTTGTTTTTTGCGAAATCAAATCCAATATAGATTTTGTTTCCAGTTTTTGTTTTTTTTTGCTGTCGTCGTTAATATTGGTCCTAAAGCACCGTCGCATAAATATTGCTGGTGAGGGTACACTAAACAAGACGTTCAGCCTGGGCGCCAAATAAATTGACGTTTCTTTACACCGGGCCCCTACTGCTCTACCCTTGAACACACATCCATTTTGTTCAACTACAAACCCATGCTTCCGATATACCGGCTCCATCCCCGCCAGTATCTTTCTATCTGTATCGACGGCACAGTGGTGACGGGAAAAGTACCCGTAAAAACTAATGCTGCTTGTACATGAATCTCGTCACCTGCCATCGCCACAATCGTTGCCTTTTGTTTTTTTGCAGGAAACGTGCATTGACTTGAAAGGCGCCGAAATGCCTCGCACGTCGTCGCTGCTGTCGTTCGGCTTACTGCTACTCCGGCTTCAGAGCACGTCAGGTGGGTTGTTTGGGTTCAACTGTATTAGACGGCATTTTTATTTTGCTGTTCTTGTACAAATAAACACGCCTAATATGTTCCTACGTATATATATATGTATAGGCTGAGCCTCCGCCGGCTTTGTTTCTGGATGTTTCGGCTAATTAAATACCATTACATTTATGTAAACTGGCGTCGGTTTTACTTGCAGCTGTTCGTAGTGAACGACCTTTTTTGTACCGAACAGAGCCGCGCTTTCACAAGGTCCCCCGTATTATTTACAGTTAACCGTCTGTGCACGGTGCGGTTTTATGTAATAGAAAATCCTACTGTCCGGTTCAGTGCGGTTTTAAGAATTCGCAAATCTTACGGTACGGTTCGGTGCGGGTTTGAGTATTTGTGAATACTACGGTGCGGCGCTGTGGTATATATTTGCGGTGCGGTTCGGTGCGGTTATTAAAAATGGGAAACACTACGGTTGGGTTCGGCCCGGTTAGTAAAATCGTAAATGCAACGGTGCGGTTCGGTTTTTCATGCATCCTACGGCACGGTTCGGTGCGGTTTTAATCCCCGAAGGGACAGCTGTTCAAAACCGCGGTTTCTCCACGGTGCACCTAACGAGTAAACCGTACAAGACCGCGGTTTCGTGCTGATTTTGTCCCTTTTCTCGTGGCACTACTGCACCAACGAAGCCGCTACAGGCGGCGTATGAATAAACGGCACAAACCCGCGCGGGTTGGTACGGTACATCCAATCGTATTGCTTACTTTCTACTCAAAGTGACGAGAGCAACAACAGTCACACAGGGGAGGCCTTGCCCCCGGCTTCCTCCGCAACATCGACTATTTAATGACGAACTGTGCCGAACGAATAGAAACGTCACGGCCTGAGGAGGGCATGTCGCGGCGGTTCCCAATAATGCAGCCCTCAGTGTAGCACCGACGGCAGGGTGGGAGGCTAGAGCTGCACTGGTGGCTGACTGCTGACCAGCGGCGGACCGCGCAAGACTGGATGCGGGCTCCGGGGCACCGGCTGCGGGCTGCCGACCGGATGTGCATATATCTCGCACCTCTTCGTCTAGTGAAAGCTGACTGCGCATCCGCAAGTTCCTGACCGGTAGGAGCTTTTCACGCCTCGGTGTGTGTGGTGGTTTCGGCGGTCGGGTGTGTCGATGTGTGGCGAAGCAGCTTTGGTTGCGTGCACGCGTTGGCACGCATTTCCACGGCTTCTCTGTGTGTTTCGCGTAATTGTGTATTTGCGTATTTGTGTATGTATTTTCGTATGTTCGTACTGTTTTATTAGAGTAGTGGGGTCTATATATGGCGACCCCGTGCGAAGACATTTTGACCGCCTTAGCTCGAGTAGTGGCTCTATTCCTACTTTACGTCAGTTGTGTTCAACGTTGCAGCCGTGCCAGCCGGTTTTGACCGCCTTATCAGGAGTGGCCGCCTTATTCATGTCGCCTTACATAGGCCCCACTACCGTAATCAGTTTTTGCCGATATCCAATATCAATACTTTTTCGGATGATTATTGGGGCTTGTCACGGGCCGACGGTGATGGGCCGGCCAACTAATTTTCGATATGATGGGCCGCGGCCCGAAACGGCCCATCACAGTTTAGTTTGGTGGGCCGCGGCCCGGCCCGGCCCGTCAAATATTCAAAGTATGGGCCGCGGCCCGGCCGGGCCCATCAGTTTTTCAGAGAGTGATCCACGGCCCGGCCCAGCTCATCACATTTTCAAACATTCCCGGCCAAGCCCGGCCCGGCCCATCGGTTTTCCACAAGTCTCGGCCCGGCCCGGCCCGGCCCATCACGTGGCAGCGAGGCCCGTAAGACACGGGCTATCTAAGGGCCGGCCCGACAATTTGCATGGGTCGGCCGGTGAATTTGACGGGCCGCCCCATGGCCCGACCCATGTCTTGTCCGGCACTAAATGGTGCATGAGTGTACGCTGACGTGATTTTTTTACATGTAATTGTTGATTTTTTGTTGTTTTTTCCCGTCTGGGTTTAGAGGGACAACGGTTATCGGCCCATGAGACACATTAACCAGAGCCCAATACTCACACAAAACTGATGCATCAACGACTTTCTCGGATCCCTTCTGTCCCGACTGGCGACCCCCACCTCCTCGTGCTGCTTCAAAGCCCTCGCAGCAGCAGTACCGAGCTGCTGCAACACCCGGTACTACTGCTGCGATGCTCCATGCTGCTGCCACACCAGGTGCTGATACATTACTACCTGCTGCTGCAACACCCGGTACTACTTACTGCAATGCATTATCGTGCCGCGGGAACGAACCAGGACAAGAGCGTCATACTGCCTGCGTCACGGAGACGGCGAGAAGTTTCGTTCGTACACCGACTACGGTACCAAGGCCTTCATCCGACATTTGCACGAACCATCAAAGTACCCGAGGCGATTTGCCAGAGATGCATCGTACGAACGTAGCTGCTTTTGGCGGACAGCGATCCAAGTACACCCAAAAAGTCGTAGCTGTAGCAGTATTACACCGCATATCATCACAGGCCGCGGCCCGGGCGGGCCCGTCAAATAACGTGGGCCACCTCATGGGCACAGTGGAGGTCGTAGTAGCAGTATTGGTAGCACACCATATTATCTCCTGGGCAGCGGTCCAGGCCGACCCGTCAAAACACATGGGTCGCCTCATGGGCCGGGCGGAGCGGCCCATGAAGAGCCCACATCTCATGGGCCGCGGCCCGGCCCGGCCCATAAAAATTCGAGAGGATGGGCCGCGGCCCGGCCTGGCCCATCAACAAAACAAGGGATGGGCCGCGGCCCGGCCCAGCCCATCACATGTTAAAATGTTGACGGCCCCGGCCGGCCCGGCCCAACATATTTTCAAACGTCTCGGCCCGGCCGGGCCCGGCCCGTCACAAATTTCGGGTCGGCCCGCCCCGGCCTGGCCCGGACAAACGGCCCATGGCAAGCCCTGATAATTTCCATATTTTCTATTTTTTTAGCTGTTTGCTTATTTCTATTTTCTATTGCCTATTTTTTTCAATTGTCACGGTATTAAGGGATGATCGATAGGTACGGTATATGTATATGTGAATGGAATGGTATGGTTGAAATAGGAAATAGGAGCTCCACAATGTCAGATGGCGAATGGAATAATACTGATTGTCACGGGGTGAAACATAGTAATAGTGTGGAGGGGGTGGATAAAATAATATAATAACTACTTGAGCTATTAATAGTGTGGATTTAATATTTAAGCAAAAATTGGTAGTCTAGAACATTATGGTAAATTATGAATGTATAGATCGGCTGATTATATATAAACAATGAATAAACCAAATGCCTGGTGTGCATTTCGAATTACTTTATTTACATTTTAACATTCAAAATAACAATCAAAATTTGAAATACCATAAGATCAACCAAGCTAGCGGGAGTACGTTTGACACGAAACCGAGCAGCAACCGTCACAAACCTTGCAAAACCGCACCGTTCCGCGGTCGACGGAACAGCTGTTTGTATACGGCTTCAAGTTAACCGCACCGTTAAAAAACCGATGTAACGGTCTTTTTTGCACCGTATCTTGATGTACACGGTGCTGTTCGGTTTCTATGGCATTCCTACGGTGCGGTTCGGTGCAGTTTTCATAAATCGGTAATGCTAGGGTGCCGTTCGGTGCGGTTAGAAGAAGTCTTGAACCCTACGGTGCTCTTCGGTTATATTGTATTTCATACGGTGTGGTGTGGTGCGGTGCGGTGCGGTACGGTGCGGTGCGAGTTTTCAGAAGGCAAAAGTCCTACGTTGCAAGTCGGTGCGGTTAACCGCACCGAACCGATAGGAAAAGCCGCACTGTGAAGAACCCTTTTTTTTCTTGAGCTTTCGGCCACCAATTCACAGGCCGTCGCCAGTACAATTAATTAGTCGATAATAAAGGAGCACGTACTTCGTCAACGGGCAAGAAAACAGATGGGAAAGAGCGCGCATCTCGTCAGCACAAGCAAGCAACCCATGGTTTGCAGTGTGCCACACAAAGTTCACAACCCCACAACACGCCCGCCACATTTTTTCAGTTGGCGAGGTTGTTCATACTTGCGTGGCGAGGCTTCAGCCAGTACAAGACTCCAGACAGCACGACCAATTCATGGCCCCTATTCCCACCTTGCGCCTACATGCTGTCCCACAGCAGCCCAGTACAGCACTCAAGTAACAAATGAGTACACCTCCTCCCCCCCCCCCCTCCCACACCCTCCGTCCTTTTGAGACAGGTATCATCGTTGAACTGTCAGAGATTCTGCGGGTTGAAGATGGTTTGGTTCATGGAACATATCAGTCGTCGTTCGCCGACACGATAGCGGAAGACTTTGGTGGGGTGGACCCAATAGACGCTGACTGCCCTGCCGCTGGCAAATGCATCGGGTTACTGACTAGGGTAAGCACTCATTCTGTCTCTTGATTCGCGCTTGCCTCTGTGCGAGCCCACTGCCCCAGCACAGTGCTTACCTCCCCACGATCTATGGTAGGAGAGGCTGTTGCAGGCCTAAACACAGACTTGCACACCGGTTGCGAGACCAACAAGGCGCGTTGGTTATTTCCCTGGTCGACCACTGCTACCCGTAGGCTGCTATTTATTATCTGATACCATTCCCTTGACGCCATGAACGACGGCAGATTGCACCCCCGCAAGCAATAAGAATAGTGTATGATTTCATAAGGTTTCCTATTATATTTCCGTTTTCTGTGCACCTTCTACATGCGTAGACCACTCTTTCCGGCGGTTTTCGTGTGTTCCAGTTCGTGTGAAGCAACGGCACCACGTTTTGCGTGAATTGATTTTTCTTCCACCCAAGCCCTTGCGTCGAGGGATGCTGACTCATGCTTCAGTGGGTCAGGCGAGGCGGTTTCCTCTCGGTGTTTATATGGCCTTCACTTCCTGTACCATTAACGCCAACGTATATATGACGATCGGAATGAGCTCATCATACGTCGTAACAGTGCGTTCTTAGAAGCGATCGTCACCGCCATACAGCGCATCAAACGCAATTTGTTTCGGGGATCCCAGATCCTCTCACTCAGGTCTGGTCAACGCGCACTCGAGTCATGTTCCGTGCATACCAAACTCGATCGCCTCCTTCAGCTCCCACGCGTCTTATCGCCCCTCCACTTCGTTTTGTTTTTCTACAGGATGGGTCGTTACAGCTTGACTCCCGGTACGGCTGCACCGAGCCGTTTGTGTCCACCCCCGACAACTCCCGGGACGCCATGGATACCTGCGGTGTTTTCTATTATCTGTCTCCCTCGTACTCTGAGACGTCGACTATCGCCTCGGTCAAAATAGGTGAGCAGGCCTGCGATAAAACGACGTCTCCGATATATATATATATATGTGTGTGTGGTGCTTCGCCTGCTGTGGCTTTCTTTGCTTTTTGTGTCCCTCCACGGAACGTTGCAGACACTGTTGCAGTCCTCATCTTGCCCACAAAGCGGATTATAGGACAGGAACAAAAATTCGTTCGAGCGGGTTCCGGTGGCGGGTATGAGCATGACCGCGCGCGGTTCAAATGCAACGCATTTTGGAATAGAACCGGGAAACACACCTGGGGGCAAACTAGTGAAAACATGATGGCCTATCTATGTCTTGTCGCCGACCGCTGTGTGCCGGGCAGCCGTTCTTCTTCAGTCTGAAACGGTGCAACTAGGCTGGCTGTGTGCACCGACTCCCGACGATTCTCGTGATGCGTTTGAGATTCCTGCGGCTTTATTCCACGTTCTATCTGCCTCCAATGACGAGAATACGTCGTCTTTGTCGTAGGCCCGAAGAGGGTTGGGAGAATACGGTGTATATTCTTCTCCCCATTTCGTGAAATTAATTAATTATTATTACACACACATACACACACGCACACTTATAATATTGTAGTCTGCACCAATCAGTAAATAACACGTTTTCAGCTCTTACTAAATAAAAATATACTATTAATGGTACAGCCAGTAGCAGTACTCCCAGCATAGGATAATCCGGGATATATCTTATTATGCCGCATAATTCATACATACGTACGTAGGAAATCCATGGGATCCAAACATACATGCTGGATATTGTATACTATCTGGTATGTATGTAGTGCAGCACCTGCTGACTGGTGCCGTGGTAGGGGGGTCGTGTATAGGTGCTTGTGTTTCGCCTGTACAGAGCCACTCGGCCGAGCGACTGCTTTACTGCGGTATATGTTGCTTGTGTTTCACCTGCACAGAGCAACGCGGCCGAGCGACTGCTTTACTGCGTTGTACTCAAAACATGTTTTATTTTTATTTTTTGTTCTGTATGCCCCGCCATTGGAGGTTTTGCTACGTAACGCGAACAAACTAGGCTTAGACCCAACTTTCAGTTAGATTGGGAGCCACTCGTCCGAGTGCCAAATCCCGGCAGTGAAAATGTGGGTACCCCCCCTATTGTAGCACCAGTCTGCTGTGGCACTATAATCTGTGTCCCGCAAGGTATACAGACGTTGTCGCAAGCTCCACATTGCCGACACGACGCATGCTACGATAGAGGTGCACCATGCTTTCTCTGAGCTCCTCCCTTAAGGAGCGTCATGCCTCACCGAAAAAAAAGATTTTGGAGGAAAATAAAAGTGCTGCCGGATGAGAAATCTCATGACCGAAGTATACTCTGAAACATCATTCGTCACAACAATGAAAGTCCGGCGAATTTGGGTTCAAGGAGCCCGACCGTTCAGGAAACGATTAATCCTAGAAGTGCTACCTCTACCGTAGCACGCGTCACACAGGTGATTTTATGACATGTGTAAGGAGATTAGAGGCGGCTTCAATGGCTAGTAGCTCCTCCACCGCGTTTCAGACGCCTGCTGCGAGAGAGGTAGCAAGGTCTGGCTGATAACGTTCCTGAATTGAGGGGCCCCTTAGCCCATACTTGTCGGGATTCCATTGTCGAGTTTGAAATATGTTTTCGTTTTATGGTTAGGCCATGGGTTTTGCATCTCGTAGAATTTTATGGTTTCCTCGAAAATCAGTGTTCGGCTGAGGTATAGCGCTACTCAAGCGACCACCCTCCGAAACAAACATGGTGCACCTCTAATAGCAGGAGAGTCTTCAAAGTAAACGTATCTTGAACAGTCTAGGAAATGACGTTTGAGTGAATCGCTTAAACAGTATGCCTTCTACCTTGTCGGTCGCCACTCTGTGTAGGGCACCGGTTCGTCGCACTGGACTGCCTGGTAACGGTTAGGGCTAAGGTCTACTTGTGGGGGGGGCTCGTAGTCCCTCTATTGCACGTGCTTGCTGGGATTTGACGGTTTACTGCGCATGCCTCAAGGGTAACCATTTCGATGTTATATTCCTGGTGGGCATGTACATGGCTTGAATGACACGGTCGAGATGACTTTTTTGTCGCTCGAAACCAATCTTGTTTGACAGCGCTTCACCCTGACAGCGTCAGCGCGCTCACGGTCGCGGTGGATAGCGAAACTGTTGTTGAAGCCTGGGGAGCAACGCCTGGATCTACCGAACTGCAGGAAATCCCGGGCGTTGAGGGTCTCGAAGGCCATTTATTTCGTATCAATGGTGTCATGGAAGCGGGGGAGTACTTCGCTATATTGGAGGTACGTAGCTTGAAGACCTTCACCGTTCGATTAATACCGAATTTAGATTGTAGCCCGAAACTCGCGTACTGAAGCGGAGCCTAATATACCTCGGTTACGTAAGGCACATGACTCATCCCATGGTAGAGGCGTAGCTGAATATTCTGATCTCCTCACATGATGAGCTCGATAAAATCACCGAAAAAATGACTTCGGAAACATTCGTTCGCGCAACCCGACAAAATCTTCCAATGCGGTTGTTCGAAAACAAACTTTACCAGTAAAATAAAAATAGTATCCGGTGGTTACTAACGCAAGGAGCCCAACCGGTCAGAAACTATTGAGCACAAAAGTGGTACCCCTACCGTGGGATTGTTCGTATGCAATACGTTGCGTGTGCAGTATATTGTCCCTTCGTTTTAACTCTCTTGATAGTCGTAACTCATATCCGGGGTAACTAAGCAGGCTCTTCCCCTGCCTACGCACGACGGTACCAGAGGGCTGTGGCTTGAGGTGATGCATCGACAGTTCGAAAATTTGTTTATATTGCCAATGGCGGCGGTTCAGTTTTCCCATGTAGCCGGGATAGGCAGCGTGTCCCGCGCAACGCCGGTGAGCATAGGGGTAGTAGCCTCAACCCGGACGATCACCTCAGCAACTACCCCTGCCTGACCAGGTGGAAATCTACCTCACCGTGGATGACGTGCCGATTGTGGGAACATCCGCTGCCACGCGAACCTCTATTTCTGCTACGGCCACCACCGACACCTCTTCGGCCATGAGCACCTTGGTGAGCAGGCGTTGTACAATAGTGGTCCCCCGGTGATACTGTTTGGAGAAATTACTCACACCTGACGGGGTTTTCTCAACAGAGGAAATACTCGCTGCCGTTAAGCCCATATTTTGTTTCTCTAGCAAACGCTTAAGGTAGGCACGAGGTAAACGCTTTAGCTCTTCTCGAAACCATTTGTTTGGGGGGAGATGAAACATAAGATGCACACGTCTGATCTAAATAATACTTCCTAACATCTGCTTGTTGAGGGTCAAGGATGAAACATTTCGCTACCCAGCACTCGGGAGCTGTAAAATTTCAAACGGCTCCGCTCGCCGTTCGGGTGGCTGGATGAAGAAACAGGCGTCCCTTCGCTCAAAATCTACTTTCCCAATAAATGTATTTGTTCGTGTGCCCCTCTAGACTCCGTCTTCATTGCTGCTATTGTCGGGGAGAATCACGTTTAGGTCGTACAGTTTCCGTCGGTCCAAGCCAGTCGGTCCGAGTGACTACCTTTCAGTTGTTTTTTGTTTCGGTACCTTACACGTGTTTACTTTCAGCCTTTTGTATCATTTGATGGTATACAGCGCCATGCGATTGTGTTGATACTCCGCACCACAAAAACAAGTTTGAAGTCCAATTACGGGTAAGGGTTGGGGCATACACGCCCAAGTGCCACAAACTCGGGTAACTGTAGCTCTAGTCTCTTCGGGACGACCAAACAAAACGACCCCCCAGTTTATGCCTTGAGTGCGAGTGGGGTTAAGGCTTGATTCCGGTACTAGCGACCTCTGGTTCTTCAGCCATAGTAGCAGAGAGGTTTTCCCAGGACGACAATCACGGGCAAATCGCCCCGCACACTCCATGCGGTCCCTGAAAACCGCCGACAGCATGCACCGAATCGATATGGGTTGTTCGAAGCCGCCACCGGCTGTGAAAGCACGAACTTCAGGGTGTTCTGTTCTTGGCTTTTGAGCTTTCTTTAGGGTCTTGGAATAATTTCCTACGTACGTACGTACGCCGTATGCTTTAGTGTTTACACGCTCGCGGCAACTGCACCCGGACTACGTGTACAACGCTTTGATGGACAGGATGGTGACGCAACAGATGCCTCATCGTGGACATGCTCATCGGGGGAAGTGTGCGAGGTCATCTACGATCTACAGGTCGTAGAGTCCCTCGAGCAGCTCCGCATAGGTGAGTTGCACTGCAGTACTGATGCTGAATATATTCCCCACGCAGGCAAGGATAGGCCGGGTCGGGGCTATTGGCAGGCAAGGATAGGCCGGGTCGGGACTATTGTCCAGGTTTTGTCAACACGACTGACTATAGACAACTTCTAGCGTCAATCACACTGTCGATGGCCGACCTACCTGGTTGTACGAACCCTTTCAGTGGGCCATGTTATTTGGGGAAGTATGTTCCTCTTGCCATTAAAACGTGCTACACCCAATATTTAACGTTGTGGATCATGACCCGTCGGCTCCCACCAATGCCATGTCCTATCGATTTGTTTTTGCCTTCCCAGGGTTCTCCGATGCTTCGGACGCCGGTGGTCAGCTCAACGTCATGGCAGCCGGCGAGTCCGGCGTGTATTCCATGGTGCGTGCTGGCATCGAGGCGGGTGGCCGCCCCATCGGCGCTGATGGTTTGCAGACCTTCGGAGGCGTGCGCGCCATGGCCCGCTATGTGAAGATCGAGGCAGTACCTGCGAGCGGCGGAAACCTCGTCATCAACGAGGCAAGTATTGTACGTAGCCAAGGCCGAGGGTGCTGTTGCTACATGTTTCGTGTGCTGTGGCATCTCGTCAACTCGTCACGAGTGTACAGTAGTCCCGACACTCTCATTCGCTTTAGTATGTGATGAGCAATGCCACTACGTCGCTGCGGTTCCGGAAAATTCACGATATCATTATCGAGCTCCTTCACCGGACTGGGTTCGATGCAGTTTCGCCATGACAAGAGTTGTATGTCACGAAGACGGCCGTGCGAATTGCAACGTTGCCCATCCATGCAAGGGTGTACAACTAAACATCTCTTCTTGGTGCCCTCGCTACGTATCACAGGTGGAGTTCCGTGTGGGGGATATCGCTCCCGTGCGTCCTGGGGCCGAGAAGGAGTGGCTGAAGCCTACCGGACCACTACCGCTCGGATACGGCTCCAAATACGACGACCGGACGCCTAGCGACGGGGGGTGCGACTCCCCAGCCCACTTGAAGGGATGTCACGTGTACTACATGAAGGTATTCAAAAACGCATCCCGTCGACATAGTTGTACTGGAACAATGTTTAGCTCCAAAAGGCGTTGATGATGCTATCGCTTTATATGCCACACGCTAGCACGAGCACACCCTACCAACACAGATACTCCAGGAAAAAAACGATATTTATATATACAATTTTGTCGGCCCGCGCGAAAATGCCTCTTCCGCGAATTTTGTGGCAACCTCTGCGGAACGGTGTGTCGCGTTTTACCATTATACCAGGACGCGTGCTACGATCGAGGTGCACCATATTTTTTCTGAGCTCCTTGCTTAAGGAGCGTCATACCTCACCCAAAAAATGATTTTAAAGGAAAACAAAAGTGCTGCCGGATGAGAAATCTCATGACCGAAGTATATTCTGAAACATATTTCGTCACACAAATGAAAGTCCGACGAATCTGGGTTAAGAAGCCCGACCGTTCGGAAAACGATTCAGACAAAAAGTGCTACCTCTACCGTAGCACGCGTTCCAGCATCCGTGGCCTTGCGTGCCCATAACCTGCCGGATGTATTCGTTTGATGCGGCTGGCACGCTCCCCGACAACCGGGCTCGAAACGCCTAGGTACGTCTGCGGCAAGTGGGATAGCGCCTAAGGTTCCTGACGCTGAGGCGTGCTACGATAGGGGGGGTGTCCCAGTTTCCACAACCACGTTTACGCCACTCGGGGCGAGTGGCTCTGTAACCCCCTCAAAAGTTGAAATAAAATTGAACTGAGTAACAAATGAGCCCATGGCGGTGCGTTTCGCGAATAAACAAACTGCTAAAAATCTTGACATTGCAACGACATATATATGTAGTCACTCGGCCGAGTAGCTCTGGTCGGCTGAAAATATCGGACTTGAAAGCGATCCCCCCTACCGTATCACCAGACCGCTCAGGAAAGGAGCTCAACTTACTACCCAAAAGGCAATTTAAAGAAGTGAGGCAACGTAAGCCTGATCGAAAAAAGCTCTCACCCCAAGGTCTTAGGGGGTATACCACAAATGACAGGCCGCGAAATGCACGAACCCCTATCCCCGTATTTCGAAGTGTGCTTTTTTTGCTTGCCAGGCCTGTACGAAGACGGTATCCACCAAACACGGGAACTATATCAGAGGGTAAGTATAGCCTGTCGTGTGGGATGTGCTTCATCGCACGCAAGGTTGAGTGTGGTCGCGTTAGTCGGGCTGCTGTGGTTTTGTGTTGTGGTGTTTGGAGTGCAACAAAATTTCCCTCCACATTCTACGTTGTTGTTGTTTCTTCAAAAAACGCTCGGCCTACGGCATATTGGTCGTCTATTATTAGTATGGAATGTACAATAGTGGCTGAGGAAGGCACACGCGGTGCTGCTGCCAGAAACGTGCATGGAAATAGAGATTTTTAACTTAATTAGGAAAAGGGGGAGAACAACATATGACGCATGTTACGGTAGAGGTGCGGACGCGTGCTACGGTAGAGGTAGCGCTTTTTGGCTGAATCGTTTGCTGTACGATCGGGCTCCTTAACCCAAATTCGTCGGACTTTCGTTTTAGTGACGAATAATGTTTCAGAGTATACTTCGGTCATGAGACTTCTCATCCGACAGCACATTCTATTTTCCTCCAACATCATTTGTTTCGGTGAGGTATGACGCTCCTTAAGTGAGGAGCTCAGAGAAAAAAAACATGGTGCACCTATATCGTAGCATGATTCAGGTGCAACGCACTCTTTTCTGAGAGCAGTGGTCATTTGTTCAGCTTTATATGTACGTCACCCAAAAATATGATTTTCGACGTAAATAAAAGTGCTCGTACCCGATTAACAACCCCATGGCTTAACTTAACACCGGAACATATTGCACCACAAGGATTAAGAACCGACGATTTTGGTTCCAGGAGCCCGATCATTCAGAAACAAATCCAGCCCGAACCTCCTACCTCTATCGGAGAACGCGTCATACATGAGATAATAACCGTTCACCATTCGTCAGTGTAAGGCGTTCATACTAAACCCCATACATTTTACTAGTTGGTCCTCCGAAGCACACCATATATACAGTGAACTGTCTTGTTGGATCATACAACATTGGGTGGTTCGAGAGTCTCAGAGTGGTAGCAGCACCCGCGAGTGCGAAATGTGTGTTGGTCTTCTCAAAACTTGCCAACCCAACTACCCTGCCGTTGCACGACCCGTATACACCATGATGTCTTCGCCAAGAAACGAACTATGAAGAGCACTCCAGCTGTACCCCGGAACTCAGCAGAAGCCCGGGCCCAGCACCGCGGAAACAGCCGGTTAGGTGGACGGACCCACATCAATGCAAACATGGAGAAACAGTCACGTTTGCGCCACAGTCACGTTTGCGCCATGGTCTGTGACATGCCTAAGCGATTGATACACGATACGGTTGACGGAACAACCTGAAGGCCTGGGCATGCGTAAGTCGAACTGTTATTATGTGGATAACCGAGACATCTAGATTCGATTCCAAATGCTTGTTTGACAGGATGGAGACCTGGATTCTCGTTGGAGCTGTGGCCCGCTAGCGTTAGGGAAATGGGCCTACGGCTTCCACTGCGACAATGAAATCAGCCTAAACTACTACCGATACATCCGTCAAATTCAGATGGGTGAGTCCCCATCCTGCCCACAAGTGTGTCATTAGCATGACGCGGTGGGAACATGTCATACGTGTTTACCGGCTGTGCTATCATTCGACAGTATCTACGCACTAACTCTTCTTCATTCTTCGCTGCATCGTGCATGCTGCGGACGTTGCCTGCGTCCACCCCACAGCGTTCCACCTGGGTGATGAGCAGCACGTCGAGTTCAGCATCGAGGCGGAAACAGCCCAGGGTTGGATGGTGAGCGCGTGCGCAGTCCTTGGTTTTGTGCGGGTACATGTTTGGTACCTTTGGTTATCGGCCGCTATAAAGTTCTTGCTCTGACCAAAGACTAGACTAAGTGGGAGTAGACTAGGATCGTCCCTTCGCTAAACCTTCCACAAGACTTAGCATTCCGTCAAACTCGTCAAAAGGGATGACTCAATAGGCTATCTTGGTTCTTCTGCAAGTAGTTTTCGCGCGAAATTTAGTCACTCGAGCAATGGTTTTCACAGCAAACCCGGCGTAAAACCTAGCACGGTGTAAAGCAGAACGCACGTACATATGCAGCATTGCAGATCATACAAATTGGGTCTTGGTTTGAAGAAGGGTGATAAGCCTCCTCAGCTAGCACTCCACCCTGGGACTCAATGCATATGAGACGTCCTCTATTACTAGTGTCGGTAACTCCCGGGAATTGCCCAACCGAGAAACTCAGGGTGTCCCCGTGGGACACGCATCAATGACGCGTGCTTCGGTAGTGGTAGCACGTTTTAGCTGAATCGTTTTCTAAACGATCGGGCTCCATACCCCAAATTCGTCGGACTCTCATTTTTGTGACGACATATGTTCCAGGGTATACTTCGGTCATGTGCTTTCTCATCCGGCAGCACTTTTATTTTCCTCCAAATGTTTTTTTGTTTTTGGAGAGGTATGACGCTCCTTAAGTGAGGAGCTCAGAAAAAAAACATGGTGCACCTCTATCGTAGCATGCGCCCAGTGGAGGCGATTCGTGACTTTGCCAACGGTGTTGAAACGATACAACGACGTGCGTTACGATAGAGAGTAGCCCTCTTTGTCTGGATTTGTTTCTGCACGATCGGGCTCCTTAACCCAAAATAGTCGGACTTTCATCCTTGGGTTTCTAAATGTTTCATGGCATGCTTGGGGTGATGGGATTACTCGTCGGGTAGCATTTTTGCCTTCCTTTAAAAATTCTTTTGTATTGGTCAGACGCATGCTACGATAGAGGTGCACCATGCTTTTGCCTTCTAAGGGTGGTTACTTGAAGAGCTCTTCACACCTCACCCCAAAGTGATCATTAAGGGAGGAAAGTAAAAGTGCTACGTATCCGATTGAACATCCCATGGCCGAAGCAAACAAGGAACAATATTGCAACAAAATAATGACAGCAGTACGCCGATTTTGGGTTAAGGAGCTCGACCATTCAGAAATCATTTCAGCCCGAAAAGTGCTATCTTTTTTATCGTAGCACGCGTCTAGATAAGATGTAGGAGCACCTCTATGGTAGCATACGTCACACTTATATGACATGTTGGACGGATATATCCTAACAATGTACGCACTTACGATAGATATACTGTAACCGTTTTTTGGCTGAAACGTTTCATGAACGACGGGGGGGGGCTCCTTAACCAACCATGGTCGGGACTTCATTTTGTTTTATTTGCAACGGTGGCGCATGCTACGATAGAGGTGCTGCGCCATGTATTTTCATTTTTTTCTAAGCTCCTCCCTTGAGGAGCTCCCTTGAGGATCTCCACACTAACAGTAAACCACCTGCCTTTGGAGGAAGCTAAAAGTGCTACCCGATGAACAATCTCATGACCTAAGTACATACTCAAAGAAAAAATTGTAAATTGCAACAACAAGAATGAACAAGTCCGACGATTTTGGATTAAGGAGCCCGATCTCCCAGCAAATGTTCCATCCAAATATCGGTACAGTACCTCTATCGTAGCACGTGCCCAGTTTTCGTTGTATTCTGAAGGCCATGGTATTGCTTGTTCATCGGGCGTCATGTATGACGTACGCTACGATAAGGGTGCACCCGTGTACTTTCTTAGTGTAGTCACTTCGTGAGGAGCTCTACACCGTATCTCAAAGACAAATGTTAAAGGAAAGGATAGAACGGCTACCCGATGACCAATCGCATCACCCACGTATGAATGCAATGAAGAATACGGGAATCCAGGGATGAAAGTCCGACGAGCTTCGGGTTAAGGACCCCGATCGTTCAGAAAAAAATCCAGACAAAGCGTGCTACCCTCTATCGTACAACGCGTCGTATTACAATGTTTCGCCTCTCCGACTCTCTCTCTATTTGACATTTTTGTGTTTCATGTGGGCGCCGCGCCCTTTGCCTACATGCCCGCCGCTGTTGCACCAGACGGCGGTGGCTTCAGCGATATCCTCCGGAGATACCACCGACTACCAGACGTTTGACGTCGGCGTTCACGCTAAAACGCTCATGATCGTACCCAAGTTCCAGCGAGTCAACCAGTGGTTCAGCGTGAAAGAGGTCAGTATCCCATCCTCTGGGGTATAGCCGACGCTTGCTACGATATTAAGGCGTCAGGTGTTTACCGAAACGTTATGGTTGATGGGTGGGGCTCCTCAGACGCGTGTGACGGTAGATGTAGCACTTTTTGGCTGAATAAGTTTCTGAACTATCGGGCTCCTTAACCCAAATTCGTCGGACTTTCATTTTTGAGACGAAAAATAATGTTTCAGGGTCAACTTCGGAAATGGGATTTCTCATCCGGTACGTAGCACTTTTAGTTTCTTCCAAAACCATTTTTTCCGTGGGGTATGACGCTCCTTAAGCGAAGAGCTTAGGAAAATCATGGCCCACCTCTATCGTAGCATGCGTCTCCAAGTTACGAACTACCCGACAAGGCACGCCTTATTGTCTATATTAAGTCAAATTCGAATTTTACTTATATTCATGAGATTTGTCACCGTCAAAGGGTGCTACGTATTTTTTTTCATAAATTCCTATTCGTTTTCGTAGGTGATGTACATCGAGCCCTTTGAAAGACACACTATAGATATACCCCGTACCGTGGGCATGCTTCATCGGCGCAAGCGCTTCTCCCAGCAGACAAAAGTGGCAAGCACCGTTTATCGCGGGTGGCGTTTGGTTTACAGGCGAGAACATGAAGGACGGCTCACCTGCGAGTTGCGTGCAGCAGGTGTAATGTGTGTAATGCCACTTTTTCAACGGAACAATGTGAGGTGTAGTCCCGTTTTCGTCAAGCAGTCACCTTTTGGCGAGTGCTTCCAAACCTGTACCTTCCTGCTTTGCGAAGTGCGCAGCGGTATCAGGCGAGGCTGTATTATACATGGGGACGTGCCCGGTTCCTTCCGGTCTTGCTTCCCCACACGGCATTCCATGACGCGGTGATCATCATATATGCTGAAGGGAATCGAATTTTGTTTTTTGTAGTTACCCATCTTGGGGTTGAGGCGTTGCACATTATAACTAGCTGTTAAAAAAACGTTTGAGCTATATACCGGTTTCTCTGCTGATAGGCGTACTTGAGCAGCGTTGTTCCAGACGATGGTGTCTGACTTTGATTGTGGAGGAGAGGGTGGGGGGAGGCGAGAGATGAGCCACATGTACCCCAACTATAAGCGAAAAGCGGTGAGGGTTGGGCCGAAGGCGGCCTGAATGTGCTCTTCGGCAAGGCAAGGCCTAGCGACTTCGGACTGCGGCAGAGAGGTCACGGTCAGGCCAATGTTGTTGAGCAGCTCAGAGGCGCTACGTAGCGCGCGTGAGAAACCAGCCAAATGACTGCCGTCAATTACTTTTAGCCTGTACTTGGTTCCGCTGTATGCACCGCCGAGCGGAGTGTGATGGTTACGGTGCGTTATCGACGCATGCTACGATATAGGTGCACCATGTCTTTTCTGAGCTCCTCACTTAAGGAGCGTCACGCCTCACCGAAAAAACGATTTTGGAGGAAAATAAAAGTGCTGCCGGATGAGAAATCTCACGACCCAAGTATGGTCTGAAACATATTTCTTCACAAGAATTAAAGTCCGACGAATTATGATTGAAGGAGCCCGATCGTTCAGAAAACATTCAGCCAAAAAGCGCTACCTCTACCGTAGCACGCGTCTATCAATCTGCTTTCAAGTCCGATGGTGCCCGAGAAACAGAGTCACTCGCCTGGTTGACGGGACAGCGACACTGGAGATGGCCGTAGCCCCCCTAGCGAAGGATAAACCATGTGCAGCTAGCAGAAAGCCGAATATGCTAACTAGCCGTGGCGAACTAAATACCCAGGGCTTCGGGATGGAGTATCGACGCGGGGGTTTGAATAAACCGAACACCTACAGTAGCACTTACGGTAGATTGATGCCTAAGTACGCCTATACGTATATGGGCGTGTTTTTGTTGGCCTTCCGCGCGCGAAACGTGCACCTCCCTCTCGTGCCCGTTGGCATGGATGCTTGGCCGCTGGAGCAGCCGAGACGCCCAGTCACCTCTGCAAAAGAGACGGGTATTATCTCCACTGTAGAGGTAGCATTCAGTTTGTTTGGCGCCCTTCGTTTGACAAAGTAGTTTTCGAGATAAGCTCAAACTGCTACCTGGTGAACGATTCCATATAGCCTAGGCATACCACGGCGTACAAGTAGTGGTGTTTCAACGTTATGAGGTACAGGAGTCCGGCCAGTCATGCGTAAATATGTCCTTAAAGCAGTGCTTCCCCTACCGCTGCTCACGCGGAGAGAAAAAACAAAACAAAAAGCGTCGCTGGGATCGTCACTGTTAATTCCCCGTCCTCTTTCGCTTTGTGCCGTCTGTGGTTCGATGCAGATGGTCATCCTGGAAAGCAGAAAAAACGACTTCATCGAGGGAACCCTGCCCGTGAACAAAGTCAGCTATTTTGTGAGTTGGACGCGCGTCCGATCCACGGCGTGTAGCAGAGGCGCGCAACAAGGGGGGAGGGGGGTACGATGATCGAGCAGAGCTTCGTCATTTTGAGCCCGCCGTATCAGTGCACTACCTAAATTTCAACAAGGTGGAACTACAGTAGCCGCGTCCAGAAGATCCCGTCGCAGGCATTTTGTACCTCCCCTGGCTCGAATTTTAACGACCGACGAAATCTCAATACAGGCTGGTTAAAAGCATACCGCACAAAACTTATTCAGTAGCCAATGTCACCACCGTTTTTTTCAGATAGACCCTGAATTTGGCACACGTGATTTATGCGCCTTATACGAGTCGTTAACGAATGTTTTTTTTGTTTGTTTTTCGCCAGATACTATTTGTTTTGTATTGTTTTGGTAAAATTGGGTTTTGAGTGATGCTAATATTCTGGCGGAAAAAACAAAAACCAAAATATTGGTTGAAAGCTCGAGTAGGGCGCATAATCACGTGTGCCAAATTTCGGGGTCTATTCCCAAACAAACGACGGAGAAATTTGGACTTTTGTGCGGTAAAAGTGCAATAAATAGGCGTTGCCTCGTAATCACTTAGTGTCAGGATATAATCGATTTCGGGCGTAAACTATGACTTAATATTGACCATACGCAGTCATATCTTCGAATATTTGCGTGCAACTTTGCACAGATGCTCCGAGTACCTTGGAGTGAAGTAACGAGTATTGGAGACAAAATACTTCAGGCACTTCATGCACTCGGAGTATTTCGGGGTTCGATACTCCGGGATACTGCTCGTACTCGGAGTATTTCGGGTATGAACACTCTCGATACTGCTTGTACTCGGAGTATTTCGGGGTCCGATACTGCGGGTACTCCTTGTACTCCGAGTATTTGGGGCTTCAGTACTGCTCATACTCCAAGTACTCCGAGTATTCAGGGCGCCAGTACTCAAATAGTCGTAAGTACTCGGAGTACGAAATGTACTCGATACTCGGAGTATACTCGGAGTGTGAAGTACGTTAGGGGCATCTTTGAGTCATGTTAAAGGCTCGGCCGTCATTCCTCCCAGGTTCGGCGAGCATGTGACTGGCACTTACAGCATTTCAAAATTCACAGATGCTCCCAATACCTGCGAGTATAATTAGAGTAATTTAGGGGGAAAAAAATATTTAGGTACTTTGTGTATTCGCTGTATTTGGGTGTTCAGTATTCTCGATACTCGGAATTTAGATGTTTGTACTCCGAGTACTGCTTGTACTCGAGTATAAGTACTGTTCATACTCTCAGTACTCGGAGTATTTGGACCTTCAGTACTGCTCATGCTCCAAGTACTCCGAGTATTTAGGCTACCAGTACTCTAATACTCTCAGCACTCGGAGTACGAAAAATACTCGATACTCCGAGTATACTCGGATACTCCGAGTATACTCGGAGTACCGAGTATACTCGGAGCATCTGTGCAACTTTGTACAAACGTGCCTAGGACCACTAAAAAATGGCTCGTTCAGAAAATAATATGTGGGCGAAAACTTTCATTGCTACGGAAACGTCTGACTATTGTTGACCTATTTGAAGGCCTGTGATTAGTCGAGCCCCATTTTCGGCGGTAGCCCCAGCTCTAGGCCCTTGAAGACAAGATTGAAAATGTCACCCTTTTCCACTGTTCATGGCGGTCGGTCAGTATGATACTAAATTTGTGACATTGGATTTGCTTTTGCATGCGGCATTCGAGACTGACATACTTGGGGGTGATATGCCTGAACCAGCTCGTATGTATATCCGAAAGGCGATAGTATTTTAGGGAAGTGTGGTGTGCCTTTTTTATATTTTGCGAGGTTTCCCCCTCCCTGCCTATGACCCCAGCTAACACTGCTGTAGGGAAGGAATCTCAGTATGTCGCATCCAACCACGCTTGGTACGGTAGGGTGTATACCCCTGTCTTGCTTGAACAGTTTTATACTATGACGGGCAGCTCCTCTAGATCAAGACTCCTCCCGCCGATACGGGTTTTCCCTTTAGGCAGGCTCGCAGGCTCCCTTTCTTTCTCACTGGTTTAGCTGATCAAGTGACCGCAGATGCTAGACAGAGGTACTGTACCGTTTAGACGCCTGCTACGATAGATCTACTGTACCGTGTTTTGGCAAGAAATATGTTCAAAATGACAAGGGGGGGGGGGGGGGTCCTTAACCCAACATCGTGGGAATTGCATTTATTATGTTGTTACACCATTTTTCGCTTTATATGTAAGGCCAATTTATTGTCCGTCGGGTGCAGCACTTCCGCTTTATCAAAAGAAAAAAAGAGGCATGCTATGGTAGAGGTGCACTTCATTTTATCTGGAGCTCTTCATTCTAGGAGCTCAATACCTGCAGTAGTCTAAACAGGAAAATCGACAAATCGGGAAAGGTGCAACCCGTTCAATCATCCCATGGCCTTGGTATATACAACATGTAATAATCCAACCAAAAACGACCTTTCCGACGAGTCTGGGCTAAGGAGCCATGTCGTCCAGAAAACTATCGAACCAAAAGTACTGCCTCTTTCTTAGCACGGGTCAAAATCAGAATTCGGGTGAGGTATATATATATAGGGCTCTCCTGGAGTGACCATCCTCTCGAGACAACGTGGTGCATCTCTAACATAGCATGCGTCTTGAGTGTGATAACATTTTGGACGTCTGGCGCAGAAACATGGTTGTCGGGTGTTGCGCGAAGACAACCCCCCGAAATTCGTGTTTGCACGGGTGAGATATTATTTACTGCCTCGAATGTGAGGAACTCCGATAAATACGAGAGCATCAGGCCTGACCCTGGCATTGCTGTGCAAGCTAAAAAAACTACTCACCATATCGCTGGATGTTTCTTGTTTCTTGTTTTGGTTGTGCCCTACTATATGTCGGTCTACATCTATCTACAGTCCGGTGTTGGGTGGGCGGTATTTGTATATCTCCATCGTGTGAGCAAAATGCCTCCGAAAATGTTAGGCGCTACCCCCTGTCCAAGTTATTGTCAATGCGTTTTTTTTATACCGCAGTTACCTACCCCTCCTAATTATTGTCAACGCGTTTTGGACTACCTTATCCACCTACCCCCC
>MEHQ01000429.1:254571-397578 GCA_008828725.1 Saccharina japonica
CCCCCCCCCTCCCCCTCTGTCCCACGCATGCCTCCATTGCAGGACAATGGCGATGACGACGACGTGATCTCAAGCCCCGAAGTTCCGACAAGGTTTAGATTCGACATTCCCAGTGTGAGTGGTGCGCGATCGCGTCCCCGTGGTGGGACCGTGCAGGGCGACCTTGCTCGGTATGCTATTCCGTTGAGGGCAGGCCGATACCTGACGGAATGCCCGAGAAAACGATGCGCGTTGTCCGCGGGGCTGGGCTGTGTATGTCCTCTCTACGTCGTACGTACACAGCCAACATGTTTCAACACCGCGCGTGCTGCTCTATTGGGGTTTAGGCAGACAGTATGGGGGCGAAATATTCTAGACTGACCGGCGGGTGCGCTCTTCATCTGCTAACCAACCAATCTCGTATGTGGTGTAGGCTACGGTAGAGGTTCACCATTGCGTTGCTGAGGGGGGGCGCTTGATGAGCTCCATACCTTTAATCTCACCCCAAAAACTGGTTTAGTAGTGAAATAATAAAAGTGCTACGTACCCGATGATGAATAACACTATGGACTAACTATCCAATGAAAAATATGCCACATAGGAATGAAAGACCAACGATTCTCGGTAAAGGGGCCAGATTTATTCAGAAAACCTTTCAGTTCAAAATCGCTACCTCTATCGTAGCACACGTCATATATACGAAGAATATATATATAGAAATCGCATACACCCGGACGATAATACAAGGCCCGTTTCGGCGGTAGAATCATGCTGCGGTACCCTGCATGCAGGTGCAACCATGTTTTTGCCTTCTGAGAGTGGTCAGTTGAATAATATAGTGTAGGGTCCCTATGCACGCCACCGAAACATAGGTTATAGAAGAAACCATAAGTGTTTCGTACCCGATGAACTATATCATGACCTAAGGATGAATTCTTCAAATATGTCCCAGCACAAAAAAAATAGCCCAACAAGTTCGGGGTTGACGAGCCCGATCAGCCAAACAGATGGTGGTACCTCTAGCATCGTAGCACGCGTCAGTTATCATGAGAAAAAAAAAAAACGTACATTCCCGTCCATCATGGAATGTTTGCGTTGCTGTTTTGTTCCTTACCCTGGTATGTACTTCTAGGGCATGGGGTTCTTCCTTGGGGGGTTAATGACATCCTTATTCTTGCGGCCAGTGTTTGGGGTTGGACTACGGGGCTTTTCAAGTGATAGTCGTGAGAAACGTAGGGTTCCCGCCCTCTTCCGTATCATACACGTGAGACGCTTGCCGTGTGGCATCAGCCTTTCGAGAGGTAGCACCTAATCTTCTTGAGGGTTATTGCGTGTTTCGCACATATGATTCTGGTGTAGGAGCGAAATGTTGTTTTGCGAAAAGCTAAAGTTTTCAACCCAACGAACTATCCCAAAATAGCCTAGGTGTAGTCCGAATGAATGTTTTTGTAAAGCCCGTAAGGGTGTTCCTGCGATACTACGTTAAGCCCGAACGCAAAGTGGACTAAACGCGCTACTCACATCATAGCACGCCTCGTTCCCCTCGCGAACTCCCACCGCGGTGGTGCCCGGCGTGATCTCCGTCGGCAGGCAAACGACGGATTATGGGTTTCGCTGACAGAAGCGATGGCAACCGCTGTCAGGATGAGGTTCCCTGCAGACAGGGAGTTCATCTTCGACATCGAGAGGAATGCCTTTGAACCAAGAGACGGTAGCGTGACTGAGGTAAGAGATCAGGCCAGGCTCTGCCTCGAGTATCCCTCCGGAGGCTTGTTTGTTGGGGTTCATATACTCCGGATGTACCACGGGTACCGACCTGGATAGGACCAACATCAGCATCTTTGGTGCCGAGGGCGCCCTAGAGTATACGTAAGGGCCTACCAAACACACCCTTGTGACGCTCCTCTAACGACGCGTGCTACGATAGAGGTACGAGCAGGTTTATGATGAGGCGTTTTCTGATTGAGGGGGGGGCTTCTTGACCCAAAATCGTCATAATTTATTTTTTTTGTTTCGAGGTATTTAGCATTTCTTGCCCAAGACCATGGGATGTTCGATCGGGTATAGCACTTCTATCTCCCTCCAAAATCGGGTGTTTGGGTAGGGTATATAGCTTTTGAAGCGACCACCCTCCGAAACAATATCGTGCTTCATTTCCCGCAGCATGCGTATAACAACCCCTAAAAAAGAATGGGAACTAAAGTCAGATTTCCCGGCGCCTTCTGCCAGATAGATGACGCTGGCTACGGTCGGGCGCACCTTGTCTTCTGCATTTTTCTTTGTTTAGTTCTTCAGTCTAGGAGCCCCGTCTGATAGACACATCTTGGCCCCGAAGCGAAGAAATGACGCGTGTGTCGAGGCTATGTCTCTCTGAAGAGAGATGGCAGAGGTGGCGCCGAAGTGTCTGTGAGGAGAGCTTTTGAAGAAGAAAATACATAGTTTGAAAAGCCGCTCATGTGGCCATATTGGAAAGAAGATTGGTCTGAGATATCACGAGAAAAATAGGATAAGAGAAGAAGAGGAGAGAAGAGGAGGAAATATGTAGAGTAGAGTAGAGTGATCGAGGTATCTTACATTCAAACAGGCGATGCCTGCACCTGATCATCTCGGTACAATGCCCGTGCTATGGACAGTTATATTCTACCGTCGTAGTCTGTACTGTTCCCAGTAGTGTTCTCAACAACGTTGTAGTAACATTCTAGCAACGTTCTCGGCATCGTTCCTAATGGAGATGCTTTGGACATACAATAGAGCGTACTGCGAGTAAGATAAACTCGTCATCTATCAGCATATTGTATTTACCCGAATATATAAACTAAGACATTCATATATACTCGTATCCGTGCGTAGTGACTGCACGTCAAAATAGATACGTACCTGGTATGGATCTTAGCGCCCATATCCCAACACCAAGTACCCCCCACCGTAACATACGCCCATATAGACTTAGCTTTACCCTCCGTCGCCCGGAATCGCGGCTCTTCAGCCGAGGTGCAAACATGTCGACGCGGTGTTTCGAGCGTGTGTTGTATTTTGCTATCAATGCGTGAAAAAACGAGGACTGCAGGCTGTTTATATAACACAGCATGGTTTAGGGCAAGGCCCGAGCCATGTTTTTCGCGTTGGTTTTCCTACCCGAATTCCACTCAAAGTTTAGATTGCCCGCGCGGTCGATATCATTCCCTCCATATGAGTGAGCGAAAGGAAACTTTCTATTTCATCTGTTTTTCTTTCGGCGACAGCGTGGACCCACGGTGGCGAACTAGCTAGTGGTTATCAACCATTAAAGCTAGCATACCACCCAATATGGTTGCATTCAATGCCATTGAAAACATCTTCACCGACTGGCGGGGATTTCCTCAGCTCAAAAACTACGCAGAAAACATATACGATATGAGTATCTTGTCTTGTTTTTTGTCTAAATGTGTTTATCCACACTTCACTCAAGTAATGAATTACTTCATTTCATTTCCCCTCTTACCCCTGTAAGTTATGCACCCTTTCGCAGCAGTTGTGTAGACCCCTTCAGGGTTTAGTCTCTGTTCCAGCATCAAACAAACTCTATGTTTTCTTGACCGTCATTTATATACACAGTTCATGGTTCGCCAGATATGCAGGTAGGCCATTGGAGGCTGTCCATTGTATTGAGTTGAACCGCTCATCTATATCCTCGTAGCAAGGTTTTTGTTGAGGTCCTGTGATATTTAAACTACGCTCCTCAAGCGAAGCTGCCGGAAAAAACAACAGGGGAAGCCTTTCCGTAGTCTTATTGTCCCATTACGTACCTCGGGCCATTGGGCTGTCCATTGAATTGTATTGAGCCGTTCATCAATATCCTCATACCAAGACTTTATTGAGGTCCTGCAGTTTTCAAATAGCGCTCCACAAGCGAAGCTTCTCAGGAAAACAACAAAGAAAACTCTTCCGCAGCGTTATTGTCCCATTACGCACAGTAGGGCGTGGGTTGCCTTTCGGTGTTGGCTTACCCAGTCGTCCTACCTCACAGCCGATCGCTGTTTCAGCTATTAGAGCGCTATCCCCCCCAAGTCCTGAATGTCACTCACTAAGGTCGCCGTCTGGGCGTGTGCTGTGCACCGACCCGCTCCCACTACCCGTGCACAGAGGTTCACAAGCGCCGGTGGCGCAAACGAGTGGGAGACGTTCACGTTTGCGGAGACCGACATTCCTCGTTCACACACAGGGTTTACCATCGTTGCCGTGAGCGGGCCGACGTTCGCCAACGTCCCCGACTATCCAGCTCTGCGGGTGGTCGACTTCCAGGTGGTCGGAGAGCGCGTCGACAACGGCCCGGGCTACTTCAATGTAAGACCACACGAGGGTATGAAGAGAGGCAATCTGAGCAATCCCACTGTAGGAGTCACACGTTTAGGCTCAGCATTTTCTGACCGGCTACGCTCTTCACGTGAGTAACCACCGGATACTATTATTTTTTTAGTGGTATATTTGGTTTTGGACTACCCCATCGGAAGGTTAAGTCGGGTTGCGCGAACGAATGTTTCCAAAGTCATCTTTCGGGTGAGATGTTGAGTTCATCATGATATATATATATACGTCGTACAAGGTTCCCCTTCGGGATGTTGGTCACTTGAAATCCCGGGGGTGTCGCAAGTTGAAAATTGATCGCACATGCTTCATACTTCCCTTTTTGGACCCTTTTTGGAGCAAACTTGTGTTGCATAGACTGCTGTATAGTGTAAAGGGGAAAGTAGTAGCGAGTACAATTCCTTATACAAAACAAATACATGTCACTACTGTAGATGATATCATATCTGAGGTACAGTGGGCTCCCGGTTTTAGAAAGCTTCAGTTTGATGTCCGGGCTCGACGACTTATTTTGTTTCCGACGTCGATCTAACTATTTTGTGAACTGTAGGGTTTACCGCCGATCCCACAGTGGTGAGAGTTGTGTTTTTTTACCGAATTTTTCTACGATCGTTCGTGCCAATCTGGGCTCATTTTTCTCGACACGTGCTTTCTTAACTGCAGGCACCTATACTACTTCGTATTAATACTGTACTTGTATTGAATGGTGATTTGTTTAATCGAGTAGATTCACGAAGAACAACTCGTGAATCTTGACGCCATTCAGCGTTTTAACCTTACAAAATCGAAATAAATCACGATCTATCTGCGTCATTGTTTTTGTCGTGACTTTACTCGTATCACAGTTGTATCACAATACATTTTTGCAGTAAATGCGCCTGATGAGTGTACTTCGTATAATCTACGCAACCCAACGGGATATCCACAGACCAGATATGAGGGCGTACAGTTGACTCTGTCGCCTACACCGATTGCGGGCAGCAAGCGGCTCCCCAAAGCAACCGCTGGGCGCTGGCGAACGAGAACATTGCGGCTTCGAAACCTCGAGGAGGAGGCGGCACGTCTCAAACAAAACGAAGCAAAGCATCCTCAGAATCCGGGCGTAGGCCGGGCATACGACTTGTGAGCTTGGCATCTTGCCAGCAGGGCCAAACCGGCGGCGCGGGAAAATGAATTATCGCAGCCTATGTCGTCATTCGGTCGATGACTTCAAAATGTATCACGGGCCCGGTCCGGCCCAGCCCACTCGCGCACCACTCGCAAACATTCTTGGATTAAATGTCACAACTCGTGAGTTTCGTTTTCTGTTCGTTATGGATGACGCTGACTGAGCAGGCCCTCGTAGGATACTGCTACAGCAGCACATATCACATATCACACAGAGTACATAGAGGGCAAAATAGTTCAGTACGAAGACTCTCCACACAGAGCACACCCAGAGTACACACATACAACAGAAAATGTGCCTGCACACAGAACAGTACCGACAGGATAGCACAGAGCACGTACAATACACAATGCACAACGAGTGAGTACACAGAGCACACACAGCAGTTAGATCTAGCTGTTGTGCTGGAGAGCAGAGTACCCTGGTGCGCGTTTAGCAGCAGAGTACTCGTCTAAGGGTACCCGTCGAACAGCTGGGTACCCAGGTGCCCGGAGCCCAAAATCACGCGAGTATAAAGTTTATCTGGAATAGGATACATCAAACATACACACACCGACACGCCCATACAACGAAAGACAGAACACAGCGGTACACTATAGTTTGTCTATAGCTGTCACAGCTACACCTGCTGGATCCCCCCTGCTAGCTGTGTGATACGGATCCTGCGCACGCATACTGGACACCACAGCCGTCACAAAGGCAACAATCTGAGCAGCGGCTACTACTACTACTGCGTGCCATACAGCTTCTTCTGCTGTACTGCTGTGCTGTTCGATGAGTGGCGCCTTGGTTGCTTTGTAGTTTGAAGTCTAGACAAGCTCTCGGAACATTCAGCAGTACTCGTACGTAGGAGTACAGTACTACAGTACTGCTGTACGTACCAAAATATTCGTCCGCATGTTGATCGGCCCATCGTTTCACGTAGATAGACATATTATGATATGCAGGCATATATACTCATCGTAGATCTGTGTACCTGGTATGTATGTACTCCACATACTTGTAGATTGAAAAATGTTGGGACCAAATTTGCAGAAGATTTGTATAAAATGCGCATGTACACAGCCCAGAGAGAGAGCAGACACATGCGACGTGGTATCAACTGCTGCTGTACGACGCTTTATGTGTGCCTCGTTCAATGTCAAGTCGGTGTGGTCCTTATTCTTGTCTCGTGCGTGGTACGTGTGCTGTGTGTGTTCCGTTCATGCGGTGGGTCAAAAACGAAAACCAAAAACCAGTCGTACGGCAGGTTTTGCATGATAGTTGCGAGGCGGTGTCAAGTCGGAACGTCTCCCCTGAGTTATTTGCCACAATTCGCGACTTTGAAGGCCCAGAGCACGCCCCACGGGCCTCGGCCGGGACCCGCACTTGCGCCGTGGTGTACACGCGGCCCCCCTGCGTGCCTCGCAGCCGACAGCGCGAGAAAAGACCCGCGGCCGGAGGTGAAAAGTGAAAGTATTCCGGGAAAATGTCCATTTGGTACCTATACATACAAGGCTCCCCTTCGGGGAGTGGGGTGTTCCCCGCGGGGTGACGCAAGCTGGCTGACACAGCAAAAAACCGACCAATCTCGTCATCCAGCGGTAACCGTAAGCAACGGTTGTTGCTAACGTACGCATTTAAGTTAGAAGCAAACTGGCGCTATGCCACATGAAAAAGAAACACGTTGTTTTTCTCACAATTCACGACGTCAACTTTTCTTGCGTTTGTCAAACCTTGTAATTTTCACACATTGTGGGAAATGTCAGTATTGGCAAAATTGTCACGGTTTGTCACGTTATGTGGCATTTTTTGTTCGCTAGGTATGGCCATCATTCTTGTGAAATACGGATAGCAAACGGCAGCAAGACGTAATCGCATCATGTATTTTAGGCAGTATACAGCAGTGGTAGTAGCAGCGAGCAGTGTAGCAAGCATCAGCAGCACAGGACTACAATTGAGATTACTACAGTAGTACCTACAGAAGAACCAGCACCAACAATTGCTACTATGAGATAGTAGTTTGCGTTCAGCAGTAACCGCAGCACAATTGCTGAATGTAGCGTACAGAAAAGCAGTAAGACAGCAGGTGAAGTATCACAAAACTTTACTATTTGTACGGCTGAGGTTTGTTATGTAAGCATGTATGGCGTGTATGTATCTGGTACGTGCATACGCTACGTACGGCTTACGTATCAGCAATATAGGTACGTTCCTCACCGCCCAAGGGAAAAAAAATCAATGTACTTCGGTATGTTCGTACATACTCATGGTATAATTGCGTACCTGGTATACGATGGTGCACGCACAGTCGATCGATCTTACGGCAGTAGTAACAACAGCAGTATACAGTACACAGCAGGAATACTAATTGTCTTCCTACTACTTGCAGCAAGAAGCAGCAGGAACACTGCTGTAGTAATATTGATGGTGTGTATACTACGTAGTGTGTGCGCACGTAAGTACGTATGTATGCATGCTGATACAACAGCTCTAAAACAGTCGCTTCGGTATGTGTTTAACCACATCCAGCAGCTTTGACTCATGGTCGACTGGGATGACGAAAACAATCGAACAATCGATAAATACGCCGCGACCATATTCCAAGGGAAATTCGCAAAATACTTCACTGAAGCGAGACGGGCGGGGGTATTCCACGACACAACGAGTGCACGCGCGAGTCCCTGTCCGCTGCAAAAGTACTACGGCAGCAAGCAGCACGGGAAACAGCAACATTATGTAGTCGTATATACCACTTCGAGTATCGTACTGTCGCTGCTGTCGTTGTATCATATCTGGTACCTGTTACGTACGATATGCTAGTTATCGAGGATGTACGTACGTACTACCTGGTAGTACTACGTATTATAATAGTGGATACGTTTCATGGTGTACGTACCTATCTGTTCGGCAATGTTACGACCGTTTGGATATTGACCTAACTACCGGCTCTTAAATTTCCGGACAAAGTGGTACATGATGTCAGTTTTGCACTTGGTGGCGTAGCAAGCAGCATTCTCATGCCTCCCCGTCACCACCATACGACTGCACACGCCGTTGACCCAACAGCAAGTGGACCCAAAAAAATAACAGAAACCAGTTATGCACTGCAAACCCGACATCATGTTGTTAAAAAATGACTTTCGCAAAAAAAACGACGAATCGAAGCCAGAGGGGACGCGAGCAGCGCCTGGCTTGCGGGCACACGTGAGTCGCTGTCCGGTGCAAATTCACAAAAGGAAGCAACACGCAGAATATACTGTCGCTGCGGTTGTTGCTGTATCTATCATAGTCTGGCTCGTAAATACAGGAGTACCAGGTACGTACGTAGCAGAGTATACATGAATGTGAAACCGCTTCTTGTATTTCCGAACATGCGGTACTGCGAAAATCCGAGAATCGCACGGAAGAGTCCGGAGAGATACGTACGAGTTCGTAGTACGTTGATCGTTTCGTGCAGCCAGACCTGTGCCGAAGAACCAGTACGCGAGCCACGTGTCCTATATATGTAAACCTATGATATCACAACAACAGCAGCAAGCAGCAGCATAGGACTACGAGTACTGCTGCTGTATCACGACCTGGAACGTACGAAGACTGTACATGATACTTGAACACGTACATAGGTGCTTTTTTTGCATTTCGAAAATTCCAAGGTACTGGCCCACGGAAAAGAGTGTACACCATATGCAGACCTGGCGGCGCAGCTGCGAGCCAGACCTGTGGTGAACCAGTACGCGAGCCACGTGTCCTATATATGTAAACCTATGATGTCACAACAGCTGCAGCAAGCAGCAGCATAGGACTACGAGTACTGCTGCTGCTGCTGTATCACGACCTGGAACGTACGAAGACTGTACATGATACTTGAACACGTACATACGTGCTGCTTGCATTTCGAAAATTCCAAGGTACCATATAATATGCAGACCTGGCGGCGCAGCAGCGTGTCACGATACACCCATCAGGCCACCCTGTTCCACAAGGGCAGACATACCCCGACGCTGTCACGCTGCTGCTGTTGCATGAGCGCACGTTCGAAGTTTGCTCGATGTGTCGTCCAATCGATTGTGTGTGCTCTTGCTGCATGCTCTCTTAAAAAATCGGCATGAACAACAAACAGTCGACACGCAGGCTGAAACAACCACGATTGCTCGTTATTCATAGGGCTACAGACTGTGGCGAAGGCGGGGCATTTTCCACGAGTACGTACGCAGGATATTTTTCAAAGCGACTTTTGCGCACGAATTCGCAAAGCGGGTTTCACGTTGCCCTGCTCGGCTCGGCCGGGTGGGACGGGGTACCCCGGGAAACCGACTCTATTTTTTCGGCTTCGCGAGCGCCCCGCGCGGGCCACGGGCCGCGGCCGAGGGCGAGGCCCGGGGGGCGCGCTCCCCGGCCGGCCCCCCGCGGGCCGGGCCCGGCGCCGGCGAGCCCGGCCGGGAGGGCGAGGCGCGAAAACGCGCCGCCGGGCAAAAACATCACAATCCTACTTTGTTATATATATATGAGCTGAGACAATTATGCTGCGCCCCTACCGTGGGATGACTCATCTATCGCTACTGGTGCGTCGGGAGGAGAGGTGTACTCTAATTTTGAAATACCTGTGCACCTAACTTGGTCAACTCGCGCGAGTAGTTCCGAACCTCACTCTAATTCGGTCTAGAATTTCGGCATGTTGGCGCAAGGTAAGAAACGATCACATCACGGTTCATATCGCGAACTCCATAAATATGGTGTAACGGCTCAAGACTGCGAAGCGAATACCTCCCTTGAGGAGGTTCATACTATTATTAGTAAGTCGCTCAAAACCTGATGGTTTTGTGATAAACAAAAACTGCAACCAGCTCAACGATTCCACGGCTTAAAGGCATATGCAAATATCGAATAGTTTTGCAAAACAAAAAAAGATGACATTCGGACAAGTTTAGGCCAAGGACGCCATTCATCCAAAAGTAGCTTTGCTAAGCCCGTCGTAGCACACGTCTTCTTGAAAGATGCCACAATGTAGTATATTATCTTGTATTCGAAGTGAAGAAAAACACGTACGGGTATGGCAAGCACCTGCCAGGGAGCCGAAGCACCCACCCTGAGCTGAAATGAAGAAGAACATGTACGGGTATGGCAAGCACGTGCCAGGGAGCCGATGCACATACCTTGCGAACAACTGTTGACGCGTGCTACGGTAGAGGTAGCACTTGTCGGATGAAACGTTTTCTGAACGATCGGGCTCCTTAACCCAAATTCGTCGGACTTTCATTTTTGTGGCGAATAATGTTTCAGAGCATACTTCGGTCATGAGATTTCTCATCTGGTAGCACTTTTATTTTCCTCCAAAATCATGTTTTCGGTGAGGTATGACGCTCCTTAAGTGAGGAGCTCAGAAAAAACATTGTGCACCTTTATCGTAGCACACGTCATGTACGGGTATGGCAAGCACGTGCCAGGGAGCCGATGCACATACCTTGAGAACAACTGTTTTTCCCAAAACCTCAACTTGTGAAAAGCAATGTTTATACACGCTTATCCGCGACCCATCGTCGAGGTATCGTTCGGAATTTAGTTATCAAACAAAATTATATTTACCGACAAGGCATGCCGCATGAGGCGCATGGCCTAGTGAATAGTTCCTCAGACAAGGAACTTCCTTTCGGCTTTTACATTAATGGTGTCTGTACCGCCGTTGCCGCAAGCAGTCGAAAATGCAAAACGAAGTATTCCGGTTGTTACCTTTCTACGGCAGCTGAAACTTCCGTTTGTTAGTGCCCTTCGGTTTGGCTAGCGGGGTGGGCCGACACGACCGGCACTTGCTGTAGTTGTCATGGCAGCGCCGCTGAGGTTCCTCTTCGATGGATAGTCAACGTTCGTCCCCTAACAGATGGTCACGACGGCGATGGCCTTTTGGGACCTGATCCCCGACATCATCGGAGACGGAGTGTCCGACCAGGAAGAGATCATGACCGCCATCTGCGAGACGAAGGGCGCAGCGTTCGACGGAACGGACTGCGTCGGCGAGCTCGACGATTCCACCGTCCATGTGAGTCCCCAGATGGGTTCAACAGCAGGGTTAGAGGGCATCAACATCGTTTGGTCGGAATGCTTTAGAGTGGTCGGCCCTGTTCACTGGGGAGCCACCCAGACGCTCGGTTGTATTTTCCATTTAGTTTCCATGGCGATCTTTTTCGATGACGCAAATCTAAGGTTGTGACTTTTGGCGAACGTGTTTCGGACTGATGGGGCTCCTTAAGGGCACTGACAACACTACCAAATAAGGCATACCAGGTATTATTTACAAGGCATGCCCCGTCGTTGAAACTCCATTTAAGTTTCGACAGCAACCTTCGTTGGCATGCTTGCGCCGTGGGATATTGTTCTCCTTTTTCAATTGTGGTTTGGTCAGCCTTGGTTTGATGGGCAAAGCTCTCGACGTGAGGTGGTTCACGAAAACAACGGAGCTTGAAACCTATACTAGCACACGTCCCAGCGGGGTTTCTCATCGACGCAGGCGTACATGTTTTCGGAGTGCAGGACCCCTATTAAGAAACAGGCAAATACGAAAGCCAGGCTGAGATTTAGAGGGAAAAAATAAAGTCGGGGGTCGTTACCTTGAAATTAGTTTAGAAATATCTCGTAGGAGTGTCGTATTGAGCTCTTCAAATATGGAGCCTACGGAAAATTCCATGTGCACCGCCACCGCCAGCAGCATGGGTCTCCGACGAAATCACGTTAACAACCATATCAGGCGATATCGCGACATCGGATCCACTTCGAGGTTCGAGTTATACCCAACGGGAGGCCTCTCGGTATTGGCTCCGATGCGACCCCATTTGTTGTGCCCGTGCCCGATACAAACTCTGCGACATGGTTACGGTACGTGTGCACTTTTCCCCCTTGTCAAACACCCGTGTGCAATGATAGAGGTATACCGTTTTTTGGCTGAAACGGATTCTGAATGACGGGGCTCCTTAACCCTTTCAGAACTGAAAAAAAAAATATCACACTAATTACAAGTAGTTTGTCCCCAAATATGTGGGACCAGTTCTTAAGGGGTTATAACCCAAAATCGTCGGAATTTTATTTCTTCCCTACTTTGAAGCCATGGGAGGGTTGCATCGGGTCCGTAGCAGCAGTCTGTGCAAATGCCTCCGAAGTCAGTTATTTTTTTTGCGTGACTTACTGTCAGTATAGCGAGATGCCACATGAAATATGAACGGTGCACGTACACTTTTTTTGTACGAGCGTGGCATTTTCGAAAACCAAGCTCGGACTATTGGTCGAAGGGTGGTTTCAGAATCTAAACGAAGGCACTAGCCGAGTTAAAAACCAAAATAGCACCTGAAATCTGGCCGGCTAGTTCGATCATCCTTTCCCGTCGCTCTCGCAATGTTTGTTTTCGTGAGGCGGCATGTATTTTACGCATGGGCGCCAGTTAGGTTGAACCTTTCTGTGGTACACTGTTGCATCTTTGGACTGTACACAGGAATTCGGAGTCCACGGGCGTCACCTCGGAGTGATTGCGTCTGCGTATCTGCGTAGAGAGTAGCGTGGTTCTGCTGGAGCTGCGAGTCGACTGTCGACTAAAATTCACCGAGAAGTTACCAGTTTATCAGCACGCGTGCTGCGTACGCCAGAGGTGCACCATGTTTTATCTGAGGGTCTGGTCACTGGTGTTTTCTCTATATTTTACCCTTAAAAACGTTTTTTGGCGGAAAATGATGTGTTTATCCGATAACAATAACATGGACTACTACTGTAAGTATACTATCAACAATATTGCAACACCAGAATGAAAGGTCCGACGAGTTTCGGGTTAAGGAAGCCCTGTAATTCGGAACCTATTTCAGCCAAAACTCGTTGCCCCTATCGTAGCACGCCTCCCAGGTAGTGCAGCACGTTTCTCGTGTCTTTTGTTAGTGAACACATTCCGAAAGCAGTCCGTTGACACACTTCGCCATCCACCTAATTGCCCTAGTATATCGACGAAGTGATTGTCCAGCCCTCTTTACCACCGGGTATTTCTTCAAGAAAAGAGAAAGAAATGTATCTAAGTGGTCGTTGTGGAGCGGAACACATATACGTTTTCCCTACCTGACATGCTGTTTTTTCAACCATTTGTTTCTGCGGGGTGCTACATTGGCCCACCCTGGCCCACCCCCCTCCTGTGACAGATCAATCTCAGGACAGGGGACTTCTTTTTGGATGGACCGGTTTTCATTAAGAGCGGGGTTACGCTTCAAGGGGACACACGCGATGACCCTCCACCCTGGACGTACTTCAATTTACACGAAGGACCCAACAACGCAAATACGGCGGAGGAAGCGATTATGGTTTTCGATGGAGTTACGGACGCGACGGTATGCTTTTTGTTTTGTTTATTTTTTTAATGACTGCAACCCTTTGATAACTCATTTGATGCGACTTACGATATTTCGGAGGCCGTGCAAGAGTGTTGACGGAGTTTCCTCGTGTGGATGACTCTACAGCAGTACGAGTAGTAGCGGGCAGACGACCGATCGAGCGAAAAAGGCGGGCAGACGAGTCGCTCGGGGTTAGCGCTCGACCGGTCGTCCAGAAAATCAGCTTTGAAATTCGTCCGAGGGGGTGTGGTATACAGTGTCATATACCTGGTACGGTACAACAAGATTTATCCCGCGGTATACCATAAAGGGGTTGCAGTTAGTTGTTGCCTTCTGAAGTAACATTATGTCGCTGGGACCGGCTGAGCTCTTCAAGCCGACCGCTGTCGGTTAGCATGCCACCATATGTTGTTCAGGACGAGCTCGTATAAGTGCTGGTCGAGACCCGCGAACAAACTCACTCGAATTCATGCCTTCGGCAATATTTTGAGTTCATAGTGAGAGGCGTTTCGGCAAATACGGCATCACCCTTTCAAGAAATTGCTCCATATCCCGGCAGGTGGATAGCATTGCCTTCAGTCGCACAGGGGAGGCGGTGGTGGACGTCGTTGCCGGGACGCTTGGCAACCTGTGCATGGACGTCAGGAATTCCCAGGTGACCTCGAAAATCCTTAGACGTGTGCTGCGATAGAGGTACTGTACCGTTTCTTGGCTACTTGTGTTTCCGAATTATCGGGCTCCCTAAAGGCCAAGTATTACCGAAGACAGCAAAACAAGCAATTCGGAAAATGAAATCCAATTTGGATGTGATTTCGCAAAAACAAAACAGGTTAGCGTCCCCTATATATGGGGAATGGTGAATTACTTGTTCAAACATTTCTGAAATCGAAATAACGCAGCACACCTCACAACGCCCAGGTTGAAACAATACGACGAGAGTAGACGAGAGCAAATGCATGCGTCGGTGCGTGCGAGCATACTTTTGCTTTCGGCGGCCCAAGCTAAGAAGGTATCGCTCCCAAGCTATCTTGGGTGGGCGTAAGGATCCCTGAAACACCACGGGCGAGACAGCGACGGCGATGGTGTTATTGATGTCTTGAGCGTATCCTTGCTGTTGCTTGGGTCGATCACCCGGTTTTTGATCGGGTTGGAGCATCGAGCTGGTTTGAAAAGTTAGGATTGCGACCACCATGATGGGTTTTGAGGCACCACCGCCTCGGCACGCTGTGCTATGGTCTGTAGGCGTGGACGCGGCTATTGTCCCGCTGGTCTCGGGTTGTGATTCACGTGTTGTAGCTCAGTCGTGGTCATCGATGCCACCAGAAAATGCTCCAGGTAGTACCGTGGGCGTGTGTTTACCCACCATGGACTTGCCGGTCTAAGTTGGGCCAACTCCTAACTTCGATTTTAGTCTGCACAAGAAAAGGTCCTGGGACCTGTCTTGTTGTTTTCGTCCTATTCAAATTTAACATACCCCGAAATCCTAACATTTAGTGGTGGCACGTGGTTTGACCAATGAAAAGCCAATTTGAATTTTCTTTTTTCCTAAGAAAACTTTGTTTTTGTTCAGTAATATGGCCCCTAACATAAACTACAGTAGCCGGTCTTTCAATCTTCTTTTTGTTGAAAACGTTTTCATCGTTCACTTTATCCGTGGGATTGTTCATCGGGTGGCACTTTGGTTTTCCTGCAGAATCAGCCTTTTTTTTGGGGGGGGGGGTATGTCATATAGCGCCTCAAGTGACCACTCTCAGAAAAATAAACATCGTTCCCCTCTACCGTGGCATTCGTCTTGAGCAGCATCCCCAACTTTCCATCTCAACGTCTGGCCATTTGTATCTCTTTTTCTTGGCGACGACGGACCGACCACCAGCAGGGTTTCTACAGGGACAGGCGGTCCTTTGCCTTAGGGAGTCGGGTTTTCGAATGCAAGTGTCGATGTAGTGCTTGCCCAGTGATTACTATCGGGAGGCCGGCAATTACGGAGTTTTCGCCGGATGGAGTGGCCGTTGACTTGCGTGTGTACGGGTGTTGGAAGAACGGGGGGCTTTGTTATTTTAGTGTTGTGTTTGCATTCGAGAACGACATGCTCTTTCCCTGCCTTGATTAGGGCTAGAGCAGTTTTAATTGTGAGGCAGGATGCGACATTTCCAGAACAATGCTAACTCTACAGCTAGCAGGGGGGGTTGCCACGACGTATCATTGAGACGGTATGGTGGGTTTTGCCGTACTTGCTCCAAAATAAACGTGGTACGCGTGTGAGTCGCGCTCCCGCCACAGGGTGATATGTCTCCCATACTTGAGAAAATCGATGTGCCCCCCCGTGAATGCCGCTCCAACACGTGTTCCAATTATCCCAGAGGGAAATATCATCGGACATATCAATCAGAGATCGCCTCAGTATATACAACAGGACACGTATGGCAGTCACTTCGCTCTTGTATCACCGACCACACCCATCGTTTGCTCATCCCAGCCAAAGTGCCTATTTGCCCACAAGGGTATCGCCTAACCATAATTGCATATGCCGATGGGTGGGGTGGGGGGGGGGTGCCAAACAGAACCTGGAGATCGATAAAATATCACCACAAGGATGCCGGAACGGCGCCGCCCGCTTCACTGACTCAAGCAATATCTCGTGAGTGTCGAGTCCACCCAAAACAAAAGCTCTTATATATCATTATTAGCGATACTGTCGTGGGTCGCTGCGAACGTGTCCGACTGTCTCTCAGCTGCCATAGCACAGACGATGTATAAGCTAATGTAACTGACGGCTTTGCAACCGATTGTTGTACGTTTTGCAAATATAGAACCGATTGCGACGCTTCTGTTGTCGCACCCGTGAATCACAGCACGCAGTGCACGTCCGGGCTGCATAGACTTTCTTCGTGAACCACGCCCCGTAATGAGCTTGTGGGTGCATTTTCCCAGTTGGGGGCGCAGACAGGAAACAACGCTAAGCGCGCATGACGACCACAGCAACGAACGGCCGAGCGAAGACAGCTTTGGGTCCTGAGACGACGCTGAACGGGAATCGATTCGAAAACAAACTAAACAACGCGCGGCAATATTTCCTAATCGTCTTGAAGCATTTCGTTGACTCTTACGTGTTGTCGCTGGCGGAGAATACCGAAGTCGCCGGTGTTTGGGTACTTGAAAACTATGTACCGAAACAGTTACTATTGGTGGTTGTTTTGCAGGCTCTTCGCAATAAAGCGAGGAGCCAAAACCATGGTTGGAGAAAGATTGCACGCGCAACACGGCCAGCAGTACGTAGCCAGTTCACCAACACACACACATAATCACGTACGCGGTAAAACGCGGATGAATTCGGCAGTTTGTTGGATAGTTGCTGTGTGAAAGGAAATTATCAGTCACCCAACGTTTGGTGAAGACAAGTCCTCCTCCGTCCCTCTCCCCGTCCCGCCAGCCAGCGCAGCATGACCCTCTTCTCATGTATCCCTTACACTACTCGAAAACATGTGTACAACTTAGTGCAAGCGTTTTCCCAACCAAAACGGCACGTAACTATCTGTAAAGGGAGTGTAAGGGTGTCCCACAATAAAAGACTACATTCCTGTAGTACAAACACTGTCCGGCATGCAAGTACGAGCGACGGCGGAAAATGGCACTTTTCAGTTTTACTTCGTTCTCCTGGTGTGTGTAACGGCCACACACCACCAGAATAAGCATCAGCTCCTTGTTTGTCGTCGTGGAGCGTGAATGCCGACCATGTCAAACGCTGTGCCGTATACTGAACTTTGCGTCCCGACACCGACACACCCGCGCATGATCGCCGTATTTATTTTCTGTCCTCAGTTCCAGCAGCTTCTGGGACGCGACCTTTGAAACGGGAAATTACATGGAGCTTACCCGTGTAGACAATTTCCACCTCAACGCAATGCCTGTGAGTGCTGGGGGGGCAATAATAGTTTGGACTCGTGTCTGGTAAAGCGCTTTCGCAGTAGTTAAAGAAGTTAGGGAAATTACCAAGGACTGCGAGTTCTATGGAGTTAAACGTCAACCGCAAGTCGGATTCGGAAAGTAACCCGACTGCACGACTTAGCAGGTGTAGCTGCCAGTACATACCAGTCTTGATACGCTCGCCGTACCTGGGACGAAGGCCAGGGCCAGGTTCAAGCAACAGCACTCCGAAAAGTTACAATGTGCCATACACAACCGACGTGAATATGCCTGGTCAATCCAACATTAGTCCGCTACTTGTGTTCCACCCATCCAACACCCCTGTACGTTTCGTAGTCGCAGCCAACGCGGTTGGGGTTACAATTTCGGTCTCCTTTCCACAGCGGTGCAGTATCGTTCCCGACCATCCAAACACCGCACAGCATGTGCGTCTTTCTTCGGCCGACTCAACTCCCATCGTGCTCTACGTGGGCGATTGACGGCCTGGGATCAACATATGCTTTTTAGCAGCAACACCCCCGGGATTGTGTCGGCGCCCCCTCCTCCCTGAGCCTGACCGTGACAGACAAGTGACAGAGCGCTGGCTGGTCAACCGAACCAGTAGTTAAACTACCACCGTGCATGGTGGTTGTGTGTTTCTCATCAGGTGTACAGCAGTGTTATATTCAGCCACAAACCTCGTTAACGTATGCTACGGATATACGTGCGTCAACCCTCTTCCTCCGTGTTTAAAAGGGTCCATGCCACACCCACCATCGAATTTGAGAAGGTGCACTGAACTACGTATATACACGATCCTGAAATAATGCAAGATATACGAGCAATAAGAAAGGCAGGTACATATGTAAATGCGTGGCTCGATTCCAGATGTTTGATTATATACATAGATGCAGTAGACACATATATGAATATATATGTAGTTGAACTAGAGAGTGGTCCGTACCATCTTTGCCGGTTACTTGCACCGTGGTTTGATGTTTTGCTTTATGATCGAACTTTGTAAGTGTTCCGCTTGCGAAGCTACCCTGCCCTGCTTCTTTCGTAATTTTGAAGATACTTTTTCCGCTTTCGAAGCTTTCCGGCCACCAATTCACACGACTTTGCCAGTACAATTATGTAGTCGACAAGCAAAGAGCAGTACTTTGTCAACGGGCGAGGAAAACAGACAGTAAATAGCCCGCAAGTCGTCAGCACAAGCAAGCCACGCATTGTTTGTTCATAATATACACAGTGATACCTTTTGGTCGTCTACAAAACAAATGGGGCCCAAAGCCAACCCCTTTCTTTGTGGCTGGCATAATCTATGATTTACGTATAAAACGGCAGTAGCACGACGTAACGTAGGAGGTACTGCTGTACCAGGATATTTTACCACCAGGCGGCAGCATGATGAAAAGACAAAGCAAGAGCTCGTAGATACGTACACGTTGTTTACTCCAATTTCCTTCTTCGTCTACAGTAGACGCTTTGTCCGCACTCCTCGGTTTCAGGCGAAGATAAAGCAGTCTAGCTGCTTCTGTCGGATTTTCCTGCTGTTGTTGTTGCTGCTGCTGTGCTGCTGCTGCCGTGCATTTTGTTGATGCTCTGCTGCGGTTGAGGGAACCCGTATTGTTTGCGTCGCCCTTGCTATGACCACTCCTTAGGAAAGCCTTGTATGTGTGTACGATACCTGGTATATTATTGTATTGATAAAAAAACTTGTACCGTTTTTCACTTATAAAAGGACACGTTTTCATCGATTCAATACTAGCCCAAAGAAATTCATTAGTTTTCACCTTCGAAGGACACGGTATTTGAGTGGAAAATTTACGACGAATACGATCAAATAAAACTCGACGAATAAGATTGTAAACCCTGAATCGGTTCCCTGATGCGTTGCTTAGCACCTGCTGCGTCGAAGAGTCCAGCCCTAAATAATGTTTCGAACTCAGTACCCTGCCTACGCTGATACGCATTTATCTTTTATTAGTGTTCTTGGTGTGTACGTTGACTCTGGCTCTTTCGTTTTGCGGCACCCGGGTGGGCCACGCCCTGTGGACCTCCCCAGAACGTTCGCGGGCTGCTAATGGACACGTGCAACAACATTTTGTGGGATGGATTCGACGGAGGTGAATCGCCTAACCCCAAGATCAGCCCACCTTCCGGCGGCAGCCAGACAGCGAGCGTTGTCATCACCGGCGACTCTTCCGACATTGTATTCCAGGACACCGACGTCGGCCCCGGTGCAGGTGATTGCGGTTTGCTCTCGGCGACCGGGGAGGCGTATTCCCAAAAACAATCAAGCCGTGTGGATGAGATAATAAATGTCGCTCTTAAAAAAAATCTCAGCTACGAAACTGTCCGGGATGCAGAGAACTGTGGGTGGAATTGATCAGTAGTATTCTTACACAGTGCGGTAGACTTATCCCACTGTACGGGTTACGCTTTCTTTGGGGGACACGCTTTTAGTTTCAATGATGGGGCACCTTCATATATAGCCCCAATTCGCCGGAGTTCCATTCTTGTTTTGGCATTTTTCTTCTTTTTGTTTTATGGTGCACTTTATACTTCAAGGGCATGGAACTGCTGTTCGTCAGCTACACGGACACTTTTATTTACTTTCGAAAACATGTGTTTACTTAGTAATAGGGTAGAATTCCTCGAGCGAGGTGCCACATAAAAACACACATGGTGCACTTCTATCGCCTGTTAAGCTCAGTACGTTAGCTATACGTAGTGCATTTATCGAGCTCCCCAAGTAAACAACAAATGGTTACGGCAGTATTATACGTTCTCTATTGTGTGCTCATGCTATTATAGGACCTCTGTAAGTACGTACGAAGCACATGGGAATTATATTCGGTTTGCGCGGGAAACAACAAAAAGTAATTTGAAGTCTTGTTTCTGGGGAGATATGCACCATCTCCAACGTGCCATTGCACAGCCGGTAGCTAGCTGGAATCGTGGAACAGCTGTTGCAGTGTTGAAGCTTGGCTCTCGTCAGCCGCTGACGCTGCTGAAGTGGCTACCGACGCGTGCTACACAGCACAGCAGTGATTGCACCAGATTGTTTCCGAGAGTCCGCACTCTCAAAGCAGGAAAACAATTGCTATACGATAGAGGCTTACCATGGGCTTTCTGAGCTCTTCACAAAAGGAGCTCCATACTACTCCAACGAAAAAAAATAGTTTGGAGGAAAATAAAAGTGCTACTCGTACTTACCCAATTTTCAAACTCCATGACCGAACGAAGCAGACTATGAAACGGACTTCAATACAACAAGGTCATATGGAAAACGAGTTTGGCTTAAGAAGGCCGGTCGTTCAGAAAATTAACGTTTCAGCAAAAAGGTACTACCTCTGTCATATATAGCACTCGACAGGGTCAGCCCCTATGTACACCCGATGTCTGCGAACAAGCCTTCGATACTGGAAGACATATTGCAAAATTTACGATGGGTTATTGGGTCTGAAAATAGTTTTTTTTATTGAAAACATGGATTGGCGCCACCGCTCGCTGTAGGATGGTTTCTCAAAAGCGTTATCCGTCGGTGACAACGCCGTTGAGGACGGAAGGTGCAGCATTTAGAGTAGTAGTAGTTGGCTCCGTATTTAACCGACCGCACGATAAGAGAAACCGCGGTACAGCAGGTCAAAGGTACCTCGAACTTCGGCCCACTGTCCACGAGTTTGCCCACTACAGACTGTAGGGTCTCGGCACAACCCCCGATGAGGGACGTTGATATACCGTCTTCAATTTTTGCCGAGACTTATCAACCAACACGAGCTGAAGTATGTTTTGCAATTATTTCCACGTACCCCTTCCGCAATATACTATATCTGGTACGTCATTAATATCGGCGATTAAGAGCCGTCCAAACAATGCACGCACTACGTAGGACCTCTTGAAGGTGGCGGACAAGAGCTGCGATAGAGGTACGAGCACTTTTCGGCTGAAATTGTTTGTGAGTGATCGGGCTCTTCTTAACCCACAGAATCGTCGGACTTTCGTCCTTTTGTTGCGATATTGGTTATTTTATGCTTAGCCCTTCGGACTGTTCGTCGAGAAAGCGCTTTTCTTTTCCTACCCAATCATTTTTTCGGGTGAGGTATGGAGCTCCTCAAGTGACCACCCTTCTAAGGCAAAAACATGGTGCATCTCTACCGTAGCATGCGTCTGCACCTGCATACAGTCGCACCTGAACCCCTTCCCCCCACCCACGCACATTTTTCATTATTTCAACTTCCTTCCCGCCGTCCAAATTATGTTTTGTTCTTCAAATTCACAGAGCCTCTGTTCCTGGTGGAATCGAGCGCGCAGCTCACCCTGGACAACATATGGGAGTACGAGGAGGCCAAAAGGGGAGACTGCATTGTAGGAGTTCCGGAGGTGAGTTATAGATAGGACGTATTCCGTCAGGGCCGTTCGTAGGTGTTTAATTAGTCTGTTCGCCCATCGTCGTCTTCGGGTCCTTCCAGAGAAAGGACACCCTTCCTTTATACGGGAGGGTATGTAGCAGAGGGCAAGGCGTGAGGAACACTCGTCAGATGCCTCCTGAGTCATCCCACGGTAGGGGCGCAGCAGATGTTTCTGAGCTCTTCACATGAAGAACTCAATACCTCACCCGAAACATGACTTCAGAAACATTCGATCGAGCAACCCGATTTTCTAAGCCTTCCAATGCGGTAATTCAAAAACGAGTATACCAGTAAATTGATAAATGCATCCGGTGGTTACTCACGTGAGGAGCACACTCGGTCAGAAACTACTGAGCCTAAACGTGGTACCCTTACCGTGGGATTGCTCTCCTGTACTGCAGGAAAAAAACACCCAGGAAAACTCTCAACTTCAGCCGTAAACGGTCCTTTCCGATAGCGAATTGGCCTTAGTCTCAATTGTTGTTTGTGTATGCAGGGTAATCCTGTGCGCACATGTTGTGACCATCGTGTGCATGCCAGTTTCCCGTCCGTCAGCGTCGAGACTGCACACGTTGAGACGCGTGCTACGATAGAGGTGTACCCTGTTTTTTCTGAGCTCCTAACTGGAGGAGCTCCATACGTCGCCGCAAAATAGGTTTTGAAGGAAAATGAAAGTGCTACCTACCCGATGAAACATTCCATGGCCTGAGTCTAGTATGAACAATATTACTACACAAGGATGAAAGTCAGACGAGTTTCGGTTAAGGAGCCTGATCGTTCGGAAACGTTTCCACCAAAAAGTGTCACTGGGACCACCTCTATCGTAGGACGCCTCTTAACCCTTACGCATAGGACTGGAGTCCCGTTTTGGGGACAAATTACTTAGAATTAGAGTGGTTTGTCCCCAAAACGGGACTCCAGTCCTATAAGGGTTAAACACATCATGATTTCGGTCAAATCCTGACGTTCGGAGGATCTGTGCAGGTTCTCTTTACTGTACATATATATGCCGTTAGTGTACTTAGTACAGATTCGACGACGGAAACATGTACCACTGTAGATCAAGGAGGTTGTGTGCTCGTATATCCCACCCGGCTACATGAGCAAGATTACACCGATAACTACTTTCTAGGCCCTGAACCATCTTGAGCATGTCTGTGGGAAATGGGTGGTCTCTACCTGTTACCGTAAAGACGGTTAAGACAGCGGTAAGGCAAGTGGGGGGGTCAAACCCGGCGTGGCAACAAGGATTGGCACGAAAACTGCAAAGCGACCATTTGTGGCGCATTGTGTACCGCTGTGGAGGGAAATATTTCAGCAGCCATCGAGTCGAAACTAGTAGTAGTGTGAACGGAACCAAGTACACGATCGAAGGCCCTTGACAGCAATGGATGCATACGAGTACGTACATTCCACTAATAGAATTACCTGGCTTTGTCGGAGCTCATGGAGCTTATGTGCGATATGCTGCACCCGGTATCCTGTCTCGTTATCCCGTGCACGCCGCGTGCGGGCATGCATGCGCCCTGCCAACACTATCTTGCCAACGCTTCTTGCACTATTCAATTTTCTGACCTTCCTGCTATGTAGTTGAAGATAGACAGCCTGCTAGTGCAAACACCCAACAACACGTACAACGAAGCCATGCTCCCGCCGCCCTGTGCCTTTGCAACCGTGTGACTTGACCCGCCCGCGCAGGGCTCAGCGGACGATCTCGTCGTCCAACTCAACGTCAATGAACAAACCTTGTCCAAATCGGGCGACTGCTGGGTGCTCGACTAAACGCGGTGGCGTACACCTTGGGATGTATCCTCAAAAATGCTTCGTACAGGAAACCAACGTTCCTGGGCCCATCGAGGCCTCTTGCGGGCTTTCCTAAAACAATATGTATAACCAGGGGGGGGGGGGGTGGTGTCAGAGTAATCGGACCCCCCGATTAACCGGAAACCCGGGTATTCTCAGTGGTTTAACACAATATTTGGTTCTGGTTATGATGTTCTCCTGCCAAATAGAGTCAGTATTCGGGGGGCAGTCCGTCGAGAGGGGAAGCCGGAGCTAGCGATTCCGCCGATAGTGGTCTTCCCTGCCTGGGACCCTGCCGAAGACACACGTTCGTTCAACGTGTACTGCGACGCGTTCATTGGTGGGTATGGCGTAATACTTGAACAGGAGTAGTCGGACGGTTCCATGGAACTCATCTCGCATATCAGCCGAGCTCGGAGAGATATTGGGCTCCCCTTTTGGGGGGGGGCGGCAGCATCGTCTGGGCTCTCGAAAGACTCCGATGCCACCTTTGGGGAACAAACGTTCGCGTAATCTCCGATAACAAGGCATTGGAGAGCATGTAGGTAAAGTCGGGAAATACAATGCACGAGTCCAGCGGTGGCTTGAGTTTCTCACCTCGTTCGACCAAACACTCGAGTACCGCAATTGAAGCTCAAGCGGCAACACGGACTTCTTATCTCGCTTGACAGAGCCCGTCACGGAGCATAAACCCAGTGGGTCGACGGGCCTCATCCCTATCTAGGACCCCGACATCTACCTTACAAGGGCATGCGTACTACGCACTCCCTTATCGCCAACTCTAGGTGTCAGCCAGGGTGGACAGGTGACCCGTTCCGACAGTTAGGAGTGTCATTCAACGCGTATTTACGCCAACAGTGGCTCTTTTCATGTCACGAGATCCAGCTGAAATGAAAAGTGTTTGTCGTTACCTTTATAAATATACCAATCACAAGCGATGGAAAATCCTCGTCATCAACGACCAGAGCTCAGCTCGTGCTGCTGCCTTAGGTCCTCCCGTCTAAGAGCTGCTGCTGGGCTTCTGCTGCTAAGTACGCCGGTGTTTCTGCTGCTGATGCTCGCTGCACGACGTTCGAAACATCACGAGAAAGCACGCTCTACAGCACAAACCCCAGCGCATCACGAGCGGCGCACTCCGAAACGAGTATTTCCTGCGCTCATAGCGATGGCTGCCCGTACGCCTCAGCAGCAGTCGCCCCTGCCCAATGTCTTAAATGTTTTGTGCGTTCTCGCGGTGTCCCACATGAAGTCCTGTGGTATCCCGTGGTGTCCCAGGGGAGCTCGCCTCACACTCCATTGACTGCCGCGGTAGCATATATGTGAGACCGTGGGAAGCCGTGATGATCCGCGCGGAAAGTCATGACTTCCCACGGGTGTCTATGCCCTATCCCACGGGAACCAACGGGAATCCCACGGGCACCCATGGGAATCCCACGGAACCCCACGGGAATTTTCCACGGGATATCACGGGAAATTCTGGATCCCTTCACTGCATTGCCCACAGTATCCCGCACGAGAATCACCCACCCACGGAATCCTACGGGACCCACCCACGGGATGCCGTCGGACCCCATGGCATCCCGCGATCTCACGGCATTCGATGGGCCCCCGCGGCATTCCGCGGCATCCCGCGGCATCCCACGGGATACCACAAGACCCAAATTCACCAGCAGCAGCAGCAGCAGCAGCAGGAGCAACAGCAGGACCTGACAGGCGACAACCAGGAGGCCATACCCGGTGGCAAGGACCTGCAGCAGGCTCTGCCCTGCGACGGCGACATGCAGCGGACAGTACCCGGCGACGGTCCAGCCCGCGTTGCTGCTTCGGCCACCACCAACAGAACAGAGCAGCAGAACAGAGCAGCAAATAACTGGGGATGATTACTCGAAGTCGTGTAGGTATACACACTCTGGGCTTCAATATAAGGACCGTTTATATATCAAATCGAAGACCATATTTACGCCCTGATTGTTTTTTGCTGTGTGTTTGCGCGTGTATTATGATGCGCTACGTACGAGTATATTGTTCTTCCCCTTTTGCAAAATTACCCAATCTACACTATTTAATAGCTGATTTAGTTATTAATTTAATTTAGTCCACCCCCATCCACACTATTATTATACATATTTCGTAGTGATATTTAGCCTGCCGTGCTGTCGTGGTTCATCAGGCAAACAAACATGCACGCCTGGTGTATGATAGACGACAGGTAGTTTTTACGCAAGACAAGCCCCAGCGTCGGACAAGATTCGTGGTTGTACTACTACTATTGTTTTTTTTTTGTTTCATCCCATTTATTATCTTCGCACTTCCGTCTCTCCCTCCCTAGTCGTAACTCAGATCCGGGGTCACAAAGTAGGCTCCTCTCCCTCCTCCCCCACTACGGTTCTTGCCTTGATTTTTATCGCGCAGAGGGTTCAGCCTTCCCAACGCTCGTCGATTGTCATCGAATTTTGCCAACTCACGCTCTCGCGCTTTCGGCTAGTCAAGATATTTTTTGCGAGAATATGTGCCTATGAGCATGCACTCGGCGGGGCTCGAACTCGCTTTCTTGATGCTAACAGGCTTCGTGGTTACCTGCTAGCCCACCGGGGCGTCCGGCTATTAATACTAATAATGCCTCCATCACATCGAAACAGAAAAAAGACGTGAAATTGTAAAAATATCATGCGAGTTATACGACAATGTTGATGTTTACGTGCACCATGTACGTACAAGTAGCATTTTACACAATCGGACGAAGGTCCGTGAAGAAACCCTATTAATAGTATCAATCACCATAAATCGCCACCATCATTATATTCAATCAATATGCATCACCCCGTTATCATCACCAGTTACACTCAACCTCCCCGCAGCATATATCTAGCGGAATGATCATGTGTTTCTATTATTAATACTAAAAGCGAAAAGTAGTATCTATACGAGTATCGGCATGATATACGAGCAGCAAAACAAAAACCAAGGGGCAAGAAAACAAAAAAAAATAAGCAATTGAAAGACAAAAAGAGCATCCCGCACCAGCACGCCGGCAACACACCTGCTTTCTGAGAGCAGCCAGTTGTATCTGCTGTCTCTCTAGCATGGGTTCGGCAAGCACGAACCTAGCCTCCAGCTGCGTATTCGTCGTCGTCTCCAACTCGAGATCGTCGTTTGTAGCGAGTGCGTGCTTTGCCCGGGTGCAGGAGACGCCGCGTGCAGTTTAAGCCCACACACGCCGGACATCTGCCTTGTCCAGTTTTCACCGCTCCTTAACTTCTCGCGCACAACCTCTAACCTGTCCGTAATAATAGCTGCCTATTGACGTTGCCCACGACGCCATGCGTCTTCCGACGCACGAAACAAGCTTGCCACCGCGCGCAGTGCTTCCGACACGGGATTGTCGGCTTACCTGGCCCGCGCCTTCGCGTCGCATTCACTCCTGAGGTGCTCGGAGAGGTCGATTTGGGTCAACTCTCTGTGTGACAAGCGCTTTTCGCCCTCGTGGCTTCAGTGACGCCCCTGTCTCGCTGCTGCACAGCTGCGTTCCGCATAGTTTATGATGCAAAGATACAACGTCTATAGATAGCGTTCTGCTGGCGAACGCGCAGAGCTGCTTGATCGGCCGTCTCGCCGTGTTTGTTCCACACTATTCGCGGGACGCAGCACCATGTTCCGTTTTTTTTTTTTTTTTTTCGGGACGCAGCACAGTTTCATGAACTAGAGCGGAAAATTGAACAATGACCTCGGACAGCTCAGAGATGACGGTGCGGCGCACCGACGTTGGCAAGCACCCATGACACGACACCGCCGCGAGGAAATACCTTCTCGCTCAATCAACGAATACAACACCCAAAATATACACAAGCGTCGCTCCGACCACTCGCGTGGCCAGCACCAAGGCCGAGGTCAGCAAACCAAACAACGCGACGGCTACAACGTACATTAGGGCAACAGGGTACCAGCAGGCCGGTTCTGGCAAAAACGGCGGTGTCCCGCCCCCGCCCGCCTCTTCCGCTGCTGCCTACGACGATGGGATCCGCTAAGGCACCTCGTATAAATCTGGTGGTAGCCGGAACGGACGCCAGCCAGGAACATTCTGCGGTAGTAACTGACAGGTCAACGGCGGAACAACCCCCTCCCGTATGTCCACCGTCAGCATTGACGGGAAAAAAAGCATTAATACCACAACACTCCCGCCTTACAGGTTCGCCAAGCGCCCAGCGCCGGCCTGCCTCGATTGCCGGTCCGCTGATGACCTTATGTTCAGCACGCCGTCCCGGATACCCGGTCAAGGCAGCGACACAACGACACCTGCTTCTGCGGCGACCACACCGGCTCCCTCGCGGCCTAATAAAACGTTTCAAGGCTGCAAGACCGCGACGGGAGCCAGTACCTCGAGCGCTGCTCTCCTCAGTCAGGACACGGGAGCCCGCGCTATAAACGCAGCGCTGCCGCCGACGGGTACCGGTGCTTTCAACGCCGCTCCCCTCAGCCAAGGCATGAATCAGGCGACGAGGTTATGCGCCTCGAGCGCCGTCCCCGTCCGCATCGACAAGAGAGCCCGCGCACCGCGCGTCGATCTCCCGAGCCACATGCCGCGCAGCACGAAGAGTGCTACTCCTCCCCATTGCTCACCTTCGCGAGGGTGTTACCATTGACGTGAGGGAAGGACAACACCGAAACCTCGAGATTTCGATTGAAGCTCAACCCAGCGTTTCCTCGAATAGCGTAGGCCACTTCACCTTTTGTTTGTGTCAAGGAAGAGCCGACAATGTTTTCTGCCTGGTCCCCCTTCCCCAGTAGATCTGCAGGAAAGAAGCCCTCTCCGGTGGGCGCTTTACCACCAACCCGAGACCCGTGTTTGACGTCGTCTACTGGGTCTGCCGGCCCTCGTTCGTCTTCGCACACGCTACCCTGTGTGTGCAGCGCTCCATCGGTTGCAGCGGAGCGGGAACAACCAGAGGCTGCGCGACGAGCCCGTGGTAACTCCACGGCCTCTGGTCAGGCAAATCGGACAGCGTACCCGTGTAACTCGGAAGTGAAAGGCGGCTCTCCTCAAGCAGAAAAACTGGACCAGGGCCCCCAGGCCTACTTGGCCCAAGCCGGAGATCATCGGGTACAGTAAGATAACCTTCTGACCATTTCTCGCCTACGAGCGAAGGTGACCCCGAGACAGCATACGTGGGATCGGACTCGTCTCGTGCACCAGAATCCAAGTGCTCCCAGAAAAGTACACTGCCCCCTCGCCATTCCGCAACTGCGGCCACCGGCGACTCGGCACCGTCGGTCTTTGACCCTACTCCCGAGTACTAAACGTAGCGGGTGGTACTGTTCTGGTAGCCCCCCTCTTAATTTTCATAATGGCTCCCCTCGTCATTTATCGTTGACGATGTCTAGTATTCCTGCCCGGAGCAGTATATGATGGCCGAAAAGGCTTGCCTATCCGACGACCACGGCGCAGCGGAGCGAATGATGTCTTCGCCAGATCCATGCGAGCACGAACGCATCCGTCGAGGCGCTCGTAACTTCTCGACTGCGTCATCTGGGACCGCGTTCCAGAATTCGCCGTCCTTGCTGGCACTTTTTCCAAGTCCACACAGAACCCGGCCATGAAGCAGCATATTTTCAGCACTGACACCAAACGTTTGTCTCAAGACAGCTTTTTTTACCCTCTGTGAGACATCGGTCTCCGGGCAGACGACCCCGAGGCCCAAGGTCCCGGTCGGTGGCGAGGAACATTTGCTCGGGGAAACTCTTTTCTGCCGTTCGCGACACCATTCGCGCAAGCGAGGCTGTGTTGGAACACCCCGCCTTTTTTCGTCGATTTCGATTTTGAGCTCCCATCTCGCACGATGGAATTCATGAGATCGTCTTGTGTCCCATACATACTATGTTGCGTTTAATTACACACTTCGTTATTTTACTCTTCGTTTGTACATATTGAGGTATCTTTGTATATAATTTAATATACTTCGCATACCACACGTGTATACTATTAATAGGGCTTATTTATGTCGTTGTGTTATCGTGGCCGGCGCGTTGGCATTTCACTTGCTTCATGTACCCATTCACTTGCTTTACCCATTAATTAATTGGCATATCTCGGGGATTAGGAATCAGGACAGACACTGGGTGTACAGATGAAGATCGGTGGAAAGGACGGCAACGGTTTAAGAATTGCACACACACCAAACACACCAAACACGGCTGAAGTTCGATAGAAAAAGGGGCGAACGCGGTATATATACGGCTGCCGCAGCGCAGGTTATTACAATTAACTCGCAAGAAAATACCCTGACTAGCGGAAAGCGCGAGAGCGTGAGCTATCAAAATTCGATGAAGATCGACGAGCGTTGGGAAGGTGAACTTTTTTCTTCTTTTTTTTGTCCATCCCATTTATTATCTTCGCACTTCCGTTTTTCTCCCTCCCCAGACGCATGCTACGATAGAGGTGCACCATGTTATTTCTGAGCTCCTCACTTAAGGAGCATCATACCTCACCGAAAAAAATGAGTTTGGAGGAAAATAAAAGTGCTGCCGGATGACAAATATCAGGACCGAAGTATATTCCTGAAACATGATTCGTCACAAAAAAAAATGAAAGTCCGACAAATTTGGGTTAAGGAGCACGATCGTTCAGAAAACTATTCAGTCGAAAAGTGCTACTCCTATCGTAGCACGCGTCCCTAGTCGTAACTCAGATCCGGGGTCCAAAAGTAGGCTCCTCTCCCTCCTCCCCCACTACGGTTCTTGCTTTGCTTTTTTATCGCGAGAAGATTTCAGTACTTTTTTTCCCTCGTCAACTCTCGTCGAATTTTGCTTACCCACGCTATATTATGCGCCCTCGACAGACAGTCTCTGCGCGATAAAAATCAAGACAAGAACTTATTCGCCCTTCCTTTCTCGCTCCTTCCTCGTAGTCGTAACTCAGATCCAGGGCCACAAAGTGGGCTCTTCTCCCTCCTCCCCCACTACGGTTCTTGCCTAGCATTTTTATCGCGTGAAGATTTCAGCACTTTCTTCCCCCGTCGACTTGCGTCGGATTCCGCCTACCCACGCCACGAAGGCGCTCTCAGCAATTGGTTTATTTTTTCTTTTTTCAAATAAAGTCAAAATCTCTCACCACGGCATGATCCGAACTTGGGTACTAATGATAGTGCTAGCTTTTGAAGCTGACCACTACTCTACCGGGGCGACCGTATACGGGATGGAAAAAAATGATAAATAAAAAATAGATTATTATGGAGACAACACACACAGGAAGCGCGGGAAGATTGGTAGGTGCTTTCTTGATTGCCGAGGGAGCACCGTCACTCAGAAAGTGATGGGCACATATTCATACATATTATTTAATTGTTTATTATTATTTTCCCTCATTCGCGAAATTAATTAATTATACCCCCCACCTGCCTGGTTGGTGAAAACCCAACGCGCTCCGTCCCGGCATTGTAGGGATGCGAGGGTCTATGGTCATATGACTACGGCCATGCACAACATGAGTACACCCCCCTCCCCGCATGCTCCTATGCTACCAAAAGGCGTTGTTGGTCGCTTCGTTCGTTTGTTTGTTTGTTTGTTTGTTTGCTTGTTCTCCACACAGTCACACTTTTATAACATTCTTGCCCACCGCCATAACCCCCCCCCCCCCNTTTAGGTGTACCTCTTCGGACTGGTGTATCCTTTCCCTGCTAAGTGTGCGTGTTCTTTAGGATTCTCTGATGGCTCTAGCCCTTTTGTGACCACGGGCTGTGATCTTGCTAGATCAGACTATAGGGATTAGCAACTGAAACGAGTTTAATGTGAAGACAACAACAACAACAACAGCAACAACAACAACAAAACAACAACAACAACAACAACAACAACAACAACAACAACAATACCCCCTCGTGGAGCTACGACTACGACTATTATTACTGCTGCTGTTAAAGGTTTGATATACGTACGTACGTATTAAAGTGAATATAGTATACGTCCCTTGTCAGGAATGATACACGGTCAGTCATACCCCGGTACCCCAGGCCAGCCCCTTCAACCACATATACCACTCTCGGCGTGAATATAATATAAGGACCATTCAAAAGCCGAGTTTCCAAATTGAGAACTGCCTTTCCGGTGAGAATGGAAATCGAAAAAAATGGGTTTCGAATATTAATAAAGATATATGTACTTCGCTCAAAGTCGAAAATGTAGGCTGTTAACTATTGTCGGTTGCGACAGCCGTCCACGACAAAATAATATAAAACGGAATCGGCATCGGCAGTCTCGAGATGTCGAAGATCCAGGAAAGCTAGGATTTATGGGGCCGGGCGAGGTACCTCGCTCAGAAATGACAATTCTGTTGTACGAAGTGAATACGAGTGATTCCCTTATATAAAAAAATAAATTAAAAACAGCTGTGAGCTCCAGGATTTCGTCGAAGCTCATCTTTGCTAGCTGAGTGTAATACTTCGATCGCGCGTACTTATTTACGGATTTTATATGTCCTCATGTAGCGTGTACAGCCCGGGCGACACAATCTGAGGCTGTAGAATTCAGGAAGTGTGTGTCTATTCGTGGGGGAAGAAATAATTAAAATTGAATTTAAATTCAAATTAAACAGTCTGAAATAAACGTACCAGTTATACTATTATTAGTGTTCCGACGAGTTTACGTGACTGACTCTGTTTTACGAGCATGTCAAGGTTGATTTCGTTTTTTTTTCTTCCGTGGATCGATACCTACCTTGGAGAAACATATATTCTACGGTAAGTTGAGTTTTGAATGTGAGCGAAATACAACTGTTACGAAACAAAAAAAGTGGTACGTACCTAAATCGATTTTCATTCTCATCGGAAAGAAAGGCAATAGTTCTCAATTAAGAAACACGGCTGTTATTTTTGGTACTACTCATATTCGGGTTTAAACGGTCCTTGTTTTTACGAACAGTGCTCGTAGTGGTGCCTGCTGGATATTATCAAAAAAATAAATTTGAACGGAAGCTGTGATCGAAATCAACCATATACGTATTTTAGAATGCATATATTCGTAGCTTCCAGATCTTCATCGGGCTAATACGAGTACTCGTGCGAAGTACGAGTACCGAGTGCTGGTTTTAGAGTGTGCGCAGAGAGAGAGGCTCCGTTAGGAAGATTAAGGTTCACTATTAATATCAGTAGGCTCGACACTGCTGTCTTACTTTATACGTATACAAATTGATAAGAAATTATTTTCTTCGTATTTGACGGCGGTGTTACTCGTAAAGGCGTGCGGACTATCTGGGAAGCTTCAGCTCTCGAAGGAGATCGTCAGTAAATAATAATAATGGCATTTCAACCTTGTTTCAACCGAGTTTCAACTGTTTTTTTTTTTCAAAATAACAAATAACCACGACGTGTCGGGTGCGATCTTCCAGGGGTCGGGTTGTCTGTTTGCTGGGCACATTGTTTTGTGTAGACCTCACCCAACCTGAGGTATACAGCAGCTGACGTATTTTGCAGTTTTTTTTTAAATTATAAACTGCTGTAAGTACATAGCCTGTGGTAAATACGAGCCAAATGCTAAAACTCTGACTCCATCTCTGACTCGAACCACTCTGGCTTAAAACGAGCCAAAAAACACGGCAGAAAGGCGGCCGGCCCGTTTATTTCTTCTCTCTTCTAGTTTGTTATCAATATAATACGAGGAGAGTAACAAGGGCCGTTACATACATACCCCGATAATATACGTATACACCGGGTAAATATTACGTTGCATTACGTACTGAAAGGCCAGTTGTCATTAGTTTCCACTTTTTAAGATGATGAATCGGCACGGACACTGGGTGTGCTGGATGTCGACGGGTAGAAAGGAAGGTTTAATGTGAAGAACACACACACACACACACATTTATTTCTCATTCATTTTTCCCGAAAAAAAAATCCCATCGCAATTGGAAGGCAAGACTCCCTTATTTTGCACCCTCTCTCTATTAAATTTCCAAATTATTCGTACAGATTTGAAAGTTTATTTCCTCTTTTTATCGTACACAAAATCCTCTTTTATACGAACGAACACTACTATATACGAGTATTAATAGTGAGATAATACGATACGAGTATTTATACTCGAAAAATCTGAACAGATGTGATACTCCGCTAATAACGCCCGATGTCGCCGATTCAGACCCCCACGACCCACGACTCCCGAATCGAGAGAGAGGTGAAAGGTGCAGGGTGCAGGGCCACCACTAATACCAATTCAACAGCAGTGCAATCTGAGACACTGGCTGGTATAGCCGTCGCGTGCCCCTCTCTCTGGCTTGGAGCTTGGCCACAGCCCCCCCACACCAGGTGAGGAAGCAGGCCCACCTGTATTCGCAGTGACCTTGCCCTCGACCAGGACACCACGGCAGCGTAGAATAGCAGTATAGACTGCTGCATTGCCGGCTTGTAGTGAGAGTATAGTTAGGGGTTACTTATATTTGGTTGTTGTGCTGTTCGAGATTATACCTTACCTTTTGGAGTCTCTGAACCCAGGTTGGGAGTTGCGAGCAGACAACCACAGCAGCAGCAGCAGCAGCAGCAGCAGCAGCAGCAGCAACTGCTGTAAAAGCCCGCCTGCATTCACGTTCAATATGCGATTGAGGGCTCTGTTTGTTTGTCTGCCCTCAGTTTCCTTTTCTACCTGCCTTGTAGTTGTGTTCTGCGCGCGTGACCCACAGCTGCCTCCCGGTATTTCAGTGTAGTGTACGGAGTATACAGGACACCTTACAAAACACGAGCAAGGATAAACGCAGGGTGACCTTTTCTGGAAAAATATAAATTCGGGAGTCTTTACAGCTATTAATAGTACAGCTCACTTATTAATAGTAAGAAACAGGAAATATGGCGCAGGCTGGATTTCTTATTTGAGAGAGGGTGCTTTCTGCACTAATTTCAAGAAAACCACTCCCGAACTTGATATTTTCCTTCAAATATCAGCCTGGCGTTCTCATCAGCCTGTTTCTTGTTAGGTGCCATGTACTGTACCTGGTATAATAATGAATTAACAGGAGTAGTGTAGATTAGAGCGCACCAATTCTCAGTTAAGAAATCCAGCCTAGGTCAGCTGTCCTGTTTCTTATTTCCTTGTGCGTCCCGTATCTGTATTATAGTATTTTGATACACTTGCAGAACATAATAACATCAATTTTGTTCAAAGCCAATAAACCCATCATTCTAAACGAGTATACCAGCTATCTCGCAATCTCTATATCGACGGCGGAGTAGTCGTGACGGGGAAACTACTCATAACAAATACCAGTACTCGTACTGCTGTACTGCTCTACGACAGTCATCCCGTCACCTGCCAGCACACTTCGCAACAATCGCTGCCTTTCCCTTTGGTAGGGAAGTTGCAACGGCTTGGAAGGCGCCGAAATGCTTCGCCCGTCGTCGCTGCTGTCGGCCGGCCTACTGCTACTCCGGCTTCAGAGCACCGCAGGTGGGTTTGTCAGGTTCGACTGGATTCTACAGCATTTTTTTTCTCTCGTAGTTGTTCTTATACAAATAAGCACGCGTAAGATATGCATAGTGTAGGTAGACGATAGGCTCTCCGCCGGCTTTGCTTTTGCGTTTTTCGGCTTAATATATACTGGTATATATGTGCCTATGTATACGTATATAGCAAAGACGAGTTTCGACGAGATCCTCCATCTCATAGCTGTTGTTTTAATTTTTTTGAAATATATACCTAACATCCAGAGCAGGGGCGACCAGAAAAAAGAGAAAACGACACACCACACCCCCAGAGGTCGGAATAGAAAACCGTTGCAACCGTTGTGATCACATGATGAAATAAGAAAATGGAAAAAAAATTATCCTTATTTTCATTTTTTTTCACTTGGTTTTAGTAACCACCCCCCCCAACGAACAAAAAGTTCTGTGAGATGTCGAAAAAAACAAAATCGACCACCCTCGTCCAGAGACACAAGAAAAAAAGCATCTCGTATTTACGTACACTGGTACGTATATATATCGGCTTTTGCCGAAACGGCCAGAATCTTGAAAAACGGTTTTCGTCTCATTTCGGCGGGAAAAACAAAGGACATGGCTCAATTTCATTTCCGGTAAATCAAGAAAAAAAAATGTTCGGCTTTTTCACACAAAATAACTGTTTTTTTCGCATTTTTCGGCTCGGAATTGCTAACATCTGCTCGAATTCACAAAAAAAGAAACGGCCCGTTCGCACAGAACCGGGTTTTCGCTGTGTGGTAAGCAGGGGCGATCCACGCGCATAGTGAGGAGAGTGCTGCCTATCGACCAGACAGCGGTCAGGAATCTACCTGGCATATGTATATATATATGATATATACCCTGGTATATATTTTTCCATCCTATTCATTATCTTCGCACTTCCGTCTTTCCCCCTCCCTAGTCGTAACTCAGATCCGGGGTCACAAAGTAGGCTCCTTCGCCCCCCCCCCACTACGAGTACGGTTCTCGCCTTGCATTTTTATCGCGAGAAGTTTTCAGCAAATTCTTTCCTCAACTCTCGTCGAACTTTGCTCACCCACGCTAAAATATGCGCCCTCGACACCGGTGTCATTTGAGAATAGAAACCTCCATGGTGGGGAGAATCGCACACTCGACATCCGGCCCAACAGGCTTCGTGGCTACCAGTTAGACGACCGGGGCGACCGGCTTATATACACTCAGCTAGCAAAGATGAGCCTCGACGAAATCCTCGAGCTCTCGGCTGTTGTTTTTATTTTTTTAATATATGTTGATGTATTAACCCGCTGGGCTACTACTGTAGCAAAATATTTCAAACTTTTTTTACCTGGCCGATCTAACCCTTTTAACACCCCTGTTTTAAGACTGGGTGAGACGCAGAGTATCCCCTTGCAGGTTTCCTTGGTGTCACTCACTTCCCGTAGAATCAAGCGTAGAAGAGAAGCAGCTTTTATTATTATTAGTCCCCCAGCCAGATGGCATCTGGGCTTCAAGGATGGCCCTCCGATCTTAGAAATACCCCGAATACGCATGCCATCCAAGTTATACTCAAACGGACCAATTATTACCTATTGCCGGCCTTCCTACGAAGTCCATACCATTACCCCCCCCCCCCCCTGAACGGACCGGATATACGGGCCGACGTGTGTGGCCAAACCTATGTATGGGGATCCACAAGTGTTTTCAGATCATTTTACCTTAACGGCGTGGGTAGGCGCCATTATTAGAGGCGAGTCGAGGAGGAAACAATGGGTGGGAAGTCTACTCGCCATGAAAAAACGCAAGGCACGAACCGCAGTGGGCCGGAGGGAGAAGAGCCTACTTCGTGACTCCGGAAATGAGGCCGAAGAAATAAAGGAAGAGATCGGAAAAAATATTATATAGATATAAAACTGATATATTACATTATATACGCGTACGTACCAAGTAGTATTTATACATATGATATAAATAGAACGAAATGAAAAAAACAACACGAACGCCACCCTATTAAGGCCGGACTCGCGCCGCCGACCTAACCAAAAATAATTCGGCGCTCCACCACTACGAACTGTGACCCAGGACACGTACTACGATAGAGGTAGCCGTTTTTGGCTAAACTATGTTCTGAATGACGGTGATCCTTAACTTCAAATGTTCAGAATATGATTTTGTTTTGCGAGTATGCTTTCGCGTACACCTGGTTCATTGGGTTGTTCGTCGAGTCCCGCTTTCATTTCTTCTTAAAAATCAGTGTTTGGTCGAGAGGTAGAGCTTCTTAAGAGACCAGGCTCCAGAAAAAAAACGGAAGCACGTCTACCGTAGCACGTGTCCCAGTCTACATGTATGGATGAGTAGATAATCCCGTAAGGGGGGGCGTCAAAACTTCCATCGACGCGTGCTACGATAGAGGTAGCACTTTTTGGCTGAATCGTTTTCTGAACGATCGGGCTCCTTAACCCAAATTCGTCGGATTTTCATTTTTGTGACGAATAATGTTTCAAGTACACTTACGTCATGAGACTTATCATCCGGGCAGCACCTTTGTTTTCCTCCAAACTCATTTTTTCGGTGAGGTATGACGCTCCTTAAGTGAGGAGCTCAGAAAAAACATGGTGCACCTCTATCGTAGCATGCGACCAACTGGTCCTCTGAAATAAAAAAGGCTCGTAAGAACAAAAATTGGTTGCAGTAAAAGCCCGTCGCTTGACGCGTGACCTATACGATAGAGGTAGTCCCAGTGACACTTTACGGCTGAAACGTTCCCTGAACGACGGGGCTCCTCAACATAAATTCGGTCGTCGTTACATTCCTGTGTTGCAACATTTCAACATTTTTTCGTTTTACAACTTGGGCCATGAACGTGTTCGTCGTTTACGTATAATATAATAGCACTTACTTCTATTTTCTCCCAAATTCGGTTTTCGAGTGAGTTACTAATAGTAAGTCGTTAGTAACTCACTCGAAAACCGAATTTGGGAGAAATGAGCATCCTCAAGTGATGAGCCTCGGAAACGAACAATGGTTGGTGCACCTCTTTACCGGCGTAGCCGCTCCCGCTCCCCCTTCGCGCAGTAGTAACACGATGAATGCACATGTATATGCATGCATACAGAGTACTGAGACTCACGATACAAAGCATAATATCCACGTCACCGCCGCCCAAACACGGGGGGGAAATCGGCGATTGTGTTGTTTAGGCCTGCGACCTGTACGAATTTATGATATACGATAATTGTTCGTATCACTACAGTACGACTTGCGGAGGCGTTGTTCAATAGGGATGTAATCTGTCCATATATTTTATTTAATACACGTCGTTTATTTTTGTTTTGATTTTTCTCTGTCTCACAGCCCATATTTTGTTTTCCTCTAAGATTTGGAATCAGGACAGACACTGGGTGTACTGGTGTACTATATTGGTTGGGTATAAACAATGGGGTTAATGTGAAGACAATGCACACACACTATACAGACGTAGGCATATTTGGTATAGGTTGGGTTTCATTGGGACTCCGTAAAGATTCTCCTATTAATAGACATATACAGCGATGTCGTATCAGATAAACAATGTAGGAGTGTATCGGCGATATCGTCGCATGCCTTCCGTGTTCCCACCGCCTTTGTGGAACCTGGCGATACACAATTTTGTGGTCGGACCCCAACAGCTGCAGTAGTCGCCACAAACGTAACAGATAGGTCCGAGCGCGCGCTTCTTTGCGTCAGAAGGCACGACGCTCACAACAAAATTCCCATCGCGATCAGCGTGTGGTACTACTACTGTATGTACCGCCTTCTGTACGCGGGTCGTCTTGTTTCGGCCCACATGCATGGAGTAGAGAAAATGAACCATAAGGTGGCCACTTGGTCCGGCGGATGACAATCGGTAGTGGTCGTCGTATATTGTACCTTAAGGGAGTACCCCGGTTCTCATCACCGTGTTTACGCTACTCCGGCGAGTAGCTCTTTATCTCACTGAAACGTGGACGAATAAAGATGTGTTTTTTGTCGCAGAGAAACAAACAAACCCATGGGGGTGCATCGTGGAGAAAACAAAAAACAAAACATTATACATATACCGCAGGGGAATATGAAAGTCACTCGCCCGAGAAGCTCTGATCGGTTGAACATCAGGGACTTAAATGCTACCCGCCTAGCGTACCTCTAGTCTCTAGATGAAAATGCCACAAGTAAGGCAAAGGCCAAAGGAAACATGTGAATGCGGGCAGTTCAAAGGCCGACTCGCCGAGTTCTTTCTGTTGCCCCCCCCCGCCCCCCCCCCTCTCCCCAATCCCCCTCCGTCCTTTCGAGACAGGTATCGTCGTTGAACTGTCAGAGATTCTGCGGGTTGGAGATGACTTTGCTCGTGGAACATACCAGACGTCGTTCGCCGAAACGATAGCGGATGACTTTGGCGGGGTGGACCCAATAGACGCTGACTGTCCTGCCGCTGGCAAATGCATCGGGTTGTTGACTAGGGTAAGCGGTCGTTCCGTCGCTTGAGTTACGCTTTGCCTCTATCCTAGGCCGCCGCCCCCGCACATTGCCTACGAGTAACTCTGCGCGATATATCGTAGGAGAGACTGGTGCAAGACTCGAGACAGACTTGTACACCGGTTGCGAGACTGGCAACGCGCGATGGTTCTGTCCCTGGTCGACCACTGTTGCCCGTGAGCTACTATTCGCTACCTGGTCCCGCCCCCTTGTCACCATGAACGATGGCAGGTTGCACCCCCGCAGCGAAAAGAGTATTGCATGCTTAGGAAGGGTTTCCATTTATTTGTGCGTTTTCTGACTCATACTTCAGTGGGACGGCTTCCACACGGTGTCTCTTTGAGGCTTACTCTAACAATGAAACAAACGCACGCACGATCAGAATGAGCTCGCACGTCGTAACAATGTGTTATTTGAAGCGATCGCCACCGCCTGCCTGCTCACTAAGCGCATCGGTTTTCGTGGACCTTATCCTTTCACTCTCGTTTGGACCAACGCGCGCACTCGCGTCGTGTCCAGTGCAGTTTTCAGTTCGATCGCTTCCTTCAATACGCACCACTTTTTCTTCTCGCCCGTCTACTACGTTTTTCTATCTTCAGGATGGGTCGTTTGAGCTTGACTCTCGGTACGGCTGCACCGAGCCGTTTTTGTCAACCCCCGACGACTCCCGGGATGCAATGGATACCTGCGGTGTTTCGTATGAGCTGACCGCCTCGTCCGCTGACACATCGACTATCGCGTCGGTCAAAATAGGTGAGTCGACCAAGCCTTCTGCAAAAAACCCAACATTTCCAACATGTGTATCATATGACGTGATCAGCCTGCTGTGCCCCACGTCGCTTTTTGTGTCATGTCCCGCCATGGAATGTTGCAGACATTGTTGCAACCCCCATATTGCCTAGACAAACCGATTATTGGACAAGGATGAAAAGCCAGCTCGAGCGAGTTACGATGGCTGGTATGAGGCTGACCGCACGGTTCAAATGAAACGCTTTTTGGAATAGGACAGGATAAATCACTTGGGTGAACTGGTGAAAAATGATGGCTTGTGTCTTGTCGTTGTACCGCTGTGTCGGGCAGCCATTGTTCTTCAGTCTGGTACCGGTGAAGTGAGCTGTTCGGGTCGGCTCCCAACAATTCCTGTGATGCGGTTGAGACGCGTGCTACGATAGAGGTAGCATTGTTTGGCTGAATCGTTTTCTGAACGCTGGGGCTCCTTACCCGAAATCCGTCGGACATTCATTCTTGTGTGACGAAATATTCTTCAGAGATACTTCGGTCATGAGATTTTCCCCCCGGTAGCAATTTTATTTTCCTCCCAAATAATATTTTCGGTGAGGTATGACGCTCCTTAAGCGAGGAGCTCAGGAAAAACATGGTGCACCTCTATCGTATCATCCGACTTGAGAGATACCTGCGGCATTTCTACACGCTATCTGCCTCCAACAACGAGAAGACGTCGACTTACCCGTCGGTCCGAAATGGGTCGGACGATCTGCTGGGAAATGACGCGGCTGGTATATATTTAGTTCAGCACCTGCTGTGGACCTGTCCTCTGTGCCCCGCAACGTATAAATTATGGACGTTGTCGCAAGCTCCATATTGCCGACACGAAGGAATTTATCAGACGTGTGTCAAGAAACTAGGACCGGTTTCAATAGCGGGGTAGCTCGGCCGCGTTTCAAACGCCTACTACGATAGAGGTAGGCACATTTAGGCTGAAAACCCGTTTCTGAATGGAATCGTCGGGATTCCATTTTCGAGTTGCAGTATGTTTCGTTGTAGGTTGAGGCCATGGGTTTTCGTCGGGTAGCATTTAATGTTTTCCTCCCAAAAACGTTTTTTGGTGAGGTATTGAGCTCCTGAAGCGATCTCCCTCGGAATCAAATATGGTGCACCTCTATCATAGCATGCGTCGTGAAATATATAAACGTATCTTGATACGCCCCGGAAAGCACCTGTCGGTCAATTGCTGAAACATCATGCATTTAACCGTGCCGGTCATCACTCTGTGCCGGGCAGCGATTCGTCGTGCTCGAGTGCCTGGTAGGGGTCAGGGCCTAGGTCTCCTTGTGGGAGTCTCGTAGTCCCCCTATTGCACGTGCTTGCTGGGGTTTCATGTTTTATTGTGCGTGTAACAATTCGATGTGATACTACCGGTGGATATCTACACGGCTTGACTGACACTGTCGGGATTTCATATTTTTGCGCTCGAAATATTAATTATTTGACAGCTCTTCACCCCGACAGTATCAGCACGCTTACGGTCTCGGTGGAGAGACAAACTGTTGTGGAAGTGTGGGAGGCAGCCCCTGGATCTACCGAACTTCAAGAAATCCCGGGCCTCGAGGGTCTCGAGGGCTCGGACTTTGAGATCAATGGCGTAATGGAGGCGGGAGAGTACTTCGCCGTATTGGAGGTACGTACATAGCTTCAAGACCATCGACCTTTCAATAAATGCATCATTTTGATTGTAACCCGACTTGGCGTACAGCAGCAGAGCCAAATATACCTGGGTTACGCTAGGCAAGTGCAATCCGTTGCGTTCGCAGTATCGTCGCCCTTCTTTTCAACTCCCTTAGTAGTATTAACTCATATCCTCCAATCTGGGGTAACTAAGCAGGCTCTTCTACTCCCTCCTCACTACGGTACTAGAGGGTTGTGGCTGGATGCGATGCATCGACAGTTCGAAAAATATGTTTTGTACAAATGGCGGCGGTTCAGTTTTCTCATTTAGCCGGAATACGCAGCGTGCCCCTCTCAACCCTGGTGAGCATAGGAGTAGTAGCCCAGCCCGAACGTTCACCTCAACACCCCCCCCCTCCCCGCTCCCTGACCAGGTGGAAATCTACGTTAACGTGGTTGAAGTGCCGGTTGTGGGAACATCCGCTAGCACGCGAACCCCCATTTCTGCTACGGCTACCACCGACGCTTCTTCGGTCATGAACACCTTGGTGAGGCAGGCGTTGTACGTTTTGGCCAAAATACTCACACCTGACGGGTTTTTCGCAATGGAGTATATACTGACTATCGTTAACCTTATGTTTCGGTTCTCGTATATTATTCAAGAAACCACTTAAGATAGTTATCCCCATATTTTAATTCACAAGATTTGTTCAAGTAAACACTTAAGATATGCCCGAGGTTAAGGCGTTAGCTCTTGTCAAAATGAACTGTGTGGGGGAGATATCTTTCTCCTCAGAGTTTAAGGAGCCCTATGAAACATGCTATGTTCTACACCTCCCGTCGCATACGTCTGAGGAAAAAATATGCGCCATACCATCTGCTTTGTTTTCGAGTCAAGGGCGAAACATTCCGCTAGCCTGCCCCGGGGAGCTGTACCCCCTCAACCCCCTTAACCCCCCCGCTTGCCGTTTCGGTGGCTTTAAACGAAACGGGCGTTGCCTCGCTCCAAAACATATTTTTCCCATCAAACAACTATGTTCGTGTGTCCCTCTAGACTCTTTCTTCACTGCTGCCATTGTCGGGGAGAGACACGTTTAGGTCGCACAGCTTCCGCCGGTCCAAGCCACTCGGCCCGAGTGATTACCTTCGTTTGATTTTGTTTCGGTACCTTACACGTGTTGAGTGTAAGCATTTTGTTTGTTTGTGAAGCTATGCGCCGCCATGGGATTGTGTTGTGAACTTGGCACCAACCAAAATCGTTTGAAGTCCAATTTTGAGTAAGGACTCGCCCTGGAATGACGTACACGTGGTAGAGAAAAATGGGCGTACCCGTGTAGAACTAGTCTCTTCGATGGAAACAATAACACAAAAAAAAACTAATATTGCCTCGGGTACAGTTGGGTCAAGGCTTGATTCCGTCACTATCGACCTCCGGATCTTCACGCCACAGTAGCAGAGATACGCCCAGGACGACAATCGCGGGGCGAGTAGTCCCATACACCCGATGCGTGGGGTGCGCCGAGACCATCGATAACACGCGCCGGAATCGACTTGGCTTGTTCGAACCAGCACACGGGTTCCCCTTCGTTCTTTTCCAGCTCTCTTTTGAGCCATCATCTTGCACGAATTCCTGCGTACGCCTCATGTTTGTTTGTGTTCTGTGTTTGTTATATTTACTTTTTCGGGGCCAATGAATATATCCGGACAACGTGTGGAATGCTCTGATGGACAGGATGGTGACACATCCGATGCCTCGTCGTGGACATGCTCATCGGGAGAGGTGTGCGAGATCACCTACGATCTACAGGCCCCAGAGTCCCTCGAGCAGCTCCGCATAGGTGAGATGCGCCACGTTACGGTTGCCGTGTATAGAATTCCCACACACGGGCGAGGATAGTCCGTGCCGGGACCATTGTCCAGGTTTTGGTTGACACGACTGACCCCGGACAACCAACCCCTAGCGACAATCACACTTGCCGATGGCCGAGCTGTCTGTTTGTCACGCATGCTACGATAGGGGTGCACCATGATTTCTCTGAGAGCTCTCCCCACGTGAAAAGCTCCATACCTCAATTCCTGCAGTAGTCACCAAATAATAGTTTTTGGAGCAAATTAAAAGTGCTACCCGATGGACAACTCCATGATCTGACCGAGTCTGCTATTAAAATCATTGCGACACTAGACTGAAAATCCGACGATTTTGGGTTAAGGAGACCGACCGTTCAGAAAAAAACGTTTCAGCCAAAAATGGTTAGATGCGTGCTACGATAGAGATAGCACTTTTTGGGTGAAATTATTTCTGAATGATCGAGCTACTTAACCCAAATTCGGCGGACTTTGATCATTAATTTTGTTGCAATATGGTTCCTTGTTTGCTTCGGCCATGGGATTTTCGATCGGGTAGCACTTTTACTTTCCTCCAAAACCAGTTCGGGGTGAAGTATAGCGCTCTTCAAGTAAGGAGCTCAAGAAAAAACATGGTGCGCCTCTATCGTAGCATGCGTCGTTACCTTTATCGTAGCACGCGTCTTGTACGAAACGCTTCAGCGGAGCTGAGTACTCTCGGCGAGTGGCGCGTGCTACGATAGAGGTAACCCCTGTTTGGTGCTGAAACGCTTTCTGAATCATCGGGCTCCGTGTACAAGACAGATAGATGTGGATGGTACTCGGGCACCAAAAAAATAGAACAAACAAAAACCAATGCTGAATAATAAATTTGTTATGATACCTTAATCCTTGTTACTCGTATAACATATATATATGTTTCGTACATAGTATATTAATATTCATAATTAATAGTGTGACGGTTATCTCCAGACGAAACTGAAACCCCAAATCGTCGGACTTTCGTTTTTTTTTTGTTGCAATTTATTTTTCAAATGTATACTTCGCCGATGTGATATATAATCAGAGTGATCACTTTTGCTTCGCACCAAAATCAGCTTCTGACTTACTATTTGTATGTAGCACCTCAAGTGAGGAGCTCGGGGGAAAACAAACATTGTGCACCTCTATCGTAGCCTGCGTCAAGCATGCCTCCTTTGCCAGAAAACGTGCCGCGCGCAGCATTTCGCATTGTGGATAATGGCTCGTTGGCTTCCACCAACGCCGTATCTCCACCCCCTTTTTTGTTTTTGGCTTTCCCAGCGTTCTCCGAAGCTTCGGATGCCGGGGGTCAGCTGAACTTCATGGCAGCCGGCGAGTCCGGCGTGTATTCCATGGTGCGCTCGGGAATTGAGGCGGGTGGCCGCCCCGTCGGCGCTGACGGTTTGCAGACCTTCGGCGGCGTGCGCGCCCTTGCACGATATGTGAAAATCCAGGCGGTGCCTGCGAGCGGCGGGAGCATCGTCATCAACGAGGCAAGTGTCGTAGCCATCGCTGGCCGGGGGTAACGTTTGCTACATATGTATGTGCTGTGGCATCTCGTCAAGTCAGAACGGGTGTACGGCAGTAGTCCCGATATTCGTATTCCCTTTTCTTTATGGTGAGCACTGCAACTACGTCGCTGTGATTCCAGAACACGCACCCTATGTCATCCCCGAGCCCCTTCGCCCGGTTAGGTTCGGGGTAGTTTCGCCATGACAAGAGAGGTATCTCACAAAGACGACGGTACGAAATGCAAGGGTGTTGCGCCTAAACATATCTCCGCTGCTACGCATGCTACGGTCATATGCTACGGCAGGGGTGCGCCCTGTCTATTATGAGGCTCCTCGCTTGAGAAGCTGCATGCCAAAAAAAAATGCCTACCCGATCTACAATAACATGGACTACCTTTACGACAAAAGACGCGTGCTAGGATAGAGGTAGACGCGTGCTACGATAGAGATATCCCTTTTTGTCTGAAATTGTTTCTGACGCGTGCTACGATAGAGGTAGCACTTTTTGGCGTGATTGTTTCCTGAGCGATCGGGCTTCTTAATCCAAATTCGTCGGACTTTCATTCTTGTGACGAATAATCGTTCAGAGTATACTTCGGGCATGAGATTTCTCATCCGGTAGCGCTTTTATTTTCCTCCAAAATCATTGTTTTCGGTGAGGTATGACGCTCCTTAAGTGAGAAGCTCAGAAAACAACATGGTGCACCTCTATCGTAGCATGCGTCTTCTGACCGATCGAGCTCCTTAACCCAAACTCGGCGGACTGTCATAATTTTGTTGCGATATTGATCCTTGTTTGCTTCGTCCATGGGATTTTCAATCGGATAAAACTTATACTTTCCTCCGAAGTCAGTGTGGGGTGAAAAGCGCCAGCAAAAGCATGGTGCACCTCTATCGTAGCATGAGTCGGTACTCATTTTGGCTAATTTTGTTTCGGAATGACGGGGCTCCTTAACCCACAACCGTCGCATTTTCTTTCTTGTGTTGCACGATTTTTCGTGTTTTTTACTTAAGGCCACGGGATTGTTTGTCGGGTATGATAGCACCTTTATTTGCATCTAAAAAATGTCTTCGGGTGAAGTTTAGAGCTCCTCAAGAGAGCACCCTCAGAAAATGTCCTGTATGCAGGTGCACCTCTACCGTAGCATATGCGTCCAACACTTTACTGCAAGGCAAGAATGAACGACCGACGATGTTTGGTTAAGGGGCCACCATTCCGACACACAATTTCAACCCAAACGTGTTAACTCCATCGTAGCACCGGTCCCTCGCTACGTATCACAGGTGGAGTTCCGTGTGGGGGACGTCGCTCCCGTGCGTCCTGTGGCCGAGAAAAAGTGGCTGAAGCCTACCGGACCTCTACCGCTTGGGTATGATCCTAACTACGACATCCGGATGCCTAGCGACGGGGGGTGCGACTCCCCCGCCCACTTCGAGGGATGCCACGTGTACTACATGAAGGTATCCCAAACATGTACCCTGTCGACGGATTGTACTGGAAAATGGTTTAGCCCCGAAGTCGTTGATGCTGCCTTCTGTATATATGCCACACGTTGTCAGCACGATTAATGACTCGTGCTACGATAGATGTAGCACTTTTGGCTGAAATATTTTCTGATTCATCGGGCTCCTTGAACCAAAATCGTAGCAAAATTTTAATATTTTTCGTTGCAATACGTTTCAGTGTACAGTCAAGTCAGGCCATGGGGTTTTCCATCGGGCAGCACTTTTCGTTTCCTCTTAAATCAGTTTTTGGGTGAGGCACAGAGCTCCTTAAGTGACCACCCTTATGAGGAAAAAAACATGGTACACCTCTACCGTAGCATGTGTCCAAACCCTATTAACACAAATTCTTCAGGCAAAATGTTTTTTCCCCCAATGTTTTCGGCCCGGGCAAACGCCTCTTTTTTCCGCATATTTGTGGCACCACCTCTGCGGAAGGGTGTGTGTTTCATCTCCCCGTGTACCAGTATCCGTGGCCTCGCGTGCCCCCTTATCTGCCGGTTGTATTCGTTTGATGCGGCTGACACGGCCCCTACAACCGGGCTCGAAATGCCTACCTCTGCTGCGAACGTGACAGCGCCTACGTTTCCTTAAGCATTCCCCATTAAAGGAGCTCATATTACCACCCAAAAACCGGTTTAAAGAAATGTTGCTACAAAGACCTGCTAGGTACTCATCCCATGATCATATTTTATGAATACTCCACGAATAATACGTCGTGAAAAAATTCAAAATATTGAATGTGTACCATCCGCCAGTATGATGTGTTCGTACTGAATCCCAGACATGTGACTACAGTAGTTTCTCTTCGGAGGCACACGATATAGACGCATGACTCCGATATATGTGCACCCTGTTTTTCCCGGGCTCCCCACTTGAGGTGCTCCACATGCACCACCCAAACAATCGATTTTCGAGGAAAATAAGATTGCCACCCGCGGCGAGCAATCCCATGACCAACGTATATACTCTGATTTTGTTTTGCCACACAGGAATGAAAATCTGACGATTTTGAGTTAACCCCTTAAGAACTGGTCCCACGAAGTTGGGTCTAAACTACTTGGAATTAGTGAGGGACATTTGTTTTTTCAGTTATCTATGGGTTAAGAAGCCCGATCACAGCATTTCAGCCAAACAGAGCTTTACCTCCATCGCAGCAAGCGTCTATACGCATCGAAATCTCTTGTTTGTTGGATCAGACCATATTGGGTAGTTTCAGCGTTTCAGAGTGGTTGAGCAGCCATAGCAAGTTGCAAAAATATGTGCTGGGCTCAAACCTGCTATCCCGATACCTGCCGTAGCACGGCTCATACGTATACTGTGATGTCTTCGCGAGTAAACAAATCATCCATAGCACCCCAGCTGTACCCCGGAAATCAGCAGGAGCACGGGCCCGGCATCGCTGAAACAGTTGGCCAGGTGAACGGACGCACAACAATACACCCAAAGAGAAACGGTCAACTGTGCGCCATGGTCGGCGGCATTCCTAAGCGGCAGTTACACGATACGATTCACGGAACAGCTTGCATGCCTGCGCATCCGTAGTCGACCTGTGTGGGTATGCCAGACGTCACGATGCGATTCCAAATGTTGGTTTGACAGGATGGAGACCTGGATTCTCGTTGGAGCTGTGGCCCGCTCGCGATTGGGGAAAGCACCTTCAGCTTGGACTGCGACAATCAGATCAGCCTGAACTACTACCGATACGTCCGTCAAATTCAGATTGGTGAGTCCCCATCTTCCCCACAAGTGTGGCGTTGGCATGACGAGGTGGGAACATGTCATATATGTTTGTCGGTTAAGCTACCATTCGTCAGATTCTACACACCAACTCTGCTCCATTACTCGCTGCATCGCGCGTGCTGCGGACGTTGACTGCGCCCACCCCGCAGCGTTCCACCTGGGAGACGAGCAGCACGTCGAGTTCAGCATCGACGCTGAAACTGCCCAGGGTTGGATGGTGAGCGCGTGTGCAGTCCTTGGTCTGTGCAGTAACATTGTTTTGTAATGCCGCATGCACGTATGTTCATCCTGCTTTACAGAGTGCTGCTTAGGTTTGCGCCAGGTTTGCTGTAACCCTTAGCTCGAGTGAATGGGCTGCGCAAAACAGCATTACCTTAGTACGAAGGTGGCATATCGTGTCAGATGTTGACGACTGTAACCGTGTGCTATGTCTGGCGAACGCTTTAGCGAAGGAATGATCCAAGCCGAGCGCCAATTTGGGCGCGCACCGACACCTATTTGACACTTGGCTTATTCCTTAGTCAGCGCGCGACATTTATAGCGGCCGATCGGCAAATGTACATCAATGCACACCTGGGGGGCTGTTGTGCAGAATGGTTCTGAGCCTTAGTCAGTACTTCACCCGGGGTCTAAAGCATACGAGACAGCCGTTACCGCTAATGTGAGGGTGTCTGCCGGGAATTTCCCCGTGAAGTAGAAGCAAACACTTTGTCTCTCTGGGACGCGCATTATTGGAGATGACTTGTTGCTTAGCGAACGCGCTAACAACAAAAAATCCTCCGCCGGTGGGATTTAACGCACCCTGATCTGCTGTGCATTCATTCGCAATGATCGGTAGCCAAGAGGCTACATGTATTGCATGTTTCGCCTAAATCTGTTTTTTTTTCTGATCGTTTTGTGCTCATGTGTGTACCGCGCCCTTTGCCTATCAGCAATTCCACGGTAGCGATACCACTTTTAGGCTCAATACTGTCTGACTGGTTGTGCTCCTCACGTGATTAACCACCGGATACTATTATTTGTTCGCTGGTGTATTTGATTTTCGACTACCGCATTGGAGGAAGACTTGGTGGGGTTGCGAGAGGGAATGTTTCCGAAGTCGGGTTTTGGGTGAGATATTGAGCTCCTCATGTGAGGAGCTCAGCAAATTCTGCTGCGCCCCTACCGTGGGATGACTCCTTATATGCATATGCCTGATGCCGTTGTTGTGTCAAACAGACGGTGGTGGCTTCAGCGATATCCTCCGGAGATACCACGGACTACCAGACGTTCAACGTCGGCGTTCACGCCAAAACGCTCGAGATCATACCCAAGTTCCAGCGAGTCAACCAGTGGTTCAGCGTGAAAGAGGTCAGTCAGTAGTCGATCGTCTGGGCATATCTAGTTATCAATTTCTCCGTCCGAAATGTTTGATGCGGCGAGCATCTACACCGTAGGAACTCCTAAATGAGGCATGCGTTATATCTAAAATCACATACGTATACTTCATCCTTATATGTCGTATATCTGAATTCACATTCGTAGACTCTGTCCATTTGACTGATCATCGTTTGTCAAGGGTGGTATTTTGTTTTTCAGTTTTCGGTTCTACTTTAACAGCATCTCCTGGAAGAGAGAGATGCAGTCCTATCATGCCGTAGCATGCGTCAGCCGCACGCGCTTCTGCCAAATAAACGCGGCAAGCTCATTGATTTTACCGCGAGACATTGCTTCGTAAACGGGTGGGGTGTTTGTCTACAGACCGAGAGATGTGGAACATGGTTCACCTGCGAGTTGTGTGCAGCAGGTACCTGTTTACGGTCATCTGTTCAACGGAACAATGTCACAAGGTAGTCACGTTTTTGTCAAGGAGTCAACGTTAGGCGAGAATTTCCAACCTGCACCTTGTTGCTATCAAAGGCGCGGCGGTCTGAGTTACGATAGCGGTAACACCATTCGGCTAAAAGGCGTTTTTATTTTATACTTCGACCATGGGATCGTTCATCAGGTAGCATTTTCAGTTCCCTCTCAACCCTGTTAGGACTGCAGTCCCATTTTGGGGACAAACCACTCAAATTCTAAGTAATTTGTCCCCAAAACGGGACTCCAATCCTATAAGGGTTAAAATCAGTTTTCGGGCGAGGTACAGAGCTCCCCAAATGACCAACCATTACCGTAGCAGACGCGTGCTACGGTAGAGGTAGCACATTTTGGCTGAATCGGTTTCTGAACGATCGGGCTCCTTAACCCAAATTCGTCGGACTTTCATTTTTGTGACGAATAATGTTTCAGAGTATACTTCGGTCATGAGATTTCTCATCGGGCAGCACTTTCGTTTTCCTCCAAAATATGTTTTTCGGTAAAGTATGACGATCCTTATGTGAGGAGCTCAGAAAAAAACATGATGCACCTTTATCGTAGCATGCGTCAGCATTCGTCGTGGCTGTATTACCCGTGGAAACATGCCCAGTTCCTTCCCCCGCTCCTGCCCACCCTAACCTTCCACGACGAGGTAGATCGTCGTATTTTTGTAGGTGGTGTCGGATTTGTTTCTCTCAAATAGTGAACAATCTTACCGGAGCGTGATTTGATGTTCGCAAGCTTTGATGGATGCCCGTGCCCTACTCGGTCGTAACCGTTACGTTTGGCAGCTTGCGGTGGAAAACGACATTTTTTTTTAACAATATACCAGTTGCATTACTGCATCCTATGAAGACGTCCACACAAGAGCTCTACGTACTAGGGCATGCTTTAGCAGCATTGTTTCAGACGATGGTGTTCTCACTTAGGATGAGGATAGACGAATGCTACGATAGAGGTGCACCGCGATGTTTCTGCCTTATGAGGGTGGTCACTTGAGGAGTTCCATACCTCACCCGAAAAATGACTTCGGAGGAAAATAAAAGTGCCACCCGGTCAACCATCCCATGAGCTAGGTATGTCCTGAAAAATGTCGCAGTAACAAGAATGCAACTCCGGCGAGTTTGGGTTAAGGAGCCCGATCATTCAGAAACAAAATCAACATACAACGCTACTTCTATGGTAGTCCGCGTCAATAGGGTCGGGTAGGGGAGCCGCATTCACCCCAAATTACGACAAGGCGGCGACGGGTTGGCCCGGAGGCTGTTCGATGCCACCATATGCGCTATTAATACCCTACCAGGACTACGGTAGAGGGGGCCCGGTTCGGCCATTGATAATTCAGCGCCTTCAAGCCACTTGCCCGCGTGGTTTACCCAGTTTTTTGGTGTCTCTGTTTTGTATTGTGTTTTGTTTTTGTTCCGCTTTTATTCACCGCCATCGCGAGTGTTTCTTTGTTACGGTGCACTAACCAACTTGTTTTCAAGTCCTATTGTGGTCGGAGAACAGAGTCACTCGCCCGAATGACATAACAGCGGTAGTGGAGACGACGGTAGCCTCCCTGATGAGGCACCAGCCAGGCGCAGCTAGCGGTGAAAGCCAAATATACTAACCAGCAGTGACGACTTAAACTGCCCATGGCTTCGGGGTGGAGTCTGGACGCGGCTTAGAGGGCAAAACATAGTGAAAATGGGTGTGTAGGCCCAAGTGTGCTAGACATGAGCGGTTTCTTGTGGCCTGTCGTGCGCAAAACGTGCACCTCTCCGGCTCTCGTGCTCTTTTGCATGCATGCATGGCCGCTAGAGGAGCCCTAGGGCCTAGTCACCCAGCCCATACGACGCGTGTTGCCTAGTAAGGCTAGGACCCCGAATTGAACTGGCCTTCGTTTTAGAAGCTATATACCCCACCCAATACGCACCTGCGTACCTGAGTTTGAGAAAAGTGAAAATGTGAAACCTCGGTCAACAACCCCAAATTCTAAGGCATATATATATCAACACCAATCTGACAAAAAACGATATGAATGGTATAAATAATATTCCAACGACACATTAGGTCAATGAGCGTACTGATAGCCGGTCAAAAATGTTCTGGCGAAAATGTGCCACTGGGATCCCTATTTATTTCGGTCCTCTTCGCCTGTGCTGCGTCCGGTTTGATGCAGATGGTCATCCTGGAAAAGAGCAACAACGCCTTCGTCGCGGGAACCGTGCCTGTGTTCGACGTTGACCAACGATTTGTGAGTAGGACGCGCGTCCGATCCACGGCGTCTAGCAGGCGCGGAAGAGGGTACGATGCACCAGTGCTTCGTCGTTTGGAGCACAGAATTGTGTTCATTACCTGAATCCCGATGAGTTGAAGGCAAGAGGAACTCGTCCCGTCCACAGGGACCCCGTCACAGGTGTATGCACCTTTCTCTGTCTCGAGGTGGAAGGACCGATAACATCGAAATATTTATATCCAAAAGGTGGTTGTATTTCGGGTCAGAGTGCTATGTCTGTTTTGTTTACGATTTGTTTCGCCACTGCCGACCCCCTGACCCTGTCTCACTGCTGTAGGAAAGTCCTGAATCAGCATGTCGCACCCGAAGACGCTTGGTACGATAGGTTGACCACCGTGTCTGTCGAAATATATGTATGGGCCACGGGGAGGCTCCTAGCTTAGGAGGACTTCATCCCGTCGTAGGGGCTGCCCGGTAGAGGCTCTCAATTGTTTTCGACCGCTGAAGTATCTAAAGCCAGCGCAGCGGACGCGGGCTATGATAGATATCTCATCTTTCCGGGCTGAAACCCTTTTTTGGATTATTTACGGGGCTTCTTAGCAGCCCTAACAAATCGCCGGACTCCTGTTTGGTGTGTTCCAGTATTTTTCCTTGTATACGGGTAGGCCATGGAAATGATCATCCGGTAGCACTTTTAGTTTCCGTCCAAAATCAGTTTCTTGGTGTAGTGACTTACCATTAGTATAGAGCTCCTCAAGTGATGACTCTCAGAAAAATGAATGGTGCACCTCTCTACCTTAAAGTACCATGCGTCAGGCGGCCGGATATATCGGTTGAATATATCTACATTTGGACTTCTACAGCGCAGAGAAATGTTGATCCTCGGGTTTGCAGCGAACAAAGTTTTCCCGAGAGGCATATTTCTTGGGTGAGATATCCATCCGCTCATGATTGATGTACCTCGGGAAACAAAGTCAGCACCCGTCCCCCGTGGCGTTTGCTCTCGCAAAACATAAAGGTGGAATGACACTATATGCGAAGTATTTTTTTCGTTATTGTTCACTACGGGTAGGCCATGTGGCATTGTTGACCGCGTTGCGCGTGCATGTTTGTTAACGTCAGGCGTTGGGTGGAGTATATAGAGCCCTTGAGTTGGCGAAAATCTTCAGACAAATTAGCTCCCTATCTTGTCGTGTATGCAAGTTATCGTCAACGCGCTTGTGTTCGCGGTCTTCCCCCCCCCCCCTGGATGCCTCCGTTGCAGGAAAACGACGACGACGACGTGGGGTCAATCAGCGAAGTTCCGACGAGGTTCAGATTCGACATCCCCAGCGTGAGTGCTACTCGATCGCGTCCGCGGTCGGACTCCTCAGGGCGACCTTGCTCGTTACGCGGTTCCGTTGAGGGCAGACCCGTATCCCAAGAGGGTGAACATAAAGACGATGCGCGTTGTGCCCAGGGCTGCACGTCCTTCCTTCGTACAGCCAACGTTTTCGAGACGGCGCCTACGCTCTATAGGGGGGTCAGGGCGACGCTTTGGTCAAACAATTATGGATTGACCCTGGACTGTTGAGCTTGCTGAACAACCCAATCTCGTGGATAGAACGCGGGACGTGAATATACGGACAGTTTGAGGAGTGACATGACATGTAAATATAAGGACGAGTTTGGCCTGTACCATGAAAAAAACAATAGTCCTTGCAATTGTTGTTGAATGGTAGTCGTAAACAATGTTTTTCTGTTATACATTTTATTTCTCAGTCCATGAGATTTATTCGTCGGAGTTTTAGAATACTTAATTTCTTGCCTTCCGGTTGCCTGCCGGTTTTTGGGTTCCGATTTATGTGGCGCGCTTCAAGTGAGCAGCCCAGCAACCATTGGGTGCCCCTCTAGCCCCCGTAGCACATACGTCCGACGTTCGACGCACACCACGGCTTGAAAGAGAGAGGGCTAAGCACCTGATTGTTTTTGAGGTTGTGTTTTCACTTGAATATAAATAACAGAGGAGCCCGTGCATAATACCTCACCCCGAAAAACACGATTTTGAGCACCATAAGAATGTGCATCCCAACGAACAAATGCCTCATTACGTTTATAGCTATAGGGTATATGTCAAAAACAAATTCCCTCTACGTTTTTTTGCGGGCGCTCCAACGATGTCGAGTTAAGGTGCCCGGCCAGTCGGAAACGTAAATGGCCGAACCGCGGTACTTCTTTCGTAGCACGGCGCCTTGTTCCAGGAATTTCGCCCGGCCGTTCCCGAGGCGTGGTACGATAGATGTACGTAGCACTTTTCGGCTGATATTTTTTTCCGAATGATCGGACCTCTTGACCCCAATACGTCGGGCTTTCATATTTTTGGTGCATTGTTTTTCATAGCATGCTTGGGCCATGGGATTGTTTATCAGGTATATAGCACTTTTATTCGGTGAGGTGTGGCGCTCCTCAAGTGAGGAGCTCAGAAAAACGATGGCGAACCTCTATCGTAGCATGTGTCTCACGCCCCTTCGTTAACTACCCCGTCTTGTGACCTCCATTCGCAGGCAAACGATGTTTTCAGGATTAGCCCGAAGATTTCGATGGTGACAGCAGTCAGAATGAGGTTTCCTGCAGACAGAGAGTTCGTCTTCGACGTTTCGTACGGGGTGTATCTCTCCGAACAAGGCGACGAGGATGTGATTGAGGTGAGAGATCGGGTGAGGCTGTGCCTACTGCTGTAGTACCGCTCCAGAGGCCTGTTTTGTGGTCGTATTTACTCCAGATGGACCCCCCGGGTATCTTCCTGGGCATGAAAAACATACCCTGATTTAGTACCCCAGGGTACCCTAGAGTAGAATCGTCTACCGCGAAGAAACTATTTTAACACTCGTGCAATGACCCTATGTTTTGGCGCCCTACCACTTCAGTCAGACTTCCCGGCGCCTGCTCCCTGAAATGACGCGTACTGCAGTGTAGGGTTGCACATTGTATTTTGTTTTGTTTTGGGCCTCTCACTTGACATGTTTTTTACCTCAAAGAAACCAAACATACCGAGATACTCATATGTTGTTTTACCCGTTGAACAATCTAGTGACCAGTTCATGTTTTTTTTTTATCGCAAAGATTGTCGCCAAACACACCCAAACACGAAATACATTTTTGATGATACATAGTGCGTCTCGAAGCCCCGCCCGACAGACACGTATCTCGGCCAAAATGTTTCTCGTACCGCTAACGTAGCACAGCTCTGAGATACGCCCAGTTATACCGCTCCGTGAGGGGTTGCGACTGCTTCTCCGAGGAAAATGTGTCGAGACGTCGTGTGCCAGGGGTGCTGTGTTTCGCTACCAATGCGTGAGGTGTCAAGGATCGTGGGCTGTCTATATGAAATAGACGCAAAACACACGGTTGAGGACCGCACTCGCGAGTTTAGGAGACTCCGCCCTAAAGAAACTCTCTATGTCGCCTTCAAACACCACACTAGAGAAGAAAAAGACACTCTTGGCCTGGTGCGCAAGCCCATGTCTTAGCTACTAGGTCCGGTAGCGGAACGTATGATCGAAACACACGGACGCGCGTGCTACGACAGAAATAGACACTAGAAATCTTTGGCTGAAACGTTTCCTTGAATGACGGGGCCTGGCTTTTTCACCCAAAATAATCGGAATTGTTTTATTCTTGTTGTTGAAATATGTTTCAGTTTGTACTTAGGCCATGCGATTGTTCATCGGGTGTGGCATGTTTAGGTGTGCTCTAAAATCAGTTCTTAGGTTGACGTTACTGTTGACTTACTATTGACGCATGCTACGGACGGTAGAGGTGCACCTGCATACAGGCCTTTTTCTGAGGGTGATCACTTGAGGAGCTCTATACCTCACACCGAAAACTAGTTTTGGGGGAAACAAAAGGGCTACCCGATAAACAATCTGGCGGCCTTAAGGATAAAACGAAAAATAGGTCAAAACAAGATAACGAAATTCGGACGATTTTGGGTTAAGGTGCCCCGTCATGCCGAAAACAATCAGATATAAGTTGCCACCTCTATCGTAGCACGCGTCTATTAGTATAGAGTTCTTCAAGTGTGGAGCCGACACATGCTACGATAGAGGTGCACCATGTTGTTTCTGAGCTCCTCACTTAAGGAGCGCCATACCTCACCGAAAAAAATGATTTTGGAGGAAAATAAAAGTGCTGCCGGATGAGAAATATCATGACCGAAGTATACTTTGAAACAATATTCGTCACGAAAATGAAAGTCCGACGAATTTGGGTTAAGGAGCCCGATGCGTTCAGAAACCGATTCAGCCAAAAAGTGCCACCTGTACCGTAGCACGCGTCAGCCTCAGAGAAAAACTATGGTTGATGCACTCTACCGTAGCATGGGTCAACCATGTTGGTGGGTAAGTCCCATCTGTCGGAAACGTACTTTTTGCCCAACACGTGCCTACCCCTCTGGTGGAAAGCGACACCACAGCCTGCTGTTATTTTTGTTTTCGAGGCCATAGCCACGTATAAGTTTCGTGTTTGTTTCCGACCCGTTTGTTTTTTACCACTCAGACGTTAGATTGCCCGCGGAACCGACAATCAGCCGTACGGCCAGCAAAGACCACAATGCTGGCTGTTCTACATCCGGCTGCCGCCGCGTAAGCCGTAATACGCTAGAGGCCGTATGTTTGAACCCAAACCACTCATGCTAACGGCGTTGTCCTCGGCCCTTCCAACGCTCAAATAGCCAATGAACAAAACACGAAATACGTGCTACGGTAGCGGTAGCACCGTTTGGCGAAACATTTTCTCGGACGGGCACGGGCTCTTCAACTCAAGAACTACCTATCTATGTAGCAAACCTACACCATATATTTCTGTATATTTCGTACAGTTAAGAACCTAGGCCATGGGGCGGTTCATGGAATTTCATCGACCGTTCATCGTCTTCTCAGAGCCAGGCTTTTATTGATGTCCTGACCAAGTATTGTAGTTGAAGACCTCCTCAAACGAGGATTCGCAGCAAAGCAAAATGTGAAACCCTTCCTCCGTAGCAGTATGTTTCATCACGTACGTAAACCGTGGTGCTGCGCGTCGGTGTTGGCCGACACTACTGTCGCCCTCACAGCCGATTGCGTCGTCAGCTATCAGAGAGCTCTCCCAAGCCTTGAACGAGCCTCACTATGTTCGCCGTGCGTGTGTGGGCTGCACCGACCCCCCCCCCCCCCCTCTACCCGTGCACAGAGGTTCACAAGCGCCGGTGGAAAAAACGAGTGGGAGACGTTCACGTTCTCGGAGGTCGGCGATGGCAGTTTCAGTATCATCGCCGTGAGCGGGCCAACCTTCGCCAATAAGCCCGGTTATCCAACTCTGCGGGTGGTTGACCTCCAGGTCGTTGGAGAGCACGTCGGCAACGGTCCAGGCTACTTCAAGGTAAGACCACACGAGGCTACATAGACAATGTGTCGCGGGAGAAATACGGCTCATCGTTCGGTGCGCGGAAGTTAGGAAACACAGGTGGTGTCGGTGCGGAGGGGTGCCCTCCTTTTTCAATACATGTACCGCGGTTAGCCCACTCACGAGAGTGGTTCCTAACCTCACTCAAATTCGGCCTTTGACGCATGCTACGATAGAGGTGCACCATGTTTTTTCTGAGCTCCTCACTTAAGGAGCGTCATACCTCACCAACAAACTGATTTTGGAGGAAAATAAAAGGGCTGCCGGTTGCGAAATATCAGGACCGAAGTATACACTAAAACATTATTCGCCACAAAAATGAAAGTCCGACGAACTTGGGTTAAGGCACCCGGTCGTTCAGAAAACGATTCATCCAAAACGTGCTACCTCTACCGTACCACGCGTCCTTTAGAATATGTCACGTAAGCGCAACGTAAGGAACGATCACATGGCGGTTCATATCGCGAAACCAAAATGTATAAGAGCTTACGAGTGTCTTGTTAAGCGATAGATAAGTGACTCGGGCGAATGCCCCTCTGAAAAGCTGAAAACCCACCATCTGACTATGTCCCCCTCGCCAGAGTGAAACAACGTCACTTTCGGGTCGCTCCAGCGGCCAGTGTAGAGAAACAAATATCATATTTGTTGTTGTTCTGAGTACTGACACATGCGCTAAGGTAGAGGTGCGACGATTTGTTTCTGATACCCCTTGCTCACTTGAGGAGCTCCATACTGTTAGCAAGAAACGACACAAAAACGACCTTTAGAAGAAACAAAAACTACAATCGGAAGCTGAACAATACCATGGCCTAGGGATGGAAAACATTCCGTACTGCAGAAACAAAAACGATGACATTCTGACGATTTTGGGTTGAACGAAGGCCCGTTCATTCCGAAAATAGTTTAGCTAAACAAATCGTCGCACACCTCTTCCCGTAAAGGTGTCAACGTAGAATATTATCTATACGAATGAAGAAGAAGAAAATGTCCGGGGTATGAAAAGCACCTGTCAGGGCGTTGAGGCTCCTCTGTCAAGGACTACGTTTCTACCAAATACTTATGTTATTGAATAGTAAATGAATATGCCCTTAAACGCGGCCCATCTTTGAGGCACGCCTCATAAGGCGCATGGCTTATTGGGTAGCTCCTACGTTGAGGAACTCCCGACAACACTAACAATCATTGGGCCCCTACCGTCGCTGCAAGCACTCGAATATGGAAACCGCGTATTTCGTATTTTACCCTTTCAACGGAAAGCTCAAACATGTGGGTGTTCGGCCTTCAGTTCAATGTGTTGTTCGCGTTTGAGCAGCGACCGTTAACGCATGCCACGGTAGCGGTTCCCCGTGATTTTTCTGAGGGAGATTGGTCCCTCGAGGGGGCTCTGTACATCACCCAGATTGGTCCCTCGAAGGGGAAATAAACGTGATAACCGATGAACTATACCACATGGGCTAAGTGTACGATGAACAATATTTTAACACGAGAATGGTGGCAGTCCGACGATTTGGGGTTGTGGTGTGAAGACGCATGCTACGGTAGAGGTGCACCCTGTCTTCTCGGAGTTCCTTACTGGAAGAGCTCTACATCTCACCCCGAACTGGTTTTGGAGGAAAGTAAAAGTGCTATATATCCGATGAATAATCCCATGGCCGAAGCATACAAGGAACAAGATTGCAACAAACTAGTGACAGTTCGCCGAGTTTGGGCTAAGTAGCTCGATCATGCAGAAATCATTTCAGCCAAAAAGTGCTATATCTATCGTAGCACGCATCCCCGATCCTTTGGAACCAATTTATACCAAAAGACGCATTCTATGGTAGAGGTAGCGCACGTTGTCGCTGAAACAATTATGAATGGTGGTGTTTCATTTATGTACCAAGGCCCTGGGTTTGGTCATCGGTGTACCACGTTTCCTCCCTCAAGATCAGTTTTTGGATGAGGCATATGGCTCCTCAAGTGACTGCTCTCAGAAATATCATGGAGCAATCGTACCCCTTTTGTCTTAATCTTTTCTGACCGGCTGAGCTCCTCACTTGAGTAACCATCAGATACTATTCTTACTTTACTGACACGCTTGTTGTTGGACTATATTACCGCATTGGAAGATTTCGTCGGGTCGTGCAAACGAATGTTTCTTACGTCATGTTTCGGGTGAGATATTGAGCTCCTCATGTGAGGAGCTCAGACAATTCTGCTACGTTCCTACCGTGGGATGAGTCCTTGGTGCACCTCTACCGTAGCATGCATCAAAATGTGCTACCTCTATCGCAGCACGCGTCCGTTGGTTGGCTGACGCGGTGGGCCGACAGGACCCTACCAACCGTGTTAGTTGTCATCGCAGCGACGCTTACATGCCGATTGGCTGATGTTCATGGTCAACGTTCGTTCCCTAACAGATGGTCACTACGGCGATGGCTCATTGGGACCTGATGCCCGACATCATCGGAAACGGAGTGTCTGATCAGGAAGACATCATGACGGCCATCTGCGAGACGAAGGGCGCGTCTTTCGACGGCACTGACTGCGTCGGCGAGCTCGACGACTCCACCGTCCATGTGAGTCTCCATATCTGGATGGTGCACCGATAGAGGCAGAGGAACAATTGTTACTGGTAGCGCCAGTTGACCGAGGGACTGCCCAGATATACGCGTACCTCGTTTGTTTTTCCTTTTTAGTTTCGATGTTGGCGACCTTTTTGACACGACCCATTGCACGATAACATGTTGCAATGTGTGTCTAAAAATCGTTTCTGGCTCACGTGGAGCGCTTCTCAATGGCGCTGACAACACTTCCCAACAAGGGGTATGCCTTACAAGACATGCCTTGTCGTTGGAACTCCGTTTATGCTGTACGGTTACGCCGTGGGATTGCTCTTCTCTTTCATTTCATTTTTGGTCAGCTGGGGTAAGAGGGGGGAGCTCACGGAGGTTCGATAACACATTGAAGCTAAACGTAACGTAACACGCATCCCGGTGGGGTTTCTCGTCGACTCAGGCGCACATGCTTTCGGAAAGCCGTCTAGGAGTGTCGTATCGAGCTCCTCTGTTTTGGACCCTCCGGAAACATTAATGTGCACCACCACTGCCCGCGGCATGGATCCTCCAGCGAACTCGCAATATCAACCATGACAGGCGATATCGCGACATCGAGTCCACTTCCAGACGCATGTCACGGACGTCACCTGGAAGTAATTGTGTCCGTGTATCTGCTGTATCTTTGGACCATACACGGGTATTTGGATTCCACGGACGCCACCTGGGAGTAATTACGTCTGTTTATCTGCGTAGAGTAGTGTGGTTCTGCTGGGGCTATGAGTTGACTGGAGTGCAGCAAGTTTTATGTACTTTGTCAAATAAAAACAGACCGAAGCCAGTCCGTTGACACACCTCGCCACCCACCAAACGTGACATATATCGACGAAGTGTCAAGTCCAGCCCACTTACGTACCACTCAAATGTTTTCTTCAAAAACAAGAAACATAAATTCATCGAACTGGTGGTTATGAGACGGAATATATATAACTTTATCCTCGTACGCTCGTACCTCTTTTGATGTTTTGCGGACCATTTGTTTCGTTGGTGCTACATTGGCCCACCCTGGCCCACCCCCCCCCCGCTGTAACAGATCACGTTTAGGACAGGGGACTACTTTTTGGATGGGCCTGTTTTCGTCAAGAGCGGGGTTACGCTTCAAGGGGCCACAAGCGACGACTATCCAGCCTGGACTTACTTCAACCTGCACGAGGGCGCCAACAATGATAACACGGCGGAGGAGGCGATACTGGTGTTCGATGGCGTTACCGACGCGACGGTACGTGGGTTTTAAACGTGTTTCACCCTCCAACCTTTGCATTTGCTCGCCAATTGAAGATACGGTATATCGAAAGCAGTTCAAGACTTGTTGGGTCTACATGTGGATGATGCAAGATTAGAGGGCTGAAAATATACTATTCCGCTGCTTGGGTCGTGCTACGATACTACCTGGTCCGTGCTTTCTATTCGGCCAGATGTCGGATTGGTCCATGCACAGAAATTACCCCTCTGTAGAGCCGGCTTGCGCCAGCCCACAATATCGTCATTGTACCTGCTACCGGGTGTACCCTGCGCACTGCCAGAGTGTCTTATCCCATATATGCGAAGCGGTTTCACAGGCACTATAAAAAACAGGCGGCACTTCTCATCCGGCACCTATAACGGACCATTGATTGTACTTGCATGAACCCCTCTCCGGGGGGCTGTAAATATCGTTCGGGGGGGGCTGGTTTCGATACGCTGGTGATCTTTAACGGGTATACCTTAAGACAGACAGACACATCAGATATCTTTGTGATCAAGCGATGCCCAAACCAGTGGCCATATACCATATATGCCTCTATTACTGCTAGATTCATCACACGGCAGGAGTGGCGCTTTACCGCCTTTTGAGACAATTTGTTTCTGACCGGTTTAGCTCCCCAAGTCAGCGGCTATTGGATTATAGTAGAAGCTACGGTCACCACTATATTCCAGTATAGTTTAGGACTAGCTCATACAGCGCATACAAATGTCGACCCGGTTGCACAAACACGTGTAGTTGTTTAGGACTATTATAGTTCAAACAGCGCATATATGCGTTGATCGGGTTGCACAAAGAACGTTTTTCAAGGTCAGGATTCAGGCGATACAATGGTTATGTCGTGTGAGGCGTTTCAGCGAATAGAAAACCACCCCCGAGTCATCCGAAGGTAGGGGCGCAACAGAATGTTCTGAGCTCTTCACATGAGGAGCTCAACATCTCACCCGAAACATGATTTCGGAAACATTTGTTCGCGCAACCCGGTGGTTATTCACGTGAGGGGCCCAACCGGTCACGAAAAATTGAGCCTAAAAGTGGTACCCCTACCGTGGGATTGCTCCCCCACAAACGCTTTGCTTCGCATATCGGCAGGTGGAAAAAATTGCCTTCGGTCGCATAGTAGAGGTGGCAGTGGACATCGTTCCCGGGACGCTCAGCAACTTGTGCATGGATATCAGGAATTCTCAGGTGACCTTGCAAAAGCTTTGCCGGCATCCCCAATGTTTCAACGAAACCTTTACCCATGTACATCGCTTTTGTTTTTATAACGGTCAACCTTTGGCGATGTGCATCGCTTTTCTTTGCAACGGTCGGCTGACCACTAGCAGGGTCTCGCTACCGGGACAGGCGGTGCCCTGCCCTGGAGCGTCGGTGTTGCGACGCCGGTGGCGTCGTAGTGCTTTCCTTCGTGGGACGCGTGTTCCAAGGGATGAGATCATCTGTTCCATTTTTTCTGCGCTTTTTATGCATTTGGGAAGGACATTTTTTTCCCTGTCTTGACTTTAAGCCTAGGCCACTTTGACGTATGAAGCAGGCTGCGACATTTCCCGGAAATAGCTTACTCCACGGCTAGCAGAGAGTCAGGGTTGTCACGACGTATCATAGATACGTCATGTGTTTTGCGGTACTTGCCTGAAACAAACGTTGTACGCGAGTGAATCGCGCCTCTGCTACAACGTGACATTCTTTAAAAAACTTGCAACGATCGGTTTGCCCATTTGTGAACGTCGCGCTGACGCGTATTTTAATCGTATGAGGTATATGCAATCGGACAAATTAGCGATCGCCCTTGTAAAGACAATAGGACGTGTACAGTAGTCCATTCCTTCTTGTATCACACAGACCACGCCCATCGTTTGCTTACCCTTGGCAAAAGTCCTCGTTTGCGCTTGAGGGTATTGCCTAACCATAACTACATTCGCCGATGGATGGTGCCCAACAGAACTTGGAGATCGATCAGATATCACCGCAAGCGTGTCGGAACGGCGCTGCCCGCTTCACCGACTCAAGCAACATCACGTGAGCACGGTGTCATGCCGACGTCAGCGCCTTTTGAGATTTTGTTGATGCTGCCGTTGGTCGCTGCGAACGTGTACGACCGCTGTCCTCTGTAGCGGCCATAACAGCTATACGATGTGACTCCTCCCACGGTAGGGGTGCAGCAGAAATTTCTGAGCTCCTCACATGAGGAGCTCAATATCTCGCCCGAAACATTACTTCGGGAAAATTAGTTCGCGCGACCCGACCGAAGCTTCCAAATGCGGTCGTCCGAAAACAAACACAGCAGAAACATAATAAGGGTACCCGGTCGTTACTCACGCGAGGAGCTCCACCGGCCAGAACATACTGAGCCCAAAATTGGTACCCCTACCGTGGGATTGCTCATGTGCTAGCTGAGAGAACCGACGGCGTTGGAAACCGAATTTTGTATTATGTGTACGTGTGGGACGCATGCTGCGGTAGCCTGCATGCAGGTGCCCACCATGTTTTTGCCTTGTAAGGGTGGTCACTTGAGGAGCTCTATACCTCACCTGAATACAGATTTTGGAGGGCAAAATATGAGTGTTAACATACCCGATGAACAATCCCATGGATGATGTAGGCAGAACGAAACGTCTTGGATCATTCAAAATGAATGTTAATATACAAACGTTGATATTATTCCCGGTCCGAGTGGTACTAAACTGTTGTACAAGCGCTAAAACGGCAGACAGTAGTAATGATGGCGGAAAATGCCACCATCACGTTTACCTCGTGCTCCCGTTGGGTTTAATGGCCACAGCACCAGAAACAAGGCACCAGCATCTTCTGTGTCGTGAAGGAGCGCGACTGCCGACCATGTCAAACGCTGTGTCGTGTACTGAACCTTTGGGCCAACACTGATAACCCCACGCACGCTCGCTTTACTTTTTCTTGTCGTCAGTTCCTTCGCCTTCCGCGACTCCACGTTTGAAACGGGCAACTACATGGAGCTTACCCGTGTAGACAACTTCCACCTCAACGCAATGACTGTGAGTTATGGGCGCCAATGTTATTATGAGGTATTTGGGTGATAAAGGTAGTTGAAAAGTGAACTGCAACACCCAGGGCTGTGCGTAAAATGGGCTGAGTGTTTTCTAGACCATAAGTTGGATCGGAGATTACCACAACTACCTGACCTAGCAGGCGTATATCTGTGGTACGTTTCATCCGTTAACTACTCCTCTAGCCACCAATGAAAGCCGGAGTCAGTAACAAACAACAATACCCCGCAATTCACAAGGTAGCATACACAACCGACGTTTACATACATGTTCAACCAGACATTAGCCGGCTACTTTTTTTCGGTCAGCTAACTATCCTGATATTTTATTCGTGTAGTCGTCGCGGCCAACGCGGTGTGGTTAAACGTTACGCCTTCTTTCCACAGCGGTGCAGCCTCTTGCCCAGCTCCGCCGAACCGCCGAACACCGCACGGTACGTGCGCCTATCTTCGGTCGACCAAATTTCCATCGTGCTGTTAGTAGCGATTCAGGGTTCGGAGCAGCATACTTCGTGGCAGCAACACCGCCCGAATTGTCTCGGGCGCCCTCGGCCCTGAACTTGAGAGGCAATGACAGAACGCTGGCTGGTCAGCCACACCAATATGTCGATAGCCACGCGTGGCAAGTTTTATTTTCCCTCAGCGTATACGAATGTTACCGCCGGAGACATCGTCACCGCTTGCTACGGGTATAGATCCGGCACCTACGACTCTCTTCCTCCTTGTTTCAATGGTTTGGTACGTCACCCATAATATGAGTTTGAGTATTTCCATCAGGGCGTGGAATCCCGAACAATACGTCCACTTGTACTCGTTAGGTAGTTAGGTGTATGTACCGCGAATGCCAGACGTGTGATATGGTGAACCCTGAGTAGATTTCCAAATATATTTGCTTAGCTTCCTCTGTTGAAGAAGAGTCCGGTGATTAATAGTGTTTTGCGCCTTGCAGCATGCCTCTTTTTAAAGGTGCCTTAAAACGCATGTCCTTGATCTTACGTGTTCGGTTTGCACATCCCCTCTGCACGCTTCGTTTGTGGCACCGTGGGCTGGACACATCCTGCGGACCTCCCCAGAACATGAGCGGGTTGCTCATAGACACGTGCAACAACATTGTATTTGAAGGCTCGGACGAAAGCGAACTTCCGAACCCCAAGATCAGCCCGCCTTCCGGCGGCAGCCAGACAGCGAGCGTGGTCATCACCGGCGACTCTTCCGGCATTGTATTCAAGGACACCGACGTTGGCCCGGGTGCAGGTGATTGCGAGTTTTACTCAAATATGAGTGCCATCTAGATAAGATAAGTGTTCTTGTTTTGTAGAACACAAAAACGGATAACAAACGACCCGGGGATACATAGGGACGCATGCTACGGTAGAGGTGCACCATGTTTTTATTTTTATTTTTTTATTTTTTAGGGTGGTCAGTCACTTGAGGAGCTCTATATCTCGTCGAAAAACTGAGTTCGGTGGAAAGTTAATGTGCTACCCGACCAACAATGTCATGGCCCAAATATGTAATGAACTGTTTTGAATGACGAGAATCAACGTCCGCCGAGTTTGGGTGAAGGGTCTCGAGCATTCAGAAGCCATTTCAACAAATAAGTGCTACCTCGATCGTAGCACGCGTCTAGGGGTGTCTGTGAAATCAAGAGAATGCTGATCACGGGCAAGGGGTGAGTTGTTTGGCTCAATATCGTTTAGTCCGGTTTAGCTCCCCCAACTGAGCAACCGTAGTATGATACGTTCATCAGTGGTATATTGTTTTTAGACCCGCTGCAGCAAACGGAAATTCTGCTCGGGGTTCGCGTGAGAAAATTTCTTTGAAGTGATGTTTCTGGTGAGATGTTGAGCTCCTCATGTCACGACCTCATGAGTTAAGCCGTCGCCCCTAGAAGGCGGCAATTGCTCAGTAGGAGGTAACTGGGAACCGTAGGGATAGCTGTTGAAGAGCTGAACCTTGGTTCATGTCAGGAGCTCAGAACGTATAGCACCACTCCTACCGTGACATCTATTCAGGAAGAAGATATCGGAAACCGCAGGATACGTGAGTGGAACCTTGGCTCCCCAGCCAATGTGTTTCTGCTGTAGAGTAGCTAACGACCCTTGCGACAACACACAGCGGTGATGGCACCAACGGTTTCCGAGACTACGCGTTCTAGCAGCTCCAAGAACTGAGTTTTATGAGCAAATTTCAGGTAGGATCGGTCCTCACAGTCCCCATAGGGTATTTGTCTAAAATATGAAGAACTGGAAACAAAAATTGAACACCACCGCTCTCCTCAGAATCATTCTGGAAATATTTGAGGGTAGAAAGTATTACAATACATGGTCAGCTACGTAGTCATTTAGATTCCGGACCGCACGATAAGGACACCCGGTACAGTAGGCCAGTAGGGACCTGCAGAAGTTCTGCTCACTGCACACCAGTTTGCCTACCACTGACAGTAACGTCGATACGGACCCTGAAAAGGGACGTAGGTATATCTCCTGCCTCGTTTGTAAGAATGACTGAATCAACACTACAGTAGCCGCGCAGTCGTTTTCGTTTTTTTTTTTTTCATATACCCCTAGCCGTACATATTATGCATCCGGTACATACGCAAGGAGGGCGTACACGTGACCTCGACGTCCCGAACGCACTTCGTTGGATCCCATACATATGGGGGATAATTGCCGTACCCGTACCACCGCACGGATGTTACGTCGTCAATGAAGGTTCAGTGGTAGCCCCTAAACGCCCCCCCCCCCGCCCCCCCCCCCCCCCCGCCCCCCCTCCCAACTCATTCACCGTCCGGTTTCCACCCCCCCAATCTAAATGCCTTTTTGGTCACATTGACAGAGCCCCTGTTCCTGATGGAATCGAGCGGGCAGCTCACTCTGGACAACATATGGGACTACGAGGAGGCCGAGAGCGGAGACTGCATTGTAGGAGTTCCGGAGGTGAGATTCAGATAGGGGGCTCCCGTCAGGGCCATTGGTACGTGTTTAGCAAGTTTCTCCCATGTAAAGTTTCTCCAATATGTTTTTTCAAGAGAAAAATGAACATATTTGTTCGAGCATGTTTCTTAGATACGACATTTTACCTAAGGGTTCGGGTCAGTAACACGTTAGATCCCTCCACTTCTGTTTTAGGAAACCAGAGAACCGAAGGAAAATATTTTATCTGTAGCCGGAAACTGCCCTATTCGATAACTATAGCACACAAGTCGCATGGGTATTTCTGTAGTCGGAGTTAGCCTGCGCGTACCTGCGGTGGTCATTGCGTTCGTGTCAGTTCCTCGTCAGTCGTTGTCAAATCTACACGCTCTGGAAAAATGACCATCTACGGTTGATCATCTCTATCCAAACCTGCCGTTCGGAGGATCTGTGCAGGTTCTGTGTAATACAGATTATATGAAAAACATGCTATTACAGTAGATCGTACAGGCTGTACACGCTTCCATCCTGCAAAAATACGCTTGAACGTACCGATGCATAACGTCCATGGCCTGAATTACGTAGATCGTGCCAGAGCGAGAATTGAGTTCTGTCTGATATGTGTGCAAAACTGTCTCTTTCCCACATTGATTTCGCCAACAATGGAGCCCAAAGCAAAGCTCCACAGAGAAGGTTTAGCCACCGGCGTGGCACGCGGGGGGTCGAACTCGGCGTGGCAAGGATTGGTAGGCAACCTGCAAAGCGAGTAGAGCACTGTGTGTACCGACGGCGAGAGAAATCGTCCAACAGCTCCCCCGTGGAAACTAGTAGTGTGAACGGAACCAAGTACGATCAAAGGCCCCTTCAGGAATCGATGTAAAATTGTTCGTACATTCCATGAATACGTTTTACATTTTTGTCGGAGTTCATGGAGCTCATGTATCATGTGCCTCCCGGTAGCCTGTATCGCTATCCCATACAATCGTGACGTGCGGGCATGTGCACTCTGCCAACACTCTCTCGAAAACACTTATCTTGCACGATTCCATTTGGTGATACTACAGCTGTAGTTGAAGAGAAACGGCCTGGTAGAACAGACACCCAACACTACAACAAAACCATGCACCTGCCTCGCTGTTCCTGTGCACCCGTGTGACACGCCCCGCCCACGCAGGGCTCAGCGGACAATCTCGTCGTCCAACTCAACGTCAACGAACAATCCTTGTCCAAGTCGGGCAACTGCTGGGTGCTCGACTAAACCCGGTGGCATACACATTGGCACGCATCCCCAGAATCTACGTACCGGTATGGGAAATCGGTGTTCCTGGGCCCATCGAGGCCTCTTCCGGGCTCTCCTGAAATAATACATCGCAGGGGGAGGGGGGGGGTCGTAGTATTCGGACCTAACGATTGACCACAAACCCGGGTATCCCTCTTTGATTTCACTGCATATTTGATTATGATTACCATGTTTTCTTGCAATAAATAGTCAGTATTCGGGGGGCAGTCTGTCCAGGGGGGAAAACCGTTGCCTCGTATATATTTTGTATCTGCGGGGGCTGCAACCCACCGCCAGCTGCATCAAAAGTACGTACCCAGCAACCGTTAGAGCATATGTCCTGGGCCGGACAACATTCCGACGCAGTGCGGCCTTCTTCAGGGTGTATACGGTTATTGGTTGGCTTACGACAGTAGCCTTTGCATGTTTGTAGACGTTTTATACTTATAACATAGGGCGTCGAATTTGGCTAGTACAACAACTGCTGTCAGATTGTGTACACGACTCTTTAACCGTCACACCCCGTACGTAGCGCACGCGATCGGAGTACCACGCATCAAGCTTGCAAATTACAATATTTGACGAAATTTTCGACGTTGTAGCCAAGATGTGCGGTGATCGTGATGTTTTTCGAAGCATATTCATGGCAACCTTGCCTTTTAAAGCCCCGCGGGCCTTGATCAAGAGAAGAAGGGGGGGGAGGGGGTGTACTCATGTTGTGTATGGCCGTAGTCGTATGACTAAAGACCCTCATATCCATACAAGGCCGGGACGGAGCACGTTGGGTTTTCACCAACCGGGGGGGGGGGGACTCGATATTCATGAATGGCTGTAGGCGTATGACCGTGCGGGGGAGGGGGGGCGGCGGGCATTCGACTTGCACTGCTTTATTTTTGACGGCTGACGCATGCTACGATAGAGGTGCACCATGTTTTTTCTGTGCTCCTCGCTTAAGGAGCGTCATACCTCACCGAACAAAATAATTTAGGAGGAAAATAAAAGTGCTGCCGGATGAGAAATCTCATGACCGAAGTAAATTCTGAAACATATTTCGTCACAAGGATGAAAATCCGACGAATTTGGGTTAAGGAGCCCAATCGTTCGGAAACAAATCAGCCAAAAAGTGCTCCCTCTACCGTAGCACGCGTCGGCTGTACTAACCAGCCTTGAGCGGGTGAAGGTGGAGGACATCCGACATGTTTCGGTAGCATCTTGATGAAGGTTCGGCTCCTGCTATTGCGTGCCAGCACACGGTAGTCGACTTTAGTTTCCTCCCATACAGGGGAGGTGGCGCTAATCACGTCCGGACGCAAGTAAACGGCCTGTTGATGTGCCACACATTGGACATGACGGACGGATATGTCACGATCTACTGTAGTATCCGTAGACCATTTATACCCTAACCTGCCGGTGTGAAAGCTCTTTTTATACGATATGTATAACGTCGGTGCAGCTCTAACCCATGAAGCACGTGCTAGATCGTGCAGGGCTACGTACGTACATACACGGTTATTACAGCAGTACCTCTCGCGGCAACATGAGCTAGATACTCTAAAATAGATTGGGAATGCACCTTCCCTTCAAGTATCTAGATATTTAGATGGGACCCTTGGTCTGTCCGAGATGTCAAGCGCTGGTCATCTTTTGCCAGCACCAGACGCGGGTGCCACCCGCAAATATATGTTGAATTTAGGACGTTGAGCACCATATGGCACTAACGTATACAGTTGATGTGCCGTCAATTGGTGGCACGAGTACACGAGGATTTTATACGAGTATTTCAGTTTGGAGTTTCTGCATCAGCAATGTTGAATTTTGGACGTTGATAACAACATGACACTACTAGTAGCAGCGTACTTATACAGTTGATATGCAGTCAGTTGGTGGCACAAGTGTACGAGAATTTTAGCCTGGATGTTCAAAGATGTACCCGATACTACAGCAGTAGAGTATATTTTTATGGAGGATTTATTGGACCGGAACTGTTTGGCCTATTTCCTTCCATAGTGCAATGTACACAATATCCCGGCTTGTTCTACAGCTTCTACGGATGTAAGCGGGTTTTTTATATGCCTCACTGACCCGTTCGGGCAGGTTCCGTGTTGTTGTTGTCAGTCCTTGCTTGCCGTCTTTAGTGGTTCCAAGGGAGTTTTGATTTCGGCTGGGATGTACCTGGTATGTAAGCCTTCATGCGATAAGCCCTGTTTTGCCAACCCCTGCCGGACGGGGCCCTGATACTTGTGTGCCGGCTGGTAGAATGCTTGGGTGCTTCACAGTAGAAGTGCTGGTTGCACACTAAACCAGGGACATGTTTTGCTATGAGATGATACGGTTCGGCAACGGTTTCGGGAGTTACGTTTACGAAGGAGGCAGCTGGGTTTGGCAATAAACAAGGCTCACGCCTGTTTACAGCCACCCCTCGTGGGAATGTGGTCTCGCGGCCTCTCACTCCCCCCCTTTCTCCCTGCACGGGATGCTACCCTGGGAATAAGCAATCAGATACCATCACCGTCCATTCCTGGCCTGAAGACCAGCACCACCACAGGAAACCAGAAGCCCCCCAAGTTTCTTTAAGAATGTCCACCGCGTTTATCGACTCGGTTTCGGATCGTCGATATTTTCAGAGATTGGGGTCATCCCGATTATCCCACGTCTGTCCCCATCGTGACCCCGTACCGAGGAGAAGCTGGGGCAATCGATGAGACCCTGCACAGCGCTGACGCCCCAGACTCTCGCCGCACGATCCGTATAATAGATCCTACACACCAGATATAAAATGTATGCTATCGCCTTTCCCTCCACTGTAATAGTCCCCAACCGTAACTAATCGTCGTCTTGGATAGCCGAAGAGTCTGTCTGACTAAATTAAAGGTAGACACCGCTACGAGCTCTCAAGGAAGAGGAGGAGCGGATCGCATGCAGTTGCATGTAGACAAAACCAGCAATGCGACTGGCGCGAAGCTGGCGAGGGAAAGGTTGCAGCAGCTATACCCCCATAGTGTCTATAGCAGCACGAACGGAACATTGCACGGTAGAAGGCCCTTGAGCTGAACCGATCAGGATACGCGTACGTACACATGATACGTGCATTATCTGTAAGATATTTGTTTGGTTTGTCGCAGCTCAAGGATATTATATGCACAGCAGCCTGTCTCCCTGCTCCATACACGTCACATTCAGGCATACACTCTCGACATAAACGATCGCGTAGTAGGCGGTTCGTGTATTACTGCTTTGGTCGAACGAAAGTGGACTGGAACGACAAACCTAATACTATCACACCGACGACGACATCCACCCGCAAAGCCCTTTTTTGGGTCCCTCCCCTACGCAGGGCTCTACGGACAATCTCGTCGTCCAAGTAAACGTCAAAGAGCAGAACGTGTCGAAACCGGACGACTGGGGGGGGGGTGCTCGACTAAGCACGGTAACAAATACCTTGCAAATTTTCAAACCAAACACTACGAGCTGGAGACTCCTGTTGGACCTTACTTAACCTCTTGACCTATTTTGGCTTTATATGCAAGACAAGTAACACGCCGAAGAAATCAGAACACACGATGCACCCAGAAATCCACCACACTAACTGTGTTCACACGCGACGTTTGGTTCTGTTTTTTATGTTCTCCCCCGTCCTGGCAGCATCAGTGATTGGTGCGCGCGACCAGACGCGTGCTCCGGTTTAGGCTCACCACGTGTTTCGTCAGGGTGGTCGCTTGAGGAGCGCTATACCTCAACTAAAACCTTGGGGTTTGGGAGAACAAAAAACGTACTACCCTACGGACAATCCCACGGCCTGAGGGGCCATAGTAACGAAGACACTTAAACAATCAACTTTGAAAATAAAATCCATGTTGGATGTGATTTCGCAAAACAAAAACTGGTTTGCGTCCTATGGGAATAGTTAATGGCATCAAATGAAATATTTCTGAAAAAAGAAAAGACGGGGCACGCCTCACAATGCCCACGTAAAAAACTCCGACGAGAGCAGACGAGAGCCAAGGCATGCGTCGGCGCGGGCGCGCCGACACAAGCATATACTCTTGCTTTTGGCCGCCCAGGCTAGGAAGCTATTTCTCGCAGGGTCTCCATGGTGGGCGTAGGGATCCCTGAAACGCCACGGGCGAGACAGGGACGGCGACGGTGCTATCAAATTAGTGAGCGTATCCTGCTGTTTTTGCGTCAATCACTCGACTTCGGTCGAGTTGGCACATCGATCTGGTTGAAAAATTGGGATTGCGACTGCCATGGTAGGTTTTGAGGCGCTGCCGCCGGGGAACGGTGTGCTATGGTCTGTAGGCGTGGGCGCGGCTGTTGTCGCCGTGGCCTCGCGTCGTGGTTCACGCGTGGTCGCCTCGGTCGTGGTCATCGATGCGATCAATAAATCGCCAGGTTGTAGCGGGGGCGTTTACCCACCGTGGACATGACGGTTCAAGTCGGCCCAACTCCCGAATTTGATATTAATTCTACCCAGACAAACGTCCTGGGACCTTCTTGGTTTTTTCGTCCAATATAATTTAATCATATCTCAAGATCGTAATCTTTGGTGGCGGTGCGGGTTCTGACCAATGGAAATCGAATTTGAATTGTTTTTTTTCCTAAATGATATATATATTTTATCCGCTAATACGGGCCGGGCCCTAAGGGCCCATCTTAACGAAGACAGCAAAAAAATCAATTTGGAAAATAAAATCATATTAAAATGTGATTTCGCAAAGCAACTGGTTTGCGTCCTGGGGGGAATAATAGTGAATTGCATGTTCAAATGTTTCTGAAATCGAAAAAACACAGCACGCCTCACAACGCCCCTGGTGAAAAAATCAGACGAGAGTAGACGAGAGCGAAGGCATGCATCGGCGCGTGCTCGCCGACACAAGCATACTCTTGCTTTTGACCGCCCAGGCTAGAAAGCTATCTCTCTCAGCATCTCCTGGGTGGGCGTAGGGATTCCTGAAACGCCACGAGCGAGACAGGGACGGCGACGGTGCTATCAACGTCTTGCGCGTATCCTGCTGTTTTTGCGTGGATCACTCGATTTTTGGTCGGGTTGGCACATCGAGCCGGTTGAAAAGTTGGTATTGCGACCGCTATGGTTGGATTTGAGGCGCCACAGCCGGGGTACGAGGGCGCGGCTGTTGTCCCGGTGGCCTCGCGTCGTGGTTCACGCGCTTGCGCCTCCGTCGTGGTCATCGATGCGATCAAAAAATCACTAGGTCGTAGAGGGGGCGTTTGGCCACCACGGTGGACATAACATGCCGGTCCAAGTCGGGTCAACTCCTCAATTTGATTTGATTTCTACCCAAAAAAAAAAGGTCCTGGGATCTTCTGTTTTTTTCGTCTAATTCAAATTGATTATACCCCAAGATCCGAATATTTGGTGCTGGGGCGTGTGTTGACCAATGAAAAGCGAATTTGAAATATATTTTTTCCAAATTGAATCTATTTTATATGCGTTAATACGGTCTCTAATGCCTCCATCACATCGAAACTGAAATTTCAGCGAACTTGCAAAGTATTCTACAAGTTCTACAACGTGGATGTTTACGTGCGCCATGTGAGTACCCGAAGCATTTCACAAAACCGAACGAAGGTCCGTGAAGAAACCCTATTGATATTTATGGTATCAATCACCATCAATCGTCACCATCACCATAGTCAATCGGTATGTATCACTCCGTTATCATCACCAGTACACACTAAACCTCCTCATAGCATATATCTAGCGGAGTGATCGTGTGTTTCTATTGATAACAATAATAAAGTAGTATACACGAGTATCGGTATGATATACGGGCAGTAAAACAAACACCAAGCCGCAAGAAACCAAAATGACTGAAGCCACTGAAAAACATAAAAGCTCATCAGGCACCAGCACGCCGGCAACACACCTGCCTTCTGAGAGCAGCCAGTTGCTTCTGCTGTCTCTACAGCGAGGGGTGCAAATTGTTTTATTTTGTCGTGGCACGTGTCGCGACACGTGTCGCGACACGTGTCGCGGCGAGTGTCGCTAACCCTAACCCTAACCCTAACCCTAACGCTACGTGCCGCGGCATGTGTCGCGACACGAACCACGATAAAGTTAAATAATGAATTTCCGTGCCTCCAGCTACTTGTTATTCGTCGTCTCCAGCTCGAGATCGTCTTTTCTAGCGAGTGCGGGCTTTGCCCTGGTGCAGGGGACGCAGAGTGCAGTTGAAGCCCACGCGCGCGGGACATCTGCCTGTCCAATTTTCACCGCTCCTTGCCTTCTCGCGCACAACCTCCAACTTCCCCACCATTGCTGCCTCTCGAGCTTGCGCACGACGCCATGCCTCTCCCGACGCACGAAGCGCGGTTGCCGCCGGGCGCAGTGCCGGTTCCGACCCGTGCTTGTACGCTTGCCTGGTCCGCGCCTTCGCGTCGCACTCACTCTTGAGGTGCTCGGAGAGCTCGAGGTGGATCAATTATGTGTGTTTCAAGCGCTTGTCGCCCTCAGGGCTACAGCGATGCCCTTGTCTGGATGCGTAACATCGATCTGCGTTCCGCATAGCTTCTGCTGCGATGATGCCACGGCTATCGAAAGCGTTCTGCTTGCGCACGCGCAGAGCTACTTGATCGGCCGTCTCGCCGTGTTTGTTCAAACACTCGTTGCGGGACGCAGCACCATGTTCCGGTATTTTTTATTTCGGGACGCAATGCAATTTCATCAACAAGGGCGGAAATTTGAACAATCACCTCGGACAGTTCAGGGATGACGGTGCGGCGTACCGACGTTGGCAAGCACGCGTGGTACGACACCGCCGCGAGGAAACGCCCTCGCGCTCAGACGGATAAAACAACCAAAATAACACAAGCGTCGCTCCCGTCACTCGCGTGGGCACCACCAAGGCCAACGTCACAGCATAATAAACAATGCGACGGCTTCAACACACACGCCGCAACAGGTCATTAGCGGGCCGGTTCTGGCAACCACAGCACAGTCCTGCCTTCCCCCGTCTCTTCCGCTCCTGCCTCCGCCGATGGGATCCACTACCGCGCCTCGTATAAGTCTGGCGGAAACCGGAACGGACGCCAGCCAGGAACCTTCTGCGCTGGTAGCTGACAGGTTAACGGCGGAACGGCCGCACCCCGCATGTCCGCCGCCAGCATTGCCAGGAGAAAACCCATTCATGTCACAAAATTCCCGCCATCCAGGATCGCCCAGCGCCCAGCGACGGCCTGCTTCGATCGCCGGCAAGCCTGCTGACATTATGCTCAGCACGCCGTCCCGGATCCCTGATCGGCGCAGCGACACAACCGCATTAGTTTCTGCGGTAAGCACACAGGCTCCCCCTCCGCTTGTTACAAAGTTTCAAGGCGGCAAGGCCGCGACCGGAGCCCGTGCCTCAGCCGCCGTTACCCTCAGTCAGAACACGGGAGCCCGCGCTATATGCGCCCCTCTACCGGCGACGGGTGCTCGCGCTTTGAACGCCGCCCCCCTCAGCCGAGGGGCCTTCTGCTAGACAGCTATGGGTTGGCATCGAGTGGCTACGACGCTGTAAAAAAAGCCACCAGACTTTAGACATGAAACTACTGAGCTAACCAGTTTTCTTTCCTCATATCAAAACACAAACCGGACATAGACATGAAATTACTAAACTAACCAGTTTTTGTTCCTCATGTCAGAACACAAACCGGATATAGACATGAAATTGCTAAGCGAACCAGTTGTTTTTCCTCATATCATAACACAAACCAGACATAGACATGAAAATACTAAAATAAACACTTTTTTCTCAAATCGAAACACAAACCAGAAATAGACATGAAACTCCTCAACTAACCAGTTTTGTTCTCATATCAAAACACACACCGGACGTAGATATGAAATCACTAAACTAACCAGTTTTTTGTTCCACTTATCGAAACACTAAACCAGAAATAAATATATATCCTCTCCCATATCGTATCAAAGTAAACAGACTGAAGCATAGACCATAAACCCAGCATAACGGAGGACCACCATACATGCACACACATGGATACATCAAAGTCACCCCGACATTGTTAATTCACATGGAGTTTGGGGTCTCGTGGTGAGATACCCGGGAAACATTACCGATTTCGATTTGGCGCTGGAAATCTGGTCTGTCATCGTCCTAAACCCCTGAAACTTGGTGCACATACCATGCGCCAAATGAAAGGGAGCGGTGGATGATGAATGCCATTAAGTCAGGGCTATTGAACTCACGAAACAAACGCCCTGTCATTAACCGACCAAACGACCAAAGAGACGGAGCACCAAGCGGTACGAAGATATCTTGATATTTTGAAAGATAGAAGCCGGTACAAAGTGTAGGGGCATCGTTGACCGAGCTTTCGGCAGCGAAAGTCTAATCGGGAGCCTTAGCGGGGTAGCTACCCATGGTGAAACGTACATACGATGGAGTAAGCGATATACGGGGTATCCCGATGTGTGAGTTAGACTTTGTGTTATGCAAGCCGTCTTTGAACCTTGCACGATAAAAATGACCTCCCTGGAGGAAAGTAACCAGTACAGCAGCGGGGCAAGAATATGAAAGACACGGTCGTGGGACGGCAGGATGGTTACCATGCAGATCGCCCGACACAAACGTGGGGTACTTGTGTTAAGGGTGTTGAACTTGGCTCCAGACTACGAGCCCGTGTTGGAGACACTATTTAGTGTGGTGCGCCGGCAAAATAACTGAAAGACACCAGACCCTCAACGAGTACTAGGATTGGGAAGTCCCAGTAACTTGAAAATTTCCGACTATACATAAGAACAAAAACAAGCTGGAGATAGTCTAGGAAGATATTTGGAGGGAGACAGTGTGGCAGGGTGGGTGGAGTAAAAACAATTGGAAGGGTAAAAACCTACAAATAGTAGTCCTCCTTATTCGAAGTTCTTAGCGACATGACGAGATTCTGTTTTTTGTCCATCCCATTTATTTTCTTCGCTCTTCTTTTCTCTCTCCCTCTTTAGTCGTAACTCAGATCCGGGGTCACCAAGTAGGCTCTTCTCCCCCCTCCCCACTGCGGTACTTGCCTTGCATTTTTATAGCGAAAATATTTCAGCACTCTCTTCCCTCGTCAACTTTCGTCGAATTGTGCTTACCCACGCTATAATATGCGCTCTCGACAGTTGGTGTCATTTGAGAATAGAAATCTCCATACGAGGAGAATCGAACCCCCGACCTCCAACGCTAACAGGCTTCGTGGCTAGCAGTTAGACCACCGGGGCGATCGTCTTAGTTCAAGATAAAGTGCGACGAAGTATGACTATACTGATTTGCACTAGGAACAAGTAGAAAGGTAGGGAGAGCATTTTTGTGTCACGCTTAAACCGAAAGAGGGCTTGGAGTGGCAGATGTTAGAGACAGAGAAAGTGTCGGCATGGGTTAAAAGACTAGGGTGGAGGGTATGTATAGCTATTGGAATAGCGATTCTAAGACGTAGTCCTAGAGTGAACGGAGGTAAGGGGAGGCAGGAAACAGTAAGTGGCCCAAAGGGAATGGGGGAGAAACACAATGGCGTAGAGCAAGAAAGTCGTGGAAGAGAACACAGAAGTAGCAACGAAGGAGAAAAAACGAAAGACAAGAGTCGAGCGAACAGTGAAACGAAGAAAAAGCTGAGAATAAGATCATGGCACGTATGTGGATTCGCCACGGAAGAGCGCAAGAGGATATAAATAGCCGAACAAGTATGTGAGCGCGACCTAGACATAGTGGGAATTCAAGAGTCGTGGGAAAAAGAGGGGGGGGGGGAAAGATGCACAATTCGAGAGTACGCATGGACAGGGAAAAAGAGAAAGGGACAGAACAAGAAGAACAGGGGGGCGGGGGAAGTGGTGTTCCAAGTCAAAGAATACCTGTGTGACAAAATAGAAGTGATCAAAGACACGAAATTCGACGAAATCATCTGAATGAAGATACCAGGGGAGATATTTCTCAGGAAACATCTGTATGCCCCCAGAGTCGAAGAGGACGGTCAAGGATATACAGAAGAAGTTCGGAGGGACAGCAGTAGATGTACAAACATATATAATACAAGGAGAAGTAGTACTAGTCGGGGATTTTAACTCATGAATTGGGAAGGCAAGCAACCCGGACGAGAACATTGGACAGTATGGAGAAGTAACGAAGAATAAGAACGGGGAAGAGATGCTGAAGTTTCGAGGCAAGCAACTCGGACGAGAATATTGGACAGTATGGAGAAGTAACGAAGAATAAGAACGGGGAAGAGATGCTGAAGTTTCTCAAAAACAATGAGATGAAGACTTAACGGTAGAGTAAAAAAGCCAGAGCCAGAATGGACTAGACAGTGCATATACACATGGGAGAAAGTTCCGTTCTTGACTTTATAGTGGTAGAAAATGGAAGTAGTAAGGAAACAGAAGTGCATGTAAGCGCGGCGGACGTAGGAACTACGGATCACTGCCTAATATGGACAGACAGCCAGCAGACAAGATTTATCAAAAATAGGCGCGGTAGGAAATTGTACAGATAGATGGCGAATAGAAAAACTAGAAGTAAAGGAAAAACGGGAATAATTGGAAGAGGAGATGCCTAGAAATTCAGAGCATTTTTCCGATCTGCTGGAAAGCATAGGTACGACAAAGGGCAATACAGAGAGAGATAGTGCAGGAGCGAGGATAATAGAAGGATGGGAGAAGTTGGTCATGACCACAGCAAGTAAAGTAATAGGGAAGAAGTTGATAATATGCAATAGAGCAGTAAAATGGTGGGATGAAGAAGTAAAATAGACTATAAGAGTAAGGAGAAAGGCACACGCAAGATACACATCGAGCAAAACTACTTCAGGATAAGAGGAGTATGATATGGTATTGCTAGAAATGAATTATAAAAGGTGGTTGAGAAGAAGAAGAAAGGGGTATGGAAATACGTACTTGATAAAACAAATGAAGACTTTGATGGCGGGATGAAGCAGATGTGGGTAGGGATAAAAGGGATACTAGGCAAACAAGCAGGAGAGGCAGACACGGGGATAGCTACATTAAGAGCACAGAACGGCAAAATGGTTAGTAGTTCGAAGGGGAAAAGGGAAGTACTTGTGGAGCATTGCCGCAAGCTAGGAACACCCACAACCAACGAAACGTTCGACGAAGAATTCGAGAAGGATATCAACGCGTGGGCAGAGGCGAACGTAGATGCATCAGAAAGGGAAGACAGTGGATCAGAAGGATTACAGAGAGGGTTCAGAAGAGAAGATGTAAATAAGTGCGTAACTAAACTTACAAATAGAAAGGCAGGAGGGGCAGACCACATAGGTAATAAATGTATGAAGAACGGGGGAGAAGGAATGCTTGCCATGATGGCAATGTTGTATGACTGGATATGGAAAAACGAGTACGCACCTAAGATATGGAGAGAAGGAGTAGTAGTACACTTGTTTAAAAAAGGAGACACGGCTGACCCGGGTAACCATAGAGGGATAACGCTACTGAGCACTGTAGGTAAAACGTTCTGTAATAATCTGAACGATAGAATGGGAACAATGATGCAGAAGGAAGAAAATATTGGCGGAGGGCAAGCAGGATTAAGTCCAAACCGTAGCTGCGTCGACCATGTTTACACATTAGGTAAGATAATCCAAGGGAGGAAAGACGCGGGGGGAACAACGTACTGTTTATTTTGAGATGTACAGAAGGCCTACGATACAACATGGAGAAATGAACTGTGGGAAAAGTTGTGGGAAATAGGAATAAGAGGAAAGATGTGGAGAATGGTGAAGAAGATGACGGAATGTTCGAGAAGTGCTGTGATGTTGGACGGGGAAATATCGAAGTACGTTGATATGATACAAGGAGTTGCACAGGGATGTGCGCTATCACCTAACATATTCAAGGTATATGTTAATTATATGATAATAGCAGTAGAAGCAGTATCGCAGGGGGTCACGGTGGGGGAAGATACGGTGTCGCGATTGATGTTTGCGGATGATTTCGTCTGCATATCAGAAACACCCGAAGGACTGCAGAAACAAATAGAGGAGGCACTAGAGTACACCAGGAGGTGGAGAGTGACGGCGAACGTACAAAAGTGCACAGTAGTTGTATGCAACGAAGATAAGGAGAGTCCGGTAACTTGTAAGTAGAAGTGGGGAGAAGACGAATTAACGATCGTAGACCAGTATACGTACCTTGGCGTAGAGATCTAAACAAAATGCTCTTGGGATGCACATACAACTGAAGTAAATAGGCAAGAGTAAGGCACACGTAGACAAAATGGAAGCAGTCCTAATAGACTCGCAGCTTGACACTATAGTTAAGAGATGTATACTGATGAATGTGATTGCACCAAAGCTAGAATATGCAGGAGAAGTATGGGACGGGAATGCTAAGCTCGTAAAACAGCTGGAAACAGTACACATGGCGGCAGCTAAAAAAGTACTAGGATGCTCAAGTACGACGAGTAATACAGTATTGAGAGCAGAACTGGGAATGTACCCACTTGAGACAAATAGAGACGTGCGTTAGTTGAAATGGCAATGTAAAGTAAAGAACATGCCAAATAAGAGTTTGCCAGCCATAGCTGATAAAGCTGTATGGGAGAAAGTAACCAAAGGGCGAGCTGGAATAAGGGGGGATAGCGTAGTCGAGAAAGTATGGAAGGATATAGGAAACCAAAAAGAGACGCTGGCCATGGAGAAATTTAGCGGATTCAAGACAAAAGTAAAAGAAAGGATAGAAATAAGGGAAAGGCTAGCGCTAAGAAATGAGATGGGACGGGAATAACACTTTAAGATATACGGGGGCTTGAGAGAAGGAATAGGGATGAAAAGGTATCTGCATGGCCCAATGGACTTCGAGAAAAATATGAAATTGCGATTTCGTGTAGGGGACCTGGACCTGCCAGAAAGAAGAAGGAGGTATACCAGTAGCCGGGAGGAGGAGGAAGTAGATGCACAGATGTGTCCATGTGGCAAAGCCATAGATAGTAGAATCCACATAGTGGGAGAATGTGAAAGGTACAAGGAGGAAAGGGATGTGTTAGAGGAGGAGACGAGACAATAGGCGAGTGTGACATGGAGCAGTTTAGTATACTACAGAAAAAGGTAGCGATAAAACGATCGTTATCTTAGGAGATAGATGGTGGCCACAGGCGGGGAAACAGGAAGGGGATAATATTAGAAAAATGTGTTTTGTAATATGTGGAAACAACGCAATGAGCGCCAAAATGTTGGAGGCGTCTCTATTAGGAGTAGGAACGGTGCTCCGTCTTGAAAGAGATGCGTGGTCAATGGTCAAACGACCAAGGCAAGTAATAAATGAGTAGCCCCTTCCCCCCCCCCCTCTAACCTCTCATGACGACCTCCTCTCTTGAGCTTTCCAAATATCCTACCGCTTCTGTCTTTGCTCCCTCTGCACGCGCCATCACCAACCTCCTCCTGTATTCCACCCTAGCGTACAGCTGCTCTCCCATTCACATCGCAAGTCCTTGTCGTCGACCCGCAACATATGCCAGCTCGTTTACTTTTGAACCAGCACCCGGGTACCCTTCTCCCCAGTGCCCCCTCAGTTACTGCTCACCCGCCTGTACTGACTGCTGTTCTACCTGCTCCGCGTCGAACAAGCCCCACTAGCTAACTTCTGCAGGCCCACATCGTCTTACTTGCTGTCTTCCCTTCACCTTCCTCATCCATGTTTGCGATGCCTCTTGCCATCTAACCGCTGTCACTTGTCCGGCTACCCTCCCGCCCCCACCCCATCCCCACCCCCACCCCCCTTACGGTAGTGGGTACCTATGCTTCCCCTCCCCGTCCCACTTGTTGGTGGCCTTCAGTATCTACCAATACAAGCATCTATGGTACAGCAGTACAGGCGCCCCTAAAACCCCCGTGTTATTGGTCCCTACATTACCTTACGCCGTCTTCGTCTCTTGCCCAACCCATTGACATCGCCGCCCGTTCGTCGTACTCTTTCTTAAGCTCTGGAAGTGCCCCTCCCAGCTTTCCGTCTACTCTTTTTGTCTCCTACAAACGCTTTTGTTGTCGGGCCCGCTCATACCCAACACGATGCGGCTACAACGCTGCAGACACATTTTTCCAAAACATAGCACCGGGGAAGGACAAACACAAGTGCTAGCCATAGGCCTTGCTCTCACCAGAATCGTTTATAATATATCGCTACCAACCATCCCCGTGCCGTCTTCCCTGCAGCCGCCTCATGAATGTCTCCCCAATACCTCTGGGTGATAAGGCCCATACCTACTTATCCCCTCCCCGCTGCCTGCCTATCCTCAACCTCAACGTGTGAACGAAAAGTTACCCTTTGACCCGCTTCCTTCCGGTACTCCCTCCTTACAAAGGAGAATACTCACTACCTCGCACTGGGCTACGAGGTTGTTCCTACCGTGCTGCTGAAAAAAGAAAGGGGCCGAGAAAGCAGGGTACGGAGGACGTGACAGGGGGTATACACAGACTTGTCCACTTATATTGCTATGTCTATACACTTCGAAGCAGAGGTATAAAAAACGTAACAAATTGACGACTCCCTGACGTCCCTATCTCGATGCTCAGTTCTCTTCCGCTCGTGCAGGGCCTCGCCCGTTAGCTGTCTCCCCTGGTTACTACGATGCCCGACGACCCTCTTCTGCACTTGATTGCTTTGATTTTGATTTTCGTTGCTCCCTCCAGTCTCCCCAAACAATATAAGGAACTTTCGTTTATCTAGTATTACCCCGTACCAAACAAACCTGCCCCATATGAGGAACCACCCCGAAATTATCGTTCTTTCACTGGTTTTATCTTTCTATCCGTTCCCCCCCAAACACAAGGTTGCCCCTACGACAACCTTCCTTTTTTGTGTATATATGAGAACTATTCACACATCGTCCGGTAAGACCCCACCCCTGGCCCAAAACAGGCGAGAAACGCGGCTGCGCCGCTTTCGACGAGTTTGTTGTTGCTCCGAACCTGCGGACCACGATATACCCGCACACATCATTAGTGACTGGAAAATTCCCGGAAATATCCTGCCGGATGAAAAGTAAATATCACTGGGATAACTGTATATAAAGCGAGAAACTCGGCTGCGCCGCTTTTGCATCTAGCGAGAAAGTTGCGAGAACATTCCGAGCGCCGACCACAATTACGATATGCGGACCACATGTACACAATGGTTGAGACAGAATCATTCCTTGATGATCCGAGCTAACAGATTATATGATGTACTCATATATATCGTGTCACGGGATCTTCCACGTGTCAATACTGCTGTCTCTTTTGTTTGTGATGCATAAATCAAGATGTTATCGTACTATCAACAAGTACACTATATCAGGTACTATAATATACGGAGTATATGTTTTTGTATTTTTAGAAGCGCGTATCATACACATCCTCCCGGCCGACTGACTGCTCGCGACCGGGCCCCTACACCGCGCTGGGCCCGCCAAACATGCAGCATACATTCAAGCGTTTATGTATGTGCATAAAACTGCCGAGTCGATCGTGAGAAGTGCATTGTCGGGTATGTCGGGAAAAAGGAGTAGGACAACGAGGCATGCCGGCGGCGGCGATGAGGGTGGCCCAGCAGGTTCGGAGAGCATGGTTGACAGCCCGCCGCCACCGGCAACGAGAGCACAGCGCAACAACAACAACGTCAGGCCGACTGAAACAAATGTCCAACAAGCATTGGTGAGGAGAGTTTACGTAATATATACAATAATATGGGTACGACGTGCTTCTGTGGTTATTATACACTTTTTTTGCCCTAATGTCTCAGGAGAAGCGAACCCGCCAGGATTCATATTTATAGCAGGTGGTTGTGAGGTTGTATGCCCCTCACGCTCTCGTGTCGGTTAAGCCTCCCGCGATATCCTTCGGAAGCGCAACGTTGCTCGTCTATAATTTCTTTTCGTTTTTCGACGGCGACGACAACAAATATATGTATGTATGTGTCGGTGCGTTTGGATTTTTTGCATGTATTGCGATGTTTGCAAGTGTTTGTGTTTTTTTTCAGGAATGCGCTCTGTGATGCAGTTCTACACGGGATAACAGGCAAGCGATTTTCGCCCTCACACGTATGATATATATACACACATTCAATTACATGCGCCTGTATATTTATCAGATATATGGTGTGTGGGTTTCGAACTACTTGTGTGCCACGCATAGCAAAAAGTGACCTCGCGCGACGGAACACTCTCTGTTTGCCTTCAATTTAACGCGTTGTGTTTCTGCTGTGGCGGAGGGCGGCGGCCGCGCACCACTACGATATGTTTGGCCTTTAGACTTCTGCGTCAGCATTTACCAAATTCAAGTGCGTTTTATACTTCGGGAAACACCGATGATAGGATAATACCTGGTAGGGGTTAGTTCCAAAGCTCCTTGAAACGTATACGCCCAATACGTCATCGTGTTTGTAGCGGATACAACTCTGGACGCAAATAAAAGGATTTTTCAGGGCATTAATATAGACTAGTATAACTTGACCGGTCGCCCCGGTATCCTAATAATAGTGGTCAGCTTCAAAGACTACTGGCATTGGTACCCAAGTTCGAATCCCATCGTGGTGACTTTATTTAAACAAATAAAAAGGAACCTGTTGCTGAGAGCGCCTTCGTGGCGTAGGCATATAGGCGGAATCCAACGCAAGTCGACGAGGGAAGAAAATGCTGAAACCCTCCTCGCGATAACAATGCGAGGCAAGCACCGTCCGTAGTGGGTAGGGGGGAGCAGAGCCTACCTAGTGACCCCGGATTTAAGTTACAACTAAAGAGGGAGAGAGAAAAGAAGGGCGAAGATAATAAATGCGATGGACAAAATAAAAACAAAATTGTCCTTATATAAGCCCCCACTGTGGAACGTATACGTACCTGGTACATATAATATATATATATGCAAAAGGCATAGTCTTGTATACCTGCCCCCGTTCGGCAAATTCACTGAAGCCTAATACGACACAGCGCCAGTTTTTAAATTATACAACTCTGTACATACAAACTCAAGTCATTTTGTTATGTTTTCACCTTCGAAGGACACGATGTATATACTACAGAGTCTAGGGTTTTTATATGTGATACATATATATATATATATCCCACTCAGCTTGCCAATATTATATGAGTTTCGATGAAATCCTCGATATCACAGCTGCGTTTTTTTTATTTTCTAATATTATACATTCTTCGTGTATTGCACCACAAGCGAGCCACACGAACCCGAGCATCAGGTCTGGGCTGGATCTCTACTGATTTACTGCAACACATTCCGGGAATACACCGTAAATATGTGACCTCCCTTGAGCTCCTTAGCTGTCAGATTATCCCCCCTGAAACCCCGTAGTTCAAGCGATCGAACGTATCCCACGCAGCTTGCAAAGATGAGTTTCGACGAAATCCTCGATCTCACAACCGCCGTTTTAATTTTTTCAATACGATATAATTCGTGTAAAAAATATTATCCCTTCTTCCCCTCGCTGCCCTGGCAAAGTTTGTGCTTTGGCATGGCCCATAGCGAGGGGGGGGGTCTTTCTAGCGTGCAATGCTAGACTCACCCTCAAGCGGGCCGATACCTTCTTGCTGCTGCGCACCCGCCGCGAAGCGTGTGCAGTGGTGGAGCTGGATCGGCACTGGTGCGTCAGGCGCAAAAGTTCAGATGCACGGGTCTTTTTGGCCGTCGGTGTAGACAGCAATGTCCATCTCACTTTTGTGCGCGGAAGCAGACGCCATCAGAAAGGTGGACGGACACTACGTACACGGCCCTAAGTGTGTTTGCTAGAGGAAGCTGTACTGTCTCAGTAACCTGGCTTCGCCATCAAAGGAGGAGGGAGCGTGTGGCGACGAGTTGGAAGTCTGGGCTGGTTGACCCCTTCAGCGCGAGAAATTTTATTTTCCAGACCAAGCACCCTGAGTGCAACGAGGGAGAACGCGAGGAGCCGACTGGGAAGGACAACAACGAGAGCGTGTACGGACGGAGCGGGTCGAGTGTGGTCGTGCTAGGACTGGCCAAGCGGCACCGGAGCGGCGCGCCGGAGCACAGCAGCACGCCGCAGCAACAGCACAGCAGCGCGGAGCCGCCATCCGGAGCACGGACGACATCGACCCGTGGCGAACGGACAAACATTTTTTTGTTGACAAATATTTCGGTTTTTTCCTTGAATTTTGTTGTTGGGTCTGTGTGGATGATGTCACTGGTTTTGTAGAGAGACGCGGCAGAGATGGCGCGGACACCCCGGGTGCCTTAATTATGTGCCTGATTGTGGAGGACCCCTTCAATGTGGAACGATTCCTAATCAGTGTCGATGTTTATAATGCTGTGCCTATCACAGACGTTCAGGATAGATTCCGGTAATTGCCAATTGACGTGATGGCTTTGGTTGGCTGTTTGTTTTCACTGTGTGCCCGCGGACTGTCATGCTGGCAGCACTTCAGACAGCAGCTGCATGCTCCATCTTGTTCCCACGCCTACCGTGTGCTTTTGTACAGACAGCACTTCAGACAGTAGTTACGCTGTAGTCGGCAAATTCATTGGTAAAGAGTGGGAGGGGGGGTGCTGCTGTAGTCGAATGGAGATTGCGGGCGTGTTGTTCAGTTTTGGACACGCATAACATGCTGCAGGGATTTTAGGTGTACCGCTTCGGACTTGGTTATCATTTCCCTGCTAAGTGTGCGTGTTCGTTAGGATTCTCTGGTGGCTCTAGCACTTTTGTGACCACGGGCTGTGATCTTGCTAGATCAGCCTATAGGGATTAGCACCTGAAACGAGTTTAATATGAAGACAACAACAACAACAACAATAACAACAACGATATATTATAAAAAATAAACAAAATTCACAGCTCTAACCCTAACCCTAATTTTGTTTAGGGAAAATTCAAGTTTTGTTTTCGATTTTTTTTTCCGAAAACAAAATTAGGCATCGCAATCGGCAGAACAGCACACGCTTTGACCGCGCTCTGAAAAATTACTGAGCTACGCCCTAAAACTCGCTTCACCGAAGAAAAAACCTAAAGCATTTAGAATAAAGAAAAAACCGGTGGTGGATGCAGGTTTTTCACGACCACTTTTTTTATTGGCTTACTTATTGGATGGGGGAGAAAGTTTCAAATCCGATGCGAAAAACAACAAAAAACGCAACCGAAGGACATTTACCGATAGGAAACGTGGGGCAAGCTCCGAGTGTCCTTGTTTCGTGCGACCATATGTATGAAGGTTATTGTTTTGATATTATGGGAGTGTTTCGCGTTGCTTTAGTGCACGGGTTTATGGTAAAGAGAGCAGTAAAACAAAAACAAAACGATTGTTGTGTTTGTTTTTTTGCCCAAAGATACTCACATGTACGTACGTCCAAATCAGGCTTATATTTCCGACCGGACTGGTTATTATACTATGTGCCGTCCGACAACCATGTGTAGCATGGGAGGTTAAACGTTGATGATACTCCGAAATATTACCACGGTAACTAACACTGCTGTCGTATTACGTATATATACCTGACTCGTATGATACGCCTATCGAATATTGAAGTATAAAGCACCAGGTATGTACCATGTACGATTGGTATGCGTATAGTACTCGTGTACCGGTATAATAACGAACTTTTTGTGTGTACTCGTACATGTGAATATGTACCGTTTGAATACGTGGTTACTAAACTTAAAAAATATCAAAAATGGTCAGAGCATCGGAAATGCCTTTTTTTCCGGTAGTTACTTGACAAATATGTATTATATACATATGTATATGAAATCAAGTACTTTAGATTATCTACATGGGTGGCGAATTGGGCAACGAGACGTATAATACATCGATCTTCCCCTTGTGTTTCAGCACGTTCTCCACAAAACGTAACCTTGATCGAAAATGGCATTTCTTATTTGATTTTCATGTTTAAAAATTAAGTTTTGGGTTTTTGGCTAGATTGAGTCGGGAATATAACAAAAGGTTAGGAGTTCATTATTTACAATAACAGTACCATTCTTACACCCTACCCGCGACATGGTTAGTGTGTGATCGTCTTCGGTTTGCATTGTGTCCGTTGGTGCTTGACGAGGCGACAGAGTCGCGAGGAGATATGTTATTGCGGTGGGCAGCTTGTCCCTCTCGGTAAACCGGTTCGCTGGAGCCCAGCGACAGTATCCACGCTTGCGTGTGCTGCCGAACTACGACGGGTAGATGGTGTAGAATACATACGAGTACGTAGCACTTTTTTCACCGAACCACAGTGATCACGTAGTCAACTGGTAGTCAAATGCCTTGACACTTGACATATATAAGTTTCGTTAAAATTGCCGGTGGGGTGGGGCGGGGGGTGTTGAGACAGCAGTTATGATACTCGTATATATGTTAGGTACGAGGTTGTTCGTGGTATGGGGGGGTATAATTAATTAATTTTGTTCGGGATATATAGTAAGTGTGTGTATGTGTGTAATAATAATTAATTAATTTCACGAAAGAGGGAGAAGAATATGGGGATATATAGTAAGTGTGTGTATGTGTGTAATAATAATTAATTAATTTCACGAAAGAGGGAGAAGAATATCGATTGCGTTTGTTGTTGCACAAACAGCAGTGTGGTGTGTCCGGGTTAGTGTTTCCAAATTAAGTGCCTTCAGTTGCAGTGGTTGACAAGATGCGAGTTTAGGAAGCTTTCTAAGTTGTTTGGCTGGCCCCGCTCGTAGACTATTGCACACAATAGACTGAGCATTATCGCGTTCGATATATATATATACGAGGGTATATGTTTATACAGTAGTAGTTAGGCAAACACAGGTTGAAACATCGACGTTACACGTTTTGTCACGTTTCCAACAAACGTGGTCGGATCGCTTTTTTTATTTGTTGTTGTTATTGTAGCCCGCCTCTTCGACGCCAGTTTGAGACTTCGCCTCGACATTATTTACTGAAGGAATCCCATCTGTGCTGAGTTTCACTGATGGACATATTCAGCCACAATATGCCGGCCAAACAATTAATTACGCAGTTAACACCTTCTACCTCCACGCCCTCGTTTCCAATTGTCGTCCTCGGATGCAGCGAATGGCCGACGAGGCGAGCCAGGAAGAAGCTGACGATAATGCATCTCGGGGGCATGTAGTCAAGAAGATGGAGAAAGAGCGAATTGCGAGGATAGCGAAGATGGTACTGCAACAACAGCGTGAAAACGTAGACAAGGACCATTCTTCCATCAGCGATGGGGACGGCGGCGAAGAGTCGCAGGATCTCCTACGCTACATGACGACATCACGGGACGCCATGGATGAAGACTCTAGCGAACGTGTGTCGGGGGCGTCATCGAAAGATGGAAAGAGTATAGGGCTCCTTTCCCTTTTCTCTTTCCTCCTTTCGATGACGCCCTCGACACACGTTCGCTGGAGTCTTCATCCATGGCTTTCCCTGACGTCGTCATGTAGCGTAGGAGATCCTGCGACTCTTCGCCGTCGTCCCCACCGCTGATGGAAGAATGGTCCTTGTCTTCGTTCTCACGCTGATGTTGCAGTACCATCTTCGCTATCCTCGCATTCCGCTCTTTCCCCATCTTCTTCACTACATGCTCCCAAAAGCTGCATTCTCGTCAGCTTCTTCCTGGCGCACCTCGTCGGCCATTCGCTCCATCCGAGGACGACAATTTGAAACGGGGGGCGTGGAGGAGAGGGACATCAACCCAGGCGGGGGGCCGGCGGACGGCAAGATACGGGGAGACCAGCCACCCCGACCTGGACCAAGGTGCCGTGGGTCCGGCAAGAGGGAAGGAAGGGGACATCAACGACGGACGACGCAGATAAAAGGTCGCGCGTCTCAAGCATACGTTCAGAGCCTTAGGCGACAAGAAACGGCCTAAATCGTCGAAGAAACCAAAAGCATAATAGGAACAGCACCGCCGTGCTCCCCCTTCCCGAGGCCGTCAGGACCGTCAAGTTCGGGTCAAACGACAGCGTCGTCGCCGTCTGGGGCCTTCTAAAGCTGGCCTGCAGTGAACACACGCGTACGGGGTTATTTAGGCTTCTGCTGTCCGATATGCCGCAACATGTAAGCCTCATACACACACGTATATAGCGATTGTTGCTGACCTTTGTTTATGTACGGTCCTATTTCCCCACTCTTCATATATGTTCCAAACTGGCTGGCAGTATTGGCGAAGGGTAGTCACTCTGTCTCTATCAATATTCATACTTTCTCGGTTTTTCGCTTTGTATATATATATGTTTTGTGTTACATTTTGATTTTTGTTCGTTCGGTTTAGCTCCACTACGCCCCCCCCCCCCCCCCATACGCATATATTATATATCTATGGGTTGGGTTGGCGTCGCCTGGCGACGACGCTGTAAAACATGGCTCTCACTGCGTGAGCTAAGACAACCAGGGTACCGTTTTTTTTCTTGTTTGTTTGGCGGTTACCCAAGGCTGGCGGTCGAGTAGATCATTTGTGCGGGGTCGGGAACCTCAACTCCGCACAAGGGGAATGATCGTATAACGTAGTGTGATATGGTAAGGCATTCATGAGGCAGATACATAGTGCTCCCATTGCTGTCTCATGAAGTAGCCACACCAGATATTAAATTAACTCATTGCAGCTGTCATCCATATGCAAGTCCGCCTAACAAGCGGTTCTTAGTAGGATGCAGCTCACCCATCATGCGACTCGCCCAACACCTCACGGCACTTCGCGCTTGGTGCTAGCAATGTCTGCCTGGTCGGTGAAAACCCGACATGCTCCGTCCCGGCATTGTAGGGATGCGAGGGTCTATGGTCATACGACTACGGCCATGCATGAAAATGAAGTACACCCCCCCCCCCCCCCTCTGTTCACTCTCTACCGTATCATACCTACGCAAAAATGTCCTGTTGTGTAGCACCATGTTGTTGTTGGGCGCGTGCTACCATAGAGATACTGTCTGTACCTTTTTTTTTTGTCGCTTGCAGATTCGGTATTATTTAGTTGATCCCATTTTGATGTTGCCCTCCATACATATAATACATATAATATGTGTCGTCCCCTCGGTTTCGATCATGTATACGATGCACAGTAGGCACCTGGTATAAAAGTACACTGCTATGTTAATAGGACTTTAACTCGCCTGAGCAGGGCGGTGTGCTTATTTTATTTTATTTCTGGATTAAGGTATTCTTGTTGTCCAACGTTTTACGAGCCTGTCCTGCGATACCACGGGCTATGTTTGTTCGCGATGGGGTTGTATGCGCTTGATGTGCCGTCCCGTAGGTCAACTTGTGGGCACTAAAGGGGTGTAGGGAAATAACGCGTTGGTGTATTTTCGTGTTGTAAACAGTCGATATTAGTGCATCATTATACTCAACACTAATAATTATCATGCCCACACAGATGCAGGCTCTTGCTGCACCGGCTACCGCGTCTCGCTCGAAACAAAACAACCCTGGCTCGTCGGCTCAACGCGGATGGTTTGCGTCCATTTTCGTGGTTGTCAGCCTCGCGATAATCGGAGATAAAAAGAGGGGACTACTCGGGCGGCCACAAGACGCCTACTATCGGCAACAACTTGTTTCTTGCCGCCTCTGCAGCTCTTTCGCCGGAGGAAAGCGCCGGCTATTTCAAGATTGAGCTTTTACTGAGAAAATTGCTACTCCCATTTGGTTATTCTCCTCATTTTTTAAAACTCAGGCAACCATATGTTGATTATGACGCCGGATCGCTTCGGAAAGAGTTTCGTATGTATTCAAGGGCTATACCAGTACTTCGGTAGGGTTTAACCTTTGAACGACAAAGTGTGTGGCTATTTGCGATCGTGTAAAATCATAGATTCTGCCTGTGATCTGTCAGGCGACACTTGAACATGTTATAACTCACAGCAGACACCCATCAAATTAGGTTTCGGGAGAGTAAAGGGAAGAAGGGGAGGGTGAACGACAACGATGGGCGAGGCAGAGCTCAGTGATATTCTCCTCAGTTTTAAACTCAGGCAACCATATGTTGGTTATGACGCCGGGTCGCTTCGGAAATAGTGTTTCGTATGATTTCAAGGGCTATACTTCGGTAGGATTTCCCCCCTTCAACTACAAAGTGTGTGGCTATTTGCGATCGTGTAAAATCATACGTGCTGCCTATGATCTGTCAGGCGACAGTTGAACATGTTATAACTCACAGCAGACACCCACCACATTATTTTTCGGGAGAAGAGTAGAGGGAAGAAGGGGAGGGTGAACGACAACGATGGGCGAGGCAGAACTCAGTGATTGTTCTTGTGTGTGTGCTGCCCACTGTGCTTTTCTTTAAAACATGTGTTTCGTTTGTTTTGGTCCCTTGGTGTGCGATACCCTCCGTATGTTTTATCATCTTTTTTTGTTTGCCTAAAATTATGCGCACCATGTCTCCGCGCAGGTCGTGAGACCTTCAGTTTCGTTTGTTTTGGTCCCCTGGTGTGCGATATCTTCTGTATGTTTTATCATCTATTTTTGTTCGCCTAGAGTTATGCGCACCATGTCTCCGCGCAGGTCGTGAGACCTTCAATGCGTCATTTCGTAACAAAATCTTTAATTTGTCTTTCTGTTTTGTTCCCAGAATTTCCTATGGGGAATACGTTAGCTTTTCCTGTGGAAAATATTTCCTGTTCCTGGCGTTTAGGGGTGATGTGTTGGTATATGACGTCCTGGATACAGTGATCGAGAACATCCTAATCTTCTATATTCTTGCTATTCCTCTGGTTCTTCCTATTCTGTTATTATTGTATTTGCCATTCGGCAATGGGTTGAATGAGCTTCAAAACGTTGATTACCCATGAGCAATCTGGGAGAAGAAGACAACAAAACAAAAAAGATACGTAAATACAAGACTGTTTACGGTGCGGTTGCTGGAACATAAAGAAACAAAGTAAGTGTTGGTCGTCACATAATTGCCACACGTTCTTTGCGTATATTGATTTAGATATATAATGTAGCATGTGCTCGCCAACATCCTGCGCCTGGTCAAACTGTCGGCGGCGTTCCACTCTTGATGCGCTCCGTATACTGTTGACGACGTTGATTATAAATATATGGTTAAGTTGTTAAAAATTTGCCAAACGGAATTGACATGGCGTGTAAACTAATTTGCGTGTGGCGCGTCTTATTTTTGTGTGCTACAATACTGTTGCCGATCGCAAGCTCGCTATCCGAAGACGCTGAGCTCGGGCAGGAGCGAGTTGCACTCGAGTCTGCGCGTGGCGCTTGTGAATTACATCATCCTCCCTGCTCTCGACGGCGCTCACCAAAAAAAGGAGAACACCATCGCCTCCGTGAGCGACTTGTATGGCGAAGTGCGCGTCGACATCACTTCGATTGACCCCAACCACGAAGCAAGTAACGCGCTTGACGCTTGACATGACCAGCACAGACATGATTGTTTTAATATACGTCGACTGTTCGGTCACAGTCTATGATTTATACGTACGGATGCACCTGGATTCAGTACTACATACAGTAGGTAGTGAGGGAGATCATGTCGTGCATTGAGGTTCAACAGTTACATGCAAACTATTTGTAGTTTGTAGCCACGCTGGAAATATATATTTGCGTTCGATCCAAAGAAGAGTGGTATTATCATTATCCGTCGTGTCAATTGGTCGTGTGGTTGATTGTGCACTGACTCACACGCTTTTGGTTTCAAATATATTACTTGCGAACCGATACTGCAGGATTTGGCGTCCTTCGCTGAAAAGTCGCTGGCGCGTCTACAGAAGAAGGCTCACAGCGGGAAACGCAAGGAGCGCGTACCCCTCGAGGACATCATCGTGGAGGATAACCTCGTGAAATACTTCAAAAGAGACGTGAGAGGGACATGATCAAAGATTGGTCGTCTAAAAACTTAGCAAAAAACAAAATGCATGTACAAACCCCTTGAAAATATTAGAGCAAAAGGGTTAAATATATCCTCCATAGGTTGCGAGCTCACAGCTGGGGTGTTATTCGCCGTCATATGCCACAAAGTGGCTGCTGCTGTAAGACGATTTGGTAGGTGAATTTGTTCTCTTGCATGTTTATTCTTGAACAAGCAAAAGGCCGGACGTCACAGGAGCATATAGTAAGCACGCGCTCGTGCCTCTTAACAGTCAGATACGTTTCACGTCGGTACAGGTGGCGGTTCCCCTTGTCTCGATGGCTCTGGCGGAGATGACCATGATGGTGTCAGACAAGGCCGAACCCGCAAGCGCAACGGTTCGTGAAAAGGCGACGAAGAGGGCACACGCCTGGGCCATCCTCAAAGCGGGCGGTGAAGGAAATTCGCAAGGACAGATGTTTCAGCGTATGTAAGTTTCGTGCCACCCTTACCACTACATAACTCCGAAAGCGTACCCCCCCCTGTAAAAGTCGAACTTAAGCGAAATATGTGAATCGTCGTGGCGCCTTTCCTTATACCGCCGTTGTTGGAATATAGTAAAACAGTGTTGTGCTTGCGATAAGATTCTGGTGACATACATAGTTGATGTGATAAACTTTCTGTAATCCACAGACCGTAGTTTGGTGTGGGTAATTTGCCTCGGACGTAGAAACTAATCACATCCCACTGAAAATGTAGTCGATAATCGTAAGCCCACAGGTCTGTGTGGGTAATCCCATTGAGCCGCACGCCTACGGTTTACCTGTCGTTAATAATGTCATCCACAGCATGTGGCATCGCCTGTTCATCTTTGCGACGGGGACGAGGCGCCACGCGGCCGCGCTAGGTACTGCGAAGGTCAAGAACATTACGGAGGCGGCTACGGCGTCAGCGATTACGCCGTACGCCAGCGACGACTCGGAAGGTGGCGTTTGAACTATTCCCGTAACAGAATGGTGACCGCGCTTGTAAATAAACCCGTGTCGTTGTTGTCGTTGTCGTTGTCTGTCGTGTGATTACTATTTCAGTCGTACTACTGTGTTTATATTCTGTCGATCGGTCGTTTTCGTTGATCATCACAGTGCAATACATTACATATTTTTCCAGCGTAGAAGCGTGTCAAAACATCAGTATTGATCGATACGGCGAATACTGGAATAGTATAATTGCTGTGCTGTTGACGCATAATAACTCTCGCGCCTGAATGTATGCATACTTTATTGTGTCCCTCCGTTTACGCAGGGTCTTCATTGGACGGAGAGGTCTGCCATAAGGACGACGCAGCCATCGATGGCGAAGACGACGACGCCTTACATGGCAACGATTTCCCGGAGACCGAGCAGACTCCTGTCCTTTTTACTCCAGAGATATAGATATAGACTGAAGTTGATGTGAGGTAGATGCAAACTTTGGTTGTTTAGATTTTGGCTTATACGCCTCAAGTAAAGCGTAGTCACGCGTTCAATAAAGGATGTGGTCTGTACAACACATCGTGGGGCTAGTACGATAAAGAGTGCTTGGCACATTTCTCGTAGGGGGGTATATTTTGAGTTGAAACGTCTTACATTCCAATGTGTTTAGGAGGGCGGCTATAATAGAACAACAAGGGGGAAAACACGGGTTGATTGTCAGCGTTGATTTGAGACCGCGGCTCTGCGGTCCGATACCTAGAAACACGTCGGAAGGCGGTAAGCAGGTGGGTGTAGAGGGAACTGAGTGTAATGGTTTGCTCAATTTTTTTGCCGGGCAAATGCCGTTTGTCACAACTTATATTGAAACACATTTGTTGAGAATATCATTGCAATTGAATTATCTGTGTGCGCTTTGTTCCTGGTGGAATGTGTTTTACGACGCCGGCTCAAGTGTATAAAAGTTGTTAACTGCAAACATGTGGCAAGATCGTATTGCAGTATACGGCGAATGTCGTTAGATGCATAATTGAGGGGAAGAGCCATGGCTACTTTTAGCGGGAGAGGCATGATAATATATATGATGTTTTCGTGAAGAGAGACAAACGGTTTCCCTTTTGCCATGTACATTAGCAGCGTGTTTGTTTTACCATACCGTCGCAGGAGTGTGTCGCACGCTATGCAATGTTTTTATCTAAGACATTGGCAGGCTATCACAAAACGTATTTCAGCAGGGTTTAGTGTAGTCTACATTGACAGGGTATAAAACCCTGTACAGCAATACGGCACCCTGTCCAAAACCTAACAGGGTGTCTTGTTCCTGTACAGCATTAAGACACCCTGTCAGGGTATTTGCAGGATGTCTCACCTTGTACAACATCCTTTATCGCTGTAACACTGGCAAGGTGTCTCTGTACTAATGTTGGCAGGGTGTGGTGCATATAACATTGGCAGGGTGTCAAACCCTGTACAACATCAAGACACCCTGTCAAAATGCTGACATAGTGTAGTCACCCTGTACAATATTGGACACCCTGTCGGAAATTGGCAGGGTATCAAACCCTGTACTGCATCTGACACACTGCCAGAAACCAAACAGGCTGTCAAACCCTGTACACCCTGTACAGCATTGAGACACCCTGCCAGAGTTCTGGCAGGGTGTCTCACCTTGTACAATGTTCTTTCCCGCCACAAACACTGGCAGGGTGTCAGGCGTCAAAATGTTGACAGGGTGTCTACGTCAAATGCTGGCAGGGTGTCTACGTCAAATGCTGGCCGGGTGTTTACGTCAAACCCTGTACAGCATCCGACACACTGCCAGAAACCTCACAGGGAGTCACTCACTGTACAGCATTGAGACACCCTGTCAGAGTTTTGGCAGGGTGTCGAGCCTGTACAATGTTCTGAAACGGCAAAAACACTGGCAGGGTGTCATGCGTCAAATGCTGGCACGGTGTCTACGTCAAATACTGGCAGGGTACCCAAGATGGCCACGTGTGTACATAAAGCAAGTGAAATGCCAACGTACCGGCTACGAGAACACAACGACATAAATAAGTCCTGTTAATAATATACACGTGCGATATGCGACGCATGTAAAATTGTATTCAAAGATTCCACAATATACAAACAAAGAGATAGTAAAACAACGAATTGTGTAATTAAACGTAATCCAATATGTATGGGAAACAAGACGATCTCATGAATTCCATCGTGCGAGATGGGAGCACAAAATCAAAATTGACTAAAGGAGGCGGGGTGTTCCAACCCAGTCTCGCTTGCGCGAGTGATGTCGCGAACGTTAGAAACAGCTTTCCCGAGCAATCGTTCCTCGCCACCGACCAGGACCTTGGGCCTCGGGGTCGTCTGCCCGGAGACCGATGCCTCACACGGGGTAAAAAAGGTTGTCTTGAGACAAACGTTTGGTGTCAGTGCTGAATATGCTGCTTCATGGCCGGGTTCTGTGCGAACTTGGCAAAAGTGCCAACAAGAACGGCGTAATCTCGAACGCCATCCCAGTTAGTGCAGTCGAAGTTACGCACGGCTCGACGGAGGTGTTCGTGCTCGCGTGGGTCTGGCGAAGACATCATTCGCTCCGCTGCGCCGTGGTCGTCGGAAAGGCAAGCCTTTTCGGCCATCATTTACTGCTCCGGGCAGGAACACGAGACATCGCAAACGTTAAATAACGAGGGGAGCCATTGTGAAAACTTGCAAGGGGGCTGCCAGAACAGTGTCGCTCGCTCCGTTGAATACTCGAGAGCAGGGTCAAAGACCGACGATGCCGAGCCCCCGCTGGCCGCAGTAAGTTGCGGAATAGGCAGGGGGCAGTGTACGTCTCCGGGAACACTGGGCCCCTGGTGCGCGAGACGAGTTTCATTCCACGAATACTGTCTCGGGGTCAGCCGTCCCCTCGTATATAGGCGGAAAATGGCCATAAGGTTCTCTTTATACGCCCAATGGTCTCTGGCTTGGACCAAGTGGGGCAGGGGGGGCTTCTCAGCCCGTTCTGCTTGACGAGAGCACCGATTCTTTTGAATTTAAGGGGTATGCTGTCCGGTTCGTCTGACCAGAGGCCGTGGAGTCACCCCTGGCTCACCGGGAATTGTAAGATTGTTCCAGCTCCACTGTAACCGAGGAGACGCTGCACACGCGGGGTAGCGTGCACGAAGATGAAAGAGGGCCTGCAGACTCAGTGGACGACTTCAACCACGGGGCTCGGGTGGGTGGAAAAGTGCCCACCGGAGAGGGCTCCCTCCCTGCAGATCTACTGGAGAAGGAGGACCAGGTAGAAAAAATCTTGTCGGCTCCTCCTTGACAGGAGCAGGGTAGAGCTGCCTCCGTTGCTACGTGGAAACGCCGAGTCGAGATTCAACCGAAGTCTCAGAGGTTCGGGGTTGACCCCCCTGCACCTCAAACCGACCGCCACCGCATGGTCGGGAGGTGAAGGCGGGTGACAACCTCGCGAAAATGAGCGATGCGCAGCCATAGCACTCTTGGTGCTGGACGGCATGTTGCTCGGGAGAGCGGCGCGCAGTGCGCAGGCTCTCTTGCCGAGGCTGAGGGGAGCGGCGCTCGAGGCAAACGACCTCGTCGCCTGATTTATGCCTTGGCTGAGGGGGGCGGCTCTCTTGCCGAGGCTGAGGGGAGCGGCACTCGAGGCAAACGACCTCGTCGCCTGATTTATGCCTTGGCTGAGGGGGGCGGCCTTCAAAGCGCGGGTATCCGTCGCCGGTAAAGGGGCGCTCATACCGCGGGCTCCCGTGTTCTGACTGAGGGTGGCGGCGCTCGAGGCACGGGCTCCCGTCGCGGTCTTGCCGCCATGAAATTATGTACTAGGCGGCGGGGGAGCCTGTGTGCTTGCCGCAGAAGCGGATGCGATTGTGTCGCTGCGTCGACCGGGTATCCGGGACGACATTCTGAGCATGAGATCAGCAGGCTGAACGGCGATCGACGCAGGCCAGCGGTGGGCGCTTGGCGAACCTGAGTTGAAGGAATCTTGTGATATGAATAAGTTTTCTCCTGGCAATGCCAACGGTGGACATGCGGGGTGCAGCCGTTTCGCCGTTGACGTGTCAGCTACCAGCGCAGAAGGTTCCTGACTGGCATCCGTTCCGGTTTCCTCCAGACTTATACCAGGCGCCGTAGCGGATCCCATCGGCGTAGGCAGCAGCGGAAGAGACGGGCGAGGGCGGGACTATGCTGTGGTTGATATAACCGGCCCGCTAATAACCTGTTTCGGCGTGTGTGTTGGAGCCGTCGCGTTGTTTGCTCCGCTGGCCTTGGCCTTCGTGGTGGCTAAGCCAGTGACGGGAGCGACGCTTGTGTTTCTTCTGGTTGCTGTATCTGTTTGAGCGCGAGGGTATTTCCTCGTGGCGGTGTCGTACCATGCGTGCTTGATAAAGTCGATACGCCGCCCCGTCATCCCTGAGCTGTCCGAGGACATTGTTGAAATTTCCGCTCTTGTTCATAAAATTGTGCTGCGTCCCGAAACAAAACAACACCGGAACATGGTGCTGCGTCCCGCAAATAGTATTCGAACAAACATGACGAGACGGCCGATCAAGCAGCTCTGCGCGTGCGCCAGCAGAACGCTTTCGATAGCCATGGCATCATCGCAGCCGAAGCTATGCGGAACACAGATATATGTGAAGCAGCGAGACAAGGGGAACGCTGAAGCCGCGAGGGAGACAAGCGCTTGTAACACAGAGGTGACCCAACTCGACCCCTCCGAAGAACCTCAAGAGTGAGTGCGACGCAAAGGCGCGGGCCACGCAAGCCGACAAGCACGGGTCGGAAGCATCTCTGCGCGGGGCGGCAAACGCGCTTCGTGCGTCGGCAGGGGCATAGCGTCGTGCGCAAGCTCAAGATGCAGCTATTATTGCGGACAAGTTAGAGGTCGTGCGCAAGAAGGCAAGGAGCGGTGAAAACTGGACAAGGCAGATGTGCCGCGCGTGTGGGCTTAAACTGCACGCGCCGTCTCCTGCACCTGGGCAAAGCCCCCGCACTCGCTCTAAAAGACGATCTCGAGTTGGAGACGACGAAGAATAGGCAGCTGGAGACCAGGTTGGCGCTCGCCGAACCCATGCTAGAGAGAAAGCGGAAGCAACTGGCTGCGCGACTACTATTGCCAGACGCTGTAGAGTAGGGAGACATCTAACGTTTCACGGCTACGTAAGTATGGAGATTGAACTAGGGTTCCGTGCTTCAGACACCGTCCCTCGTATGCTGCTTCAGTGTGCGCGGCGGCACCGTCTACCTCGGTCGCTTGACGCTTACGGAAGGTCCGCGAACGGCTGTACAGCGCCAACTCTACATCACGCCAGGATAATGGAGAACATTCGTGTTGAAACTCATGCGAGCCTTAGTCGAGGGAAGGGGGGGGGTAGGGTGTAGGCATGCCATTCATAGTCCTGAATGTAATAACAAGTTGGGGGAAATCGGTGCTGTATTAGGGTTTCCCTTCTACCCCTGATGGAGACAAGGAGGGGGGTGTCCGACTTGGTTATGTAGTATATTTGGGATAGTTGTATGCCATAGCGTACGACCACGTTGTAGTGGATTGTGTCGTGTAGTCTATCCGGGTTTTCCCTGCGACCCTTGTTCCAGAGAAGGGAGGGGGGGGGGGGGGGGCTCATAAATTCAAGTGCTAACGCCAAGTGAACCTAAACGCCTCTGCATGCTCTTCCCGTTGAACGCAGATGAACGCCGCTCCTTTGTAGTTTTTTAGGCCGCCATACGAAGCTGGATCGCCAGACGCTTACTATGTCTGCTTCCAAGAACAATGACCCACAACGAGACGCGCTCGCTTGATTTGTTTCCGCACAGACGCTGTATAAGAATCGTGCAATTCTCAGCTAAAGCTCAAGAGAAGAACACGATCCGTCCACGTCCACTGTGGAGAAACGCCTGCTTTTTCTTGACCTACGTTAGACATGATCGTGGCTCTCTGGTGCAAATCACGTGCCACTATCCTTTTGCGAAGCACATCTAGTACCATACGAGATGATTCCCAACTTTTGGGTTCAAGGTGCAGCTTCGCATCTTCCTATGGCTCGTACCCAGACCGGTGTTGAATCGTCTTAGAAGTTTGTATACAGACATACAGGTATTCTGCTGCAGCTTACTCACCCCCCCCCCTCGTGGTCGTGTACCTATTTCGTTTTTTTCCTACACCCCGCCACGCGTACGCCTTCCATCTTACCCTGCATCTATGACGGCATATTGTGTGCACATGCTGTGGAATAATTGAGTTACAGCTTCCTCCTCCCTCCCCCTAGTTTTCACGAACGCCTTCTACCCCCCTCCCCTCCCGTCTCGTGCATGCCTCCGAGCTTGGTCTCTTTGTGTGTGCTATTCATGTTGTCACCCCGAGACAAGAAAAACACCCGCCCTTCAGCGCCATCGACAAACACGTTGAAAATCTAACTGATATATCTTCGCGTGTATCACTCCAGCACCCAGCAGTTGGCCGACAAAACCAGGTTTTGGGGAGAGTTGATCTGGATAAGGGTGTCTTCCGAGCTTCCCTGAAAAGGCGCGCGAAATCGAGAAAATGTTTCAGAGAGGAGGCGTTGACGGGCATAACCGAATGTCATAAATGTGTTTCTTGTTTTTGAGTACGATATATTTTGTTGTATCGTAAAACACCACCGGCGTCCTGAAGAAGGGATTGAGAGGTTAGAGAAGGCGTGTTGCTTATTCCCCTACGACAGACGCTTCGCCCCTGCAGACTCGCATACACCGTCTAAGGAGAGTACCATCCAGGCCATAACCTGTCCTTATAATGTGCTGTGCAGGACCTGTCCATCTGTGCAATACATGTGTGATACAGGGAGCATACCCTACTGGCCATGCTAGCTCTACGGCTTCCGCCCGGGAGCCAAGAGCTAGAAAAATTACCTTCACACAGACCAGGGGATGGACGAAACATCCCTGAACTACTCTAGATAATAAGGTGCGAATCGACGATCAGACCCACGTGTGAAACGCCGTCATGCCTCTATCTCTGCTCCAAACCTCACCTCCGGGACCTGTACGATGCAGTCCCCGCTGACGGCGTCTTCGTACTCCTCCACGGTGTCCAACGTCAAAGGAGCGGTGGACTCCATGATGATGCGTGGCTCTGCAAAACCGCGACAGTCAGCGAAAAGCCAAGGCGGTTGCCACGAGAGGGGTGTGTGGCACGATTAGGTCAACGCAAATTTCTGAGTTATCGGGGGCTTCTTGAACTGAGGAGCTACCCAACATCGAAAAGTTGTTCCTGTATACAAGTGTGACAGCACTACCAAGCATATACTTAATTTTTGTATTTATATGGAGTAGTATGTTTCGATGGAAATTTGGGCCATATCTGGCACTTCTTAAACCGTGTTTTTGGGTGCGAAATGTAAGAGCTCCGTGATTGCGGAGCTGCAGCAAAATATCACGCGCGCTACTACAACCGTACGTAGCATTCATAGTGTACACCATCCTCTAAACCCCCTGCGCGAAATGAAATACCGACTTCTACTTCTGTAGGTGTAACTCCACAAAACCTCTCTGGCGTCTCGGGAGGAAACGATTTGGACAAATGGTGGGCGTGTGGGAAATTCCCATGGAGGGCCCTTTGCTCCCTTGCGGAGTTCGGGTTGAATTCCCGAGCGTCAACATTTTCGAGGACCCTCCTTGACCGCGTATTATTGATTGAGGTTGGCATGCGTGGTCGGAAGTCGACAGCATATCTATCGTACATACCCTGCCCCCCCGCACCTCATTCAAACTAGGTGAATATCTGTCGTGCCATGCTCGCGATACTTGTTTTCACGATATCGGGAGATGCCATCTACAATGTGAGCCGAAGGGTGTCGCAACGTACTAGCCGGCGTCCCCGGTGGAATGACAGGTTAATATCGTCTGTGTTAGAATCAAGATCGTGGGTTCGAGCCCCCTCGAGTGCACACTCGTGCTCGTAGGGACTTTTCCCCGCAAAACAATATATTGACTAGCAGAAAGCGCGAGAGCGTGAGTGAACAAAATTCAACGACAATCGACCAGCGTTGGGAAGGCTGAGCCCTCTGCGCGATAAACATCAAGGCAAAGACCGTAGTGGGGGGGGGGGAAAGGAGCCTACTTTGTGATCCCGGATCTGAGTTACGCCTAGGGAGGGAGAGGGACAAAAGTGCGAAGATGATGAATGGGATGGAAAAGGACAAACACCAAAACATCAGCGAATGGAGTACATAGATTTACGGCTGTAGACCGGAAATATCATTCTACCGACCGCGATTGTGTAAAAACCGCCATCAAGTCGTGCGCCATTATGGCGTGAATATTTCCTCTCTATATATAAATATTGTCCGCTTCGGCGATCGACAACATTCCATCGGGGAGCTTTTCTTAGATCTGTACCCCTACTCTCAGATCTAGAACGAAGAGAGCTTCGCGAATTTGTTTCCCTGGCTCCTCCTCACTGTGGAGCTCTGTACCCCACTTAGAACAGTTTCGGGGAGGGGGGGGGCAGGGGGGGAGCGCAATCCAGGGAGACCAACTCCGTGGCCTAGGCACACGCAAACTCACATCGCAAAAACAAATGGATGCCATTCCGAAGGTTTTGGGTTATGGACCCCCCGTCGAAAAAGGAAAAACAAAACATAGCCAAAACGTGATACCCCTGTAGTGGCCCTGGTCGGGAAGGATTGCTTGCATAAAACGTTTATGTATTTCGTGCGGGGAAATGCCACCTTAGAAGGGCGGCGCCGTTATGTTCTGCGCCACTCACATGCATAAGATGAACGCAATAGCTCACCCCGAAAATACACTACTCTTTTAAACACTTTTGTTTTGCGTCCCGAACATATTTTCTAAGAGGTGTAGAATAAGAATACGGCAGAAGATAAACCACAGTGAGCCACCGTAAAAATCGGTACCTTATAACACAGAAGAAAGCACACCCCACCCCCCCTTAGATACCACACCCCCCTACATGAGCACACCCGGTGATATATATATATATTATTTTTAACGTCAAATTGTTATCACCGGGGTGTGCTTTCTTCCGTGTTATACGGTAGTTACTCGCTTGAGAATCGCAACCGGCTGGAACCGTCGATGTTAAAAAGTCAACCCCTATCTTGGGAACAGTCTGCCGGCAGTTGTCGGGCTTACCACAGCAGTGTACACGCCTACATTACAGAGGCCTTTTCCGATACGGACAACAGCAGTACTCTGTAGATAGGGCTTCACAACTGAGGTAAAACCTGCCCAACGCCGTGTTCTTTGACAGACGCTGAGCAATCCCACGGTATGGGTACCACTTTTAGTCTCAAACGTTTCTGACCGGTTGTGCTCCTCACGTGAGCAACCACCTGATACTACTAATATTTTACTGGTATGCTTGTTTTTGGACTACCGCATTGGAAGGTTTGGTCGGGTTGCGCGAACGAAAAAGTTCGAACTCACGTTTCGAGTGAGATATTGAGCTCCTCATGTGAGGAGCTCAGAAAATCTGCTGCGCCCCTACCGTGGGATGACTCCGCTTTCTTTACAGAGTTTCGGTGCTATGTAGGCCATGGGGGTGGCTTTTCGGGGTACGTGTATTTGTTTAGTTTTAAGCTAGGTTTTTGTTGACATTCAGCTCCTGGAGCGAGGAGACTCAACACATTTGAACGTGCTCCCCTCACTACCTGAGGCTATAGCGTCCAGACGTCCCATAGGAGTTAACGTTCCCAGGTATTGGCTAGCGTAGAGGCGTGAGGTGCAGATTGATCAACAATTTGATGAACTACGCTGCACGACGGCAAATACTAGATATGATCATTCCATTTCCCATCTTACAATGTGCCTCTCATATTTATAGTATTAATTATAACATCAGTTGATCACAGAATGATGACGTACCGGGCCCTTCGCCCACTTCGACGTTCTTGAATACAACGCCGGTTGAATCGCCGGTGATGACCACGCTCGCGGTTTGGTCGATGGCAGTTGAAGGCGGGTTGAGCTTGGGGCTCGGGATGTTGTACTCGTCGAAAATTCCCAGGAAGAGAACGTTGTTAGAATCGTCTATACGCAGTCCCGGCATACCCTGCAAAAGAACAACGATGTCGACAACAGTCGCCGCACGCGTACGAAGAGCACGTAGGGAAAAAGTCGAGAAGAGTCCAGGTCACCACCAGCAGGCCAACCGAACAAGACACGAACCAGAAGCTCGTACATACGAGCAGCGCGTATAGACTCATCCGGCGGTAGACGCTGCATTTGGGTGGACTCATTCACATTTCCTGCGCGGTTGAGCTCTTCTCAAGTGAGCGACGATCGGGTAGTACGGTACTTTCGCTTGTTTGATGGTTCATCTTGCGTTATAGGTATATTGCAAGGGTTGCGCGAGCAAACGGACTACATGGAACATATCAAATGTTTGGCGATATATTAAGCTCCTGTGGTGTGAGGAGCTCAGAGAATAAGCCATCACCTCTCTCTACCGTGGCAGTTCGCCGTGTAGCAATATTGAGCCACCCCATGCTCATGCTGCTAGCGGTCATGCTGCTGGCGGTCCGCTACCTCTATACCGCCATATCTGCCCTATCTCATTGTCACATTAAACGCTCGGCGACCAACATCCTCCCGTAGATATGACGTAGCCGTATCCTATAGTGAACAATCAACGTGTGTCATACCTAATTACGACAACCCCCCGAACAATTACTAGTAGGCAGCACACATATTTTCCGTATTATATAGCTGAAAATACATCACAGGTGCACCGTCAACCCCATGCATAGACAGTCCATTCGAGGATTGCGGTAGAGGTCTTCAACGAAGAAAGCTTGGAAACTCTACCGACTTTGATCATAATACAGTTGGGAGAACGAAACCTCACCCAGAAACTAATTTCTTCGCGAAAAGCTAGGAAGCGCTACCACAACGGACCATACCGTGGCTCTTCTGTCACGAATACGACTGGTAAACAACACGACCGTGGTTTGCCGACGGTTTAGGGCTCAGGAGCCTAGTCAGGCATACCTTACGTTTTGGCCTAAGCGTGCTCGCCCTAATTGCAAGCCCTCTGTTGAATATGGCACCCGTCGTGGTAGTCAGCAATTAGACTAACGTGAAGCGGTAAATAGGACTGGCACTCACTCTCGGGTTTGTGTGGGGCCCGGTCATTGTAAAATCTTGGAGAGGGAGGTAGGTAATGCGCAGAGGCACACGGTGGGATACCGCGAATGAAAGGGCGGATGTACATAGCGGGGAAAAGCCGTGCTCTCAAGGTGGCTAGATGTGGAAACCGCCTCGCATGCGAGAATTGCAGGCAAAAACAAATAATTAAGGCGGGCAAACGAGGGGGTGGATCGCAATTATCCCTCGTCAAGATCGAGATATCTCACAGTAAACACGCCTTCGCACTTACCGGAAACCCTTCGAAGACGAAGTCGTCCACGCGGGTGAGCTCCATATAGTTGCCCGTCTCGAGAGTGGCAGTAAATAGTTGGAACGAACTGAAGAGAGGAAGAAGGGCCGCGAACGCGATTCACGGTGTAACTATTTCACGGCGCATGCTTAGATAGAGGGGCACCTGCATACAGGCGATTTTCTGAGGGCGGTCACTTGAGGAGCTCCATACCTCGAGCAAAAAAAAAAAAAATTTTGGAGAAAAATAAAGTTGGTATTCGTACCTGATGAGCAATGCCATGCATGGCCTGAGTATACAATTCAAAAGCTTGCAACACAAGAAGAATAGTCCGACGAATTTGGGTTAAGGAGCCCGATCATCCAGAAAGCGTTTCAGCCGAAACGGCGCACCCCGTCTATCGTAGCACGCGTCTCACAACCTCTCGGACAGTTCGTGACCTGCTATAGGTCATCTGGTTTCACACCCGCCGTCGTGAGAGGTGGCGTTCAGGACGATCACACCTTTACTTGGAACAGAGCCATCGCGGGTACTATACAATAGGCCATCCAGGTCATACAACACGGGAGCACGAAGTTTCATTATGACGTGCCATGATATTGCACCACGAAGTGCCATCACGTGCCACAAGGTTGCGTAAGGTGCTATAGGTCATACAATATCGGCACTCAGTCTGTCGTGAACTACCCAGATCACGAAGTGGGTTGTCGAAAATCAGTTATATCTACGATGCATGAACCTGGTGGGTTTGGTATGTACGGTACAGGACATCCGCCAAGGAAAGGTAGGAATACGAACGTCCGGCTGAAATTAAGAGGGCAAGAAAAACAAATCGGTGAGCCGTTAAATTGGATATTGTGAAGAATATATCTATTCGACGCGGAAAAATCGGGTCAGGTCAGCAATAATGTCCCTTATACCATATAGGGGTTCTGTACTGTATAACGCGGACACAAAAACCAAAATACCTCGAAACGCACGCATGCAGCAGTGAGGCGGCGAACGTGACCTCGGTTCTCGCTGGGATATAACCAAAAATGCCGCCAGGCTAACCACGGCTTGGGTGTATCGTGGGAACACAGATATAGCCACGACTGTATTCGATACACGGTAGTGTTTTCGACACTTTGCGTGTGTACAGCATTACTACTGCATACATACATATATCATACGTGTAAGCAACTCACCTTGGACACCAAATATCTTCGAACGCAACCTCAAAAGCCTCGGCAGTGCCTTCGTGTGGAGGGAAAATCTAAATACGTTTGAGTGGTATCAAGTTCACAACTTTTCGCGTGCGGCACAGGAGTGTAAATGCACATCTGATGGGGGGCCACTTCATGGCATTTATAACACCACCGCACCTGATATTCCTGGAGTCGGAGAATTGGGCGACGCCGGTACGAAGATCCTCGAATGCCATGTTCTCGAACCGCAGGTCCTGCGCAAAAATGAAAAACGGTAGGTATCGGACGCATGCTACGATAGAGAGATGGCATTGTTTGTCTGAAATCGGTTTCTGGATGGTCGGGCTCTCCCTAACCCAAGACGCGTGCTGCGGTAGAGGTAGCACATTTGGGCTGAATCGCTTTCTGAACGATCGGGCTCCTTAACCTAAATTCGTCGGAATTTCATTTTTTTTTACGAAACATGTTTCAGATTATACTTCGGTCATGATATTTCTCATCCGGCTGCACTTTTATTTTCCTCCAAAATCATTGTTTTCTGGGAGGTACGGCACTCCTTAAGCGAGGAGCTCAGAAAAAAAACATGGTGACACCGCTATCGTAGCTTGCATCCCAACATCGTGGGATTTTCATTGTTACTGTGCTGCAATATTGTTCACAGCAGTATATACTTGGGCCATGGGGACTGTTCATCGCGGGTAGCCCTTTATGTTCCCTGTGAAATAAGTTTGTTTGGCTTACTATTAGTGTAAACTTCGTTAAAGTAAGGAGCCCTAAGGACACGTGCTACGATAGAGGTAGCACGTTTTGGCTGAAATGTGTTCAGAACGACCGGGCTCCGCTTAACCTCGAAATCGTCCTTCCATCGGAAACAGTATTCGGTTGAGGTATAGAGTTCCTCAAGCGACCACCCTCCGAAAGCTCACGGCCAGCACCTCTACCGTAGCATGCGTCTCAGAAAGCAATGGTTGGTGCATCTCTACCGCCGTAGCATGTGCCACTGTATGTACCCGATTACACCGTACAATGTGCCACCTGCGAGTTCCTGACGTCGAAGCCAAGGTTGCCGAGCGTTCCAGGCACGATGTCCCCCGTCGGGTCCTCCTTCCAGCCTAGGGCGAAATCGTTTACCTGCCATTCAACGAGACGCGATCGATGTGGCGCGCGCGTGAGTGACAAGCACTCCTCTTATAGAGAGACTCGAAAACGTACAGGTTTGTATTGTTCCACACTAATTATGTTTCATCCCCGACACCAACGTTCGGATGTCGTTGGTTTCGGTCCGCAAACCGTTTTCGGAATGCCCGGGGGCGTCTTCTGAAACTCAAAGTCGTCGGAATTCCGTTTTTGTGTCGCCATATTTTTCATATGTCTCTATAGAGGCCTTGGTACCGTTCATTCGTTTAGCACTTTTGTTTTCCTCTAAAATCTGTTTTCTTACTTACTATTACTATAGAGCTCTTCAAGTGACCACTCTGAGACAAAAACCGTAATCCGCACGTCTACCGTGGCATGATGCGTATTCCGTCAACATCTATCTAGGTCTATGGGATTGTTCATGGGGGGGGGGTCAAACTTGCCATACCTTCTCATGCATCAGCTTTCGGGGGTAAACACTATGGAGAGCCTCGAGTAAGGAGCCGCTTAGCCAATTAAGGTGCTACAGTACCTCTATAACGTAGAGTGGGGTCATAGGGAGCAGCAATCGGGGCTGCTATATTTACCTCCGCGTCGATGGCCCCGTCGATGACGATGATCCCGTCCTCTCCCGTGTTGACGCTGTTCGAGTCCCCGTACACGTACAGGAACGAGAATGTGGGAGACTCGTCGATCCACGAGCCAGACAGCGTGACGCCACTCTTGATGAAGATGGGACCGTCCACGAAGTGGTCTCCGAGGTGCATTTGAATCTTCCGCCATGATTAGGGGGGACGGGGTCGGGAGAGCGAAGCGGGGGGGGTGGTCGGGGGGGGGGGGGGGGGGGGGGGGGGGGGGGGGGGGGGGGGGGGGGGGGGGGGGGGGGGGGGGGGGGGCGTGTGGAAGTTCATGTCTTGCATGGCCGTAGTCGTATGACCATAGACTCCCGCATCCCTTAAAAGCTGGGGCGGAGCACGTTGAGTTTTCACCGATCCGGCAGGCATTGCTTGCACCACCAAGAGCGAAAGCCGTGAGGTATTGTACGAGTCGCAGGAAGGGCGAGCTGCATTCCACTAGGAACCGCTTGTGAGGCGAACTTCAATGTGGGGGGTCCGGGGTCGGGGAGGCGGCAGTCGTCCACAAACAAAGCACACGACGTTTGGTGAGGGTGGACTATCTGGCTGCACTACCGACGGGCAGCGGGTCGGTTTCTACTACGTGTATATTCAGCGGACATTCCAGCATCCCCAGAACCAACACACAACGGGTAAACTGTGGGGATTTCACGAGGTATAAGGCAGGGAACCCACAGGCTGCATGGACAAGAGCGAGCCTGTACACCAAGTCAAGCGAGGGAAAGACAGACATAAACATCCGACGCGTGTGCCGGTGCTACGGTTCAGTCGGGTCACGTTTGACGTTCTGAAGGTCGGAGCTGGACTCAAGACCGCGAAATAACACAAGATACAAACCGCGAGAACAATGTGTGTAGTGTATACCGTAATGTTACGTACGGGGGAAATTGAAACATAAATATTGAATGTACTTAGCTGGAGTTCTACTTCGTAGCACGTTTATATATGTCAGGAGTTACCAGCAACGCGCGATCAAACCACACACGGTTTGACGTGAAGGGTATGGGTTGGAACTCACAAAGACGGTGGAGTCATCGAGTTCGCCGACGCAGTCCGTGCCGTCGAACGTAGCCCCCTTGGTCTCACAGATTGCCGTCATGATCTCCTCCTGGTCGGAAACTCCGTCCGCAATGATGTCGGGGATTACGTCCCAGTCTGCGATATTCGTCGACACCATCTGTGTTGTGTTCAGAAAGCGCACAAGAGTGAATTTAAAATAAGCAGACAACGCAGGCACAAACAGGGACAGGTTAGCCTAACATAAGCCACGTTGGGAATGGGGGTGCATACGACGCGATATCTTCAAGCGCCCCCCTCCCCCCCTCCCGCGCGCGCGCAATTGTAAGAGATCACGGCCCCCTCTCTTCGCATCTATACAACGGAAGACATCGCCACAATAGAAACCGTCGCGCAGCGTTAACGAGCGTTAAGGAACCCGAAAGGAAAAGCGAAGTCACATTGCAAATCACCAGGTCAAGCTCGACGGCGGAGCTCTCGAGGGAACGTTCGTAGTAAGAAATAACGTCGGTCACGGCATCGTCCCGTGGCACAACGCTTACAATCCGCAACTATCAACTCGAGATTGGCCTGGTTGTATGTATACGCGTACAATCCATATAAACAAGTTCAGCTCAAACGGGCTATCTCATGTCGGAGCGGGCGTCCGGATCAACTCCATGCCAGATATACTTTTGTCTAAAACGTGCCATTACGCCCCTTTCGTGGTACGGGGACAGCGTGGACACACCACGGAGAGCGCATCATGCAGTTGCCGCGGACGCACCACGGTGTGCTTATTGGCTGCACACCATGCATGGCCGTAAGTTGTCCAAGTATGAAAATAAACATATTGCAACACAGCATGAAACGTTCGACGATTTTTGGGTTTAAGAAGCGCCGTCGTTCCGAAAAAGTTTCAGCCAAAAAAAGGTATACCTTATACCTCTATCGTACCACGCGTCCACAATAACATTTAGTGATCACCTCGAAGTAGCCCGCAGGCCTTGCGGTCGGCTCGCCCACAACCTGGAAGTCCACCACGCGTAAGGTCGGGTAGTCCGGGAAGTCGTCGAACACTGGGCCTGACAACGCGAAAAATCTCAGCCTCCAAGTGTTGGGGGCACTTCGCGAGAGGGTGAACTCCTCCCACGTGTTTGGGCCTCCCGCGGTAGTGAACTCCTGCGAAGGGTGCGCACGAACGCACGCGTATCATCGGGTACGAAAGGGCACTGTCAGCTGTCGGTGGTTCTGGAACAGGCCCCAATACATGGCAGAAATTGTTTAGCGATACAATATAAATATATTCCGGTCGTGGATTCGAAATGAAGCTGAAGGTGGTTTGCGGTCAACCAGATTATACCCGTTTACAACAACACGGGTTGTACATGACCCGGTGATGCTCATTGTTTTTGGAGAGAAGCGCGATAGGTATATAGTCGTCCCACGTTTTTCAAGGCGGGAGGTTTTGACACTAACCACGTCCCTGGGGAGTCTTACTACGCCACATATTCTCCTGAAGCAGTCTGGAGAAGTGACGACGCAGACAGACACGACGGAAAAAAACGATATTGTTTTGCGGATTTATGGCAGTGAGCTATAGATACTGGTGATTTCAACAACAGCGGCGTGCTGCGATAGAGGTTGCACGTTTTGGTCGTACAAATTATGACCGACCGGGCTCCTTGACCCGATATCGTCTGAATACCACCAGTGTTTCCCAATACGATTCGTCCTTTTGCCGATGGGCTTTTGGAACATCGGGACGCACGTTTTAGTTTCAGTCGAAAACCGTTCTTTGGGCGAGGTATAGTGCCCCTTCACCTATACTCAAGTGAAACGCACAACCTCACAAGAACTGGGCCAGTTGACAGCATAAAGCAATGGAGTCATCCCACGGTAGGGGCGCAGCAGAATTTGCTGAGTTCCTCACATGAGGAGCTCACTATCTCACCCGAAGCATGACTTCGGAAACATTCGTTCGCGCAGCCCGAACAAATCTTCCGATGCTGCAGTCCAAAAACAAATATACTAGTAAAATATTAATAGTATCCGGTGGTTACTCACGGAAGGAGCACCACCGGTCAGAAAAATTTGAGCCTATCGTGGGATTACTCAATGATGAGGCGGGATCTGCCTGCGTACAGGAAGTGTCCATTAAGTCAAAGCCAAACTCAAACCCCGAGATCGGGGCCTCGAAGTCAATCAAATGCTAAGCCGCGCATTGCTACGCATTGTACGCTACTAATACAACCATTTCTGACAAAGCCTGGCGTTTTACTCTTCTACCAAGCCGGTCCCGGACTTCGTGAAACCCGAACATGATTGCACCCGGACCTGATCCCATTTTCCTGCTGCTCCCACTTCCTTCAGTGAATCGATGATCAATCATGCGTTTAAATGTAACCAACATAGGCAGAACATTGAATTATTATTATTATTTTACGAAGTAGTAATAGAGACTCCAGAGATGCAGGCTTATAAACCACCCCAGGTGCTGGTCGCGTGCTACGATCGAGGTATCACGTTTTGCCTGAACCGTTTTCTGAACCATCGGGCAGCCTTAACCCAAAATCATCGGACTCTCAAGTGTTGGGTTGAAATATTTTTGATAGTAGACTCAGTCAGGCCATGGGGCTGTTCATCGGGTAGCGCTTTCAATTTCCTCCAAAAACCATGTTTTGGCGACTGCTGCAGGTACGGGGGAGCCCCTCAAGTGAAGAGCCCAGAAAATGTACTGTATGCAGGGGCATCTCTATCGTACGGAGCCCCTCGAGTGAAGAGCCCAGAAAATGTACTGTATGCAGGGGCATGCATCTCTATCGTGGCGTGCGTCGGTACATACACGAACCTGTGCTACTCTGTGTTTGGTAAACGAAACATTTGTATTTGGCGCGCTTACATCGACGACGTCCACGCCGTCCACGTCGTACTCGAGCTGGAAGACGAACTTCCTGTTCGCGGGGAATCGCATCCTCACGGCCGTCACCGTCGAGTCGGGCACTCGGAAGCTGGTCCAGTCGCCCGACTGCCACCCCCGGTGAGCGTGGGGTGGTCATCAATCAGCCCGGCAGGGGGGGGGGGGGGGGGGGGGGGGGGGGGCCCTGTTGGGGGGCTGCCGTATTCACGTGGTCACCGGCCCCGCCTTCCTCAATAGCGGGACAACACCGCCATMTCCAGGAGGGTTTCGCGCTTCAGACTTCAGCTCAGGGGCCGCCAGGAAGCGAGGAGGGGGGGGGGGGGGGGGGGGGGGCAACACACAGACGGCGGCAAACGCAAGACTCTTGGGTGAGGCCAGGCATGGATGAAGTGTGGTGACTGTAACCCCTTAAGAACTGGTCCCACGAATTTGGGGACAAAATACTTGGAATTAGTGTGGGAACATGTTTGGTAGTTCTGAATGGGTTAAACAAATCCTGTACAGGTAAAGAGCTTGCAGTGCGAACATTACAAATGTGTAGCTCAAGTGTCAAGTACATTTGTCTCCGAAACCAAAAAGGAGTGCGGTCCTAAATCGAAGAAATCGAACGGGTGGAGGGGGGGGGGGGGGGGGAACCATTCCTAACGACCTTTTCGATGCGTTGCAGTAGTCCTCGAAACCAATAAGCCAGTAACTGCACGACCGACGCAACATTGTGAGCAGCTCAGCAACCGGTCAGAAACGTTTGAAGGCAAAAGGTGATACTCCTACTGCTGTGGGGTGTGAGTCAAGCAGCGTGAAATGTGGGGGAACACAATTCTTTTTTAAACTTTCGTGCGCATGCACAAATATCAAACACGAATTTGAAGTGGGTTCTTAAAGGTGGTCATAAAAAGCTCCCGACGAGGGGAAATACCATCCCGCCTTAGGATGATGCGTCTAGCACGACGATGTAAGCGCGATCACGCCGCCGCCGCAAAAAAAAACACATCTCACGTCAGGGATGTCAAACTTGAACTTGGTCGGCGTGTCCACGATTTGATCTTCGTCGTCATTGAAAGACCCCTGTTGCAATTATTAGGGGGGCCAGTGCAAACCAAAGACGAAAAGGGGCCAGGTGAAACGTGCAGCAAGGGCTGTCTCCAAAGACACATACATATGTTTTCTTTTTTCCGCTGGTTCACATGTTATTCGTACAGGGTTTTCGGCCCACCCCCCCTCTTGTACGCCATGCGGTCGTGAAAATGAGCAAATATCTTGTCCCTATATACGTGGAGCACAAATCGAGAACCCAATTAATAACCGGATACATTCATGAAACAACGGTGGTTCCAGGATGTTGCCACCAGCCGCTTGTGGACATGAAAACACTCCTGAAGTCGTGCGGGCTCGGGAGACCCGAAGCGAGTGTACGGAGGGTGATATTACACCAGTATCCTACGGAAAGTGTTAGCGCTTTTTGATACACCTAAGCGAAAAACCACCGGTTAATACGATATATTTATTTATCTATTTTTGGTTTAGAGCTGGTGCACACACAGATCATCTTGGTTGGGTTGTTGCGCGAAATAAATTCGTCAAAGCTGCGTGTTCAGCTGATATTTTAAGCCCTTGATGTGAGAAGCTAGGCAAGTAAGCCGCCACCCCTAAAAGGTGGGCCTTCCTCACAATAATAAACACCTCCTTCAAATGGTTGGTGAAGGAGCAATAGTACAATACGTCGACAACTGGGTGTCTATCCCCCCCCTTGTGTACTTCGTCTCGAAAGGGATGCATCGTCAATGGTCAACTGAACAAGGCAAGCAACAAATCAGTACGCCCCCCCCTGTGTGATTGCCCCCCTCCCGCCCCCGCCCCCCTTGCGTGTATGCGTGTGTGTTATTCGCGTTCAAGCTCTCACGTTTTGGCTGTCGACAGCCAGCATATACACAGCTTTCCGTGTCGAGTATGCTTTGCTGCAAAATAGACACGAGCTATGTGGCGACACGACTACGACACAAAGACACCTTGCGTAAAGCATGAAGGAGAATACTCGATGTGATGAACATGCCACCGTACAGTATACGTCATGCACACGTTTGGCCTACCATCGAAATGAAGAGGGAGGGTGGGAACAACAAAATAACTAGCTAGTAGCACGCACAGCCTGCACACAGGCCAGCAACCTAGACACGTTGATGTGAAAGCGAGATGCCAACGAAAGGCGTATCTGACGGCTCATCCTGAGGGAAGTCACTCTCGAGAAGCTCTGTAACCCAACCTACAACTCTATTTTGAACGAAAGTGAAAGAGCTAGGTACTCGATGAGCAATCCCATTCCCTACTATATAAACGAAAAATTGTGCATTTTACAACACTGAAATTATCGACGATGATTTTGGGCTAAGGAGCTCCGTCGTTCCGAACATATTTCAGCCAAAAAAAAAAAGGTACAGTACCTCTATCGTAGCACGCGTCGTACAGACAGTACGTAGAGTCTCTAATTGATCACTAGTCGTATCTCCGTGTACCGTATACCAGGTATGACGCATGCTACGGTAGCCTGCATGCAGGTGCCACCATGCATTTTCTGAGGGTGTTAGGTCACTTGACGAGCCCTGTACCTCACCCAAATAGTCATTCTCGAAGGAATAGAAAGGTTTTACCTGATGAACAACCCCATGGGCCCAACACAAAAATATTGCAACACCAAGAACGAAAGACTGACGACTTTGGGTTAAGGAGCCCCGTCGTTCACAATCGTTTTCAGCCAAAAGGTGTCACTGGGACTACCTCTAGCGTAGCACGCGCCATGTGACACTGTATACCACACCGCCCTCGGACGAATTCCAACGATGATTTGCTCCACGACCGGTCGAGCACTACCCCCGCGCGACCCGACTATTGAAATATCTCGACGAGATGCTCCGAAAGCCGCATTTTGCGTGGTGGTCTTTGCCCCCCCTCGTTATGGAGACAATTCGCTTTCAATTTCACCCCAGGGGGTGTGATATACACCGTCATTTACGGTACTTACGAAGGACTGTTGGAACGAAAAGACCGGAAGAGTCCCGGCGACGACGTCGTTTTTCCTCCTCTCGAGTATGATGACCTGCCACACACGGAGCGTACGAGGAGCGGAGAAGGACACGTCAGGGGGCGACTATGACTGTAAGTTGGATAGCGAAGCATCCCACCGTGGGGAGTTGCACTTGTTGGCTCGAACGATTGTGATCTGGTAAGCTTCTCAAAGGAGCACAACTACGTAGGTAACCGGTTAACGTATGATACTTTAACTCGAACACTCTGCTTTAGGGCCTCGTAGCGCTCAGAAATCTTAGTCGGGTTGTGAGCGAATAAAGTAGTTGGAAGGCGTGTTTTGGGGTGCGATTATGAACCCCTCGTGTGGGGGAAGCTCGGACGAAAAATCCCTGGTTCGCCCCTATCGCGGCATTGCTTCAGTAGTTCCCTTGTTGGCTGGGTAATTCACAACTCATCACGCGGAGAATAACACGGTCCTCGAGTAAAATAGGGGGGGGCAGTAGTTCCACGGCAGGCACCCCCCCGCTATCCCATTACACAACCGTGGAGCGCCACCAAAATAATTGACGTACTTCGCTGAGGGAACCCCAACACGCGAGGTAGTGTGCGGAGGTCTGCGCCTTGGGATGTGACTGGCGCGTCGGCGGTTCAGGGGTGCATTTAGTTTCGTGCCTGAAGACACTAGAGATCGATGGGTCGTACGAGAAGGAGGCACGTACTATGTATAGTAGGCTCTTAAGGGGCTATGTATCAACCCAAACAATTTTATGGGAAGTGCACGCTAACCTCGATGAGCAATACAATCACCAATGAGGTCTATATCCAACCAAATCGCAAAATATACGATATTGGGCACTATTAATAGTTTCCCTGCCGAGAATCCCCATCCTCAGTCAGAAGTAGTAGACTCGTTAAGACCAAAAATGTGCTACCCCTTATCATATCTAGCGTCGTTCAGTTAGCTGGCTCACTTCGCCACGCGCCTTAAACGTTGTCGTGAAGGCCACCCAAGTCACAGCAGTACGAATGGAATATTCAACATGGTCAGCGACTAACATATTGCTCGGCTAGCCCCATTGTTGAATCGCAGCTACAGAGTAGCGTGAGTAACACGTGATTGGTTAACCGCAACCAATCAGCGATTGGGCATTCGACACTACCCTGAAACCAACGAAAAAGCGCGGGGACGCCGTCGCTACGGTGACCCTCTGACACGTTTTCTAACGCCGATGTACTGTAGGACCTACAGTAGTTGCTGGTGACATGGCTGACATGGCTCCACACTTAGTCTCCCCCAAAACACGATTGTGATATAAGACATTGGACGCATGGCCTCGGCCTCCTATATGTATTGTTTGCATGAAAACCTTAAAACGAAATATGATATCAACGAAAAGGCCTGCCTTACAAGGTACACGCACTATTGTCAAGGGATTATACTAAACGTCAGTCACAATTGCTTTTGTGCCGAAAATATCACCCCCATCACCCCCATCGTAACTTGCCTCACTTCAAGAGCTCCCAAGGAGCAAACGTTATGGCGACGCGTGCAACGATAGAGGTAGCACTTGTTTTCTGGTTTTGTTTTTTTTTTCTTAGTGAGCGGGCTTCTTAACCCAAACAAAACGTAGGAGTTGCATTCCTGTGAGGCATTTCTTTTCATTGTATAACTAGGCGGTGGGATTGATCATCTGCTATCACTTTATATTTTCCTGCAAAATACAGGTTTGGGTTAGGTACCGAAGTACCCAAGGCACAACTCACCACCTCAGACAACAAACAGTGCACCTTTATACCGTACGTAGCAGGTGTCTGGCCTATACATAGTCATGCGAAGGATAATATCTAGACACAAGACAAATCTGAATCCGGACGACTCTGTGGGTACTTATTTATTTTGTTTGAGGAGCAGCTACAAGTGACAAGTTTATCTCCGGGCGAACGAGTGCCACGCCTTCGTTACCACACAAAGCGCCCTTCCTTCTTACCTCATTGATACCGATCCACTGGGTGTACCGTTGGTGCCTCAGCGTCAGCCTGATCAAGCTCGTGTGGACGCTGACGTCGAAGGTCTGGTAGCCGGTGGTGTCTCCGGAGGTGATCGCCGAGGGCACCACCGTCTGGCGCAGCAATGTAACGGAGGTTGATGGGGTTCCCGGCGCGGAGAAGCCCAGAAATCGGACACACGGGGCGGATTAACAAAGTGCAGTGGATATACAGCAAAACAAACTGAGCTAGCCGTGTCAAGGATGATTACTATCTCGAAAGTGTTGACATACCCCGTTTGTTTGCCCCCCTTGTGCTTCGATAAAAAGCCAACACCGATGGAAAATGGGAACGAAAAAAATAAATAAATAACCATCGCCGCATTTCGAAAACGCGAAGCACTGGGAGTTGCCGGACTCAAATATATACGATGAACACATTTTCGTATCAGAGCTGTGAAGTGAAGTGAAATGCTAGAACTCACACAGCCAACTCGCACCATCTTCCCACTCGCACAGCAAGCCGTTCACCCGAGTGATGGGTGGTGGGACCGAGTTAATAATTATGTTGTCGCATCAACCTCTGCCGGAATGGGATTATAAGGGTACCGTGGCCGTCGGTTGTTGCTTACGAGACATTCCGCCCTCAAAATCCTCTACCTCTTACCATGTGTATCAGGAATGTTTCGGGCTAAATGTCACCGGAGGAAACATCTGCTACGCATGAAGTAAACCTCCTCGTCGCTACTACTAACTGTTTCAAGTTGAAGGGTGCCGTGTAAGGTCGACAAACTGGCGGCAAGAGTCGCCAATTTGGCCCGCTAGAGCCATCAACTGCACCACAGTAGCGTAGCATTCACCGATAAGTATACCGCCGCAAGTCGACGAGGGAAGAAAGTGCTGAAATTTTCTCGCGATGCAAAGGCAAGGCAAGACCCGTATAGTGGGGGAGGAGGGAGAAGAGCCTACTTTGTGACCCCGGATCTGAGTTACGACTAGGAAGGAGAGAGAAAGGAAGGGCGAAGATAATACATGGGATGGACCAAAAAAAAAAAAAAAAAACTTGGATAAATCAGCGTGAACACATGACCACTCACCACCCAGCCCTGAGCGGTGAACGCCCTGAGGTTGAACTCGGCGTGCTGCTCGTCGCCGAGGTGGAATGCTGTAAGACGGAAAAGGTGTTGGGGGGACATTAACCGGCCCACAACAGGGTGAAGGGCAAGTACGCGGCAAGAAATGCACGTGTCGCCATATTTCACTGTGCGGTTTCCGCCGTAACTCAACTATTAGACCCGCGTTTCACGGCTGTAAGGTGATATACCCTATTTGTTACTACCGGGTAAAACTGAGACCATGATACAAACACCAGCGACGCACATCAGCGACGCAATACGTCACCCGAAAACGAGGTTTGAACAATTGTATTGTTCGCGCTGTATAATATAACAATTACATGGTCGTCTAATCAGTGAAATAAACAAATACACATGCTTAAAACAGCAAAATAAGCCGAATATCGACGCTCGCGCTGGTGGCCCTCTAGTTCGCCAGGTTTCGAAGTAGAAAACGTGGCCCCCCCTCCCCCCCCTATGGCCAAACAGGAAAGGCGAGAACACAAGCAATATATACAATCCATGTCACGTATACACAAACAATAATGAGCGCCCAAATGTTGGAGATGCCTCTAATAGGTGTAGGAATGGTGCATCATCGCGGAAAGCGGACTCAAGCGCCAGCTTTAAATGAGGACGCACTCCGCCTACCGTTACGTTGGTCAGTTCACATAGTATTTCTTGGCAGCTAGCGTGACGAGGCTTCTCACCGAATTGGATTTGCCGAACGTAGCGGAAGTAGTTGAGGCCGAAGTCAATCTCGCAGTCTCCATCCGCCAGGCCACAGGACCAACGTGTGTCCATGTCTCCATCCTACGGGATAAGATTGCACACGTCCGACCGCTCGTCGACTCCCACTTCTTCATGATCTAGATCCAGTCCACCAGTGACAAGATATTCATCATCTGTGTGATCTACAGCTCAACTTCCCGGGTATGCCTCAAGTACAATATGCACGATCTAGAACACACGGTTTCTTTGGCTGGATGTGAATATATAACATGCAGGCCCTGCACAACCTATCATAATGGCAGTAGGTGAGGACCTGGATGGTCTACAGTGTGAGTGTGTTGTCTTCACATTAAACGCGTTCTTTCTACCCAACCGCATCAAGATAACCCAGTGTGTTTCCTGATTCCTAATCCTAGAGAGATACAAATTACGTGGTCACAAACTGTGAAAAAGGGAAAAAATCAAATAAAAATATACGCAAATGACTGGGTAAAGCAAGTGGGATGCTAGCGTACCGGGTACGAGAACACAATGACACGAGCCGAACCGAAACATAGGAACAAAAAGACAAAAAAATAGTTATGAAATAAAACAGAATACTAATAAATGACGCAGGGAGACAACAGCGCCCCTAGAAGAAAGTACTAGATCATAATCTGCCCGTGAGGGGTGGTGGGATATTCTCGCACCTTGATGAAGATCACGCGACAGCCCTCAAAGTGGTTCGGAGAGTCACATCCGCCGTCGGTAGCCGACCTGGCATCGAAGCTCGGCTCCCCGGAGGAGCTTGGGCTTGCAGCGCGCGGAAGCGGTCCCGTCGGCTTAAGCCACTTTTTTTCAGCCACGGGTCGAGTTGGAGCATTAACCCCCACGCGGAATTCGATCTAACCAAGCGAAATCGAAGCATGGCAGAGACGGGTTTAGTTTACTAGCCTGTTCGAACGACGTGTCGAGGTGCACCGCGATAATAGTATTATAGTTTGTGGTCCGATGCAGGACACATAGTTGATACCGGAATACAGGCATCGCGCGACCACCGCAAAGACTAGGAGTAGCAATATTTAGACGATCATTTTTTTTTTCAAGTGTTGGAGCTTCTCGACGCATGCTACGTGGTAGAGGTGCACCATGTTTGTTTCGGAGGGCCGTTCACTTGAGAGGAGCTTGTGGCGTCTGGGCCATCCTTGAATATCCTAGCGGGTTTCCTACTGATATGTAGGCATGCATGCGACATGACCACCTGCTGGAGTGCCAACACATAATACCACACTCTTTATTTTGCTACCTGCGTGTGCTTCTGCGAGTCCACTTATCTAGCCGGGTGCGCAGCTATGCTGGCCCCCGGGCTCCTGCTGTGTTCAGGGGTATAGATGCGGAGGTGTGAGTGGCCGCTTCTTTGCGTGCCTCATAAGCTCTAGACCTAACCTAAAAAACTGATTTTGGAGGGCGGGGAAATAAAAGCTATGTACCCGATAGACACTCCTATGGCCTAAGAATACAACGAAGAAATATATTCCAACGCAATAATGAAACTCCGAAGATTTTTGGTCAACCTCTCAAGAACTGGTCCCACATATTGGGAGACAAACTACTTGGAATTAGTGTGGGTTTTTTTTTCCAGTTCTGAATGGGACAAGGAGCGTCGGCACTCAGATTTATTTCAGACTCAAAGGGCTTGTACTTCTATCGTAACACACGTCCCTTCACTGCGTGAACTACTGTACCATAATCCTATCTGTGTTTGCACGCATTGTATGTCAGCCTTAGGCCACGGAATTGGTCGTCGCGTTGAGCGTTTGCTCATTTTTGTCGCACAAATCACTTTTGGGTGAGTTACCGGGCTGGACCAGGCCCAAACCTATTTCGCGCTACGTGCGTATGTATCCCTATGGTGCCAACCACGTGGCAAAAACCTATGCAATTGCAACACATTTCATAGGTGGACGGCAAGGGAAATGACGACCGTGCACAGAACACCCGCGACCACATACAATTGCTCGACCAACGCTTGCTCCCGGCAGAGGTGCACCTGCATACAGGCCATTTTGTTCCTGAGGGTGGTCGCTTGAGGAGCTCTATGATATGCCTGCAGTGGTCCAAAAACTCCCTTTGGAGGAGAATTGAAGTGCTCTTTACCCGATAAGGGCCCATAATCACGAGTATCAAATAAAATCAATTTGGAACAAAAACAAAAATCAAATTCGCTTTTCCTTGGTCAACACACGCCCCAGCACCCAAGATTATACCCCAAGATCCTGATCTTTGGTGCTGGTGCGTGTGTTGACCAATGAAAAGCGAATTTGAATTTTATTTTTTCCAAGTTGAATGTATTTAATACTCCTCAATATGGGCCCTATAAGCAATCCCGTGTCCTCAGTACGCAATGAAAACTATTCCATCACAAGAATGAACTTCCAACAAATTGGGGCTAGGAATCCCCCTCTAAGTCATTCAGAAAGCGTTTCCGCCATCAAGTGCTACCTTTATTAGCGTACCACGCGTCCGCCCCGGTCATAGATGTGTGACTCGCACACAGGGATGGACAGATAGATGATTTCTTCGAACTTTTACCTCGTTAATGACGATACTTCCACCGCTCGACGGCACGACTTCGATCTTCACGTAGCGGGCCACGGCGAGCATGCCTCCGAAGGTCTGCAAACCGTCGCTGTTGGGGGTGCGTCCACCGGCCTCGATCCCCAAGCGGACGGGGAAGAAGTCCCCAGACTCGCCGGCTGCCATGATATTGAACTGACCCCCGGGATCGCTGTTCTCGGAAAACGCTGGGAATACAGAAGTGACACATATGCATGAACGGCCAGGTGTATGCATGAACGATCAGGTGTATGCATGAACGGTCAGGTGTGAGATATGTACCGCAAACTATTCGCGGCGCCATATATGGTAAATCGTCACGAAGGGAAGCTCAACAAACGCATGTTCATGTTCACGTTCGAATGTTACAGTACCCACAACACGAACCATGTCGAGTCCAAGTTTCAGTGCGGTCTAGAGCCTTTTATCCCCGAATGCCCTGAACGCGGGGTACGTAGTGCAAAGTGAAGGGAAACCTTACACACATGGATCCCCGGTTGTGTCTGTGGATACGTCCACCATCGAAACAATACCATCGGCATGAGTTCCCGACGCGTGCTACGATAGAGGTAGACATTCATGGCTGTTTTTTTTTTTTTCGGAATGACGGAGTTCCTTAACCCAAAATCGTCGGAATTTGGTTCTTGTGTTGACCTATTTTTCGTTCTATGCGTAAGAGGGCGGGATCGTTCATCGGGTACGAAGCACTTTCGTTTCCTCCCGAAAACAGTTTTTGACTACTGCAGGTAAAGAGGTATAGAGCTCCTCAAGTGACCAGCCTCAGAAAAAGGCCTGCATGCAGGTGCACCTCTACCGTAACATGCGTCTCCCTTCATGGCGGCGATGCTTCAACAGCAGCAAAACTGTGGTACCAGGGTATCAATCACCGATGCACCGTTTTTACCTATGCGGATCTGCTCAAGAGACTCGGCGGCCTGCAGATCGTAGTTGATGTCGCACAACTCCCCCGATACGCAGGTCCACGACGAGGCGTCCGTTGCGTCGCCATCCTTGTCGAGATCGAAACAGCGAACGCCGCAGACAGACATGGTGGGGACACGTTACCAGGTATTGATCAAACCCCGGAAGAGACACACTCCACTTGGCGCGACTCTATCACCAGGCACACCACTTGGCGCGACTCCATCACCAGGCACAAATCGGCAAGGTAAATTTCCCGCACGACTAACACCGCTATTTTGTTCTGCAGAGAGGCACAATCACCGGAGGATCATGTCCAACGCGCTTTTGTCTCATTTAGGGGTACGTATATAGCTCAAGTAGTTCCACTGACGGATCCGCACTTATGGAAGCTCGCCAACTCGCACTAGCTGACGAAACAGGGCAACCGATATGGCCTCAACTCTGTGGCCTAGGTAGGTATACAACGAAGCGTAATATACAAATTTATTGACAGATCCATGCTACGGCAAAGGGTGCACCGTGTATTTTTTCTGAGGGTCTTCACTTGAGGGAGCTCTATACTAACAGAAAGCAACGCGAACACTGTTTTGGCGAGCAAGCCTAAACATGCTGTAATACGCGTACCCGATGAACAATATTATATATATAATTATATATAATTATATATAATTATATATATAATTATATATAATTATATATAATTATATATATAATTATATATATCCAAGGCCCCAAGTGTAAAACTGAAAAACATTTTTCAACACAAGGCTGAAATTCCGTCGATTTTGGGTTATAAGCCATTCACGACTGAAAACAATAGCCGACATTAATTCAAAGTAGTTTGTCCCCAAACACGTGGGACTACGAGTAGTTCTTAAGGGCTAAGGATTAAGGAGCCCCCCCCCCCCGCTGTAATTCAGAACGCGTTTCAGATCAAATCTGTTGTCTCTATCGTAGCACGCGGTCGACATTTCAACCGCCCATATAAGGCGTGCCTGACCTATTGGGGTGGATCTCCGGTTAAGGGTCTCTCCAGTCATAAAGCATTTGCCTGAAAAGGCGAAAACAAATAGTTCTAACTATGTCCTACAATAGCACGGGCCGTTCGAGATATACACCGCATGAGCCAAAAAGCGCGCTATGATATATACCTCCCGACATCGCACAGGCTGATTGGTTCAAGCGTACGACCCCAAATTTACTCAGCAGCCAAAGCTCACGCTGTTTTTAGGAGATAAGACCCTGAAATTTGTTACACACATGTTACATCAACCCCCTCTGCCGACCCGTTGGCGTTTGTTTTTCATTTTTTTCTTTCAGTCAGATTTGTTCGTTTTTTTTTTGTTTTTTTTTGGGAGATATATGACACGTGCAAAAGTTCAGGGTTCACCTTGTGAAAACGGCGTGAACATCTGGAACTTTGTGCGGTAAACGTGCAGATGCCGGCATCGTATCGTAATTACGTAGTTTCGGCATGCAATAGCTTTTAAGCGTTTAAAATGGCTTTTGATATTGTTCACACGCAGTCAGGCCTTCGATTGTTTGCATGAAACTTTGTACAAACATACTTTGGACCACCTGGGAGCCGCTCGTTCAGAAACAATTGGCGGGGGGGGGGGGCGAAGTATTCCTACGAAAACGCCTGACTATTATTGACCTATTTGAAGGCTTCTGATTAGTTGAGCCACATTTCCGGTGGTGGCGCCAGTTCTGGGTCCTTGGAAGACAACAAACTAGCGATGTCACCCTCTTCCACTGTTCATGGTGGTCGGTATGATCCCAAATATGTGACATTTGGAGTTGCTACTGAATGCGGCATTCGTGACCGACAAAATTGGGGCGATGTGCCTGAACCAGTTCGTAGCACGGGCCGTTCGAGATATACTGATGCAAGGATAGTGTAGCTCCCGGAATCCGCGCGAGCTGCGTGAAAAAACTAAAGACACGGAATCCCAGCCAGCTGCACATCACAAATTACGTTTCGATTAGTTTGGTTAAACGAGTGTTTCTTACCAAGAGGTTAACGACCGAATCGACGTCAGTGTTGACCGTAGCGGAGATCGTGGTCCGGGTGGTAGGTGACACCCCAGTAATACCCAGCTCGTCCACTTCAACGAAGATCGCAACCTACGAAGCGATAAGGTGCGGAAAAAATGGCAGCGCGGATGTGAGGTGTTCAAAACCAAGCTGCACAAAAATGATAAGAGCGTTTCCGAGCGACGCGGCGAGGGACACGTGCAGCCTTTAAACACCTTTGCGACGGCAAAACTCTAAAAAATACAAATCATGAGGCGCCACCTGATGGAAACCTGGTGGCATAACGATTCCATCACAAAAAACTCCTGCCACCTTGTGTAAGGTTAGTATCTTTATCATACTGCCATGATTGACACAACGGACGCATGCTACGATAGAGGTGCGCCATGTTTTTTCTGATCTACCCACTTAAGGAGCGTCATACCTCATTGAAAAAATGGTTTTGGAGGAAAATAAAAGTGCTGCCGGATGAGAAATACCATGACCGAAGTATACTCTGGAACATTATTCGTCACAAAAATGAAAGTCCGACGAATTTGGGTTAAGGAGCCCGATCGTTCAGAAAACGATTCAACCAAAAAGTGCTACCTCTATCGTAGCACGCGTCAACGCTAAACAAAATTAAGATGATACCTGGTAGGCGACAGTGGGATTGAAAACGGTTGGTGCCGTGTGACGGGGGTGAGGACACATCGGTAGGGGCTGGACTCGCCCTCTCCGCCCTGGTTGCGTGAATATACCTCTACAACGGTCAAACGATGTCGGCTATTCATGGCGCATGCTACGGTAGAGGTCAAAAATGTTTCAACCTTCTGGCAGTGGTGACTCGAGGAGCTCTATCCCCTCACCCAAAAACTGATTTTGAAGGAAAATACAACTGATACCCGACGAAAAACCCCGTCGCCTAACTGTACAAGAAAAAAACTACTGCAACAAAATAATGAAATTCAGACGATTTTGGGTTAAGGAGGCGCCCCCCGTCAGTCCGAAAAAAATCCAGCCGAAACCTGCTACGTCTACCGTAACACGCGGTCTCATCCAGTAGTAGCAGCAAAACAGTGTGGGCTTGCTGTACACGAGTATTGTACATATATGTAAGTAGGAACATAACAATCGTTGTATTTGTATGCACCGAATTGCCACAGCAGCGCCGCCGAGAGCTATTAGTAGCTGACCTCGAGTATTCCGAGGTATTCCCCTTCTTCCATGATGCCTTCGATCTGGAACGACGACAGCTCGAGGCCTTGCAGGACCGTTATTTCTTGCATCTCGCTCGTTCCGGAGGTGGCCTCCCACTGCTCCACGAACGCAAGATCACTGTTCAGGGTAATGTTGAAGCTGCTGACGCTGTCGGGGTGGAGAGCTGTCGTCACGTTGACGAAGGAAGGTGCGAGAGAGATGGAGAGTGTTCTCAGTGAGATTTCGTCGAACCTTTCCCATGTAATGTCAACGGCGACGTCTACTATCTGACCAAGGGCGAGTGAAATGCGATAACAGTCAACACACACCAGCCGTTCGGCAGACTCACACGCGGCGGACCGGCTAACGGGTTTCGCAACGCTCTCTGCGCCACATGTATGTGCACGGCGCGCGTATTCAATGCTTCTTGGAGAAATCTGGGCAAAGCTGGGCCTCGCGAATGGGACGAAGATCCACTCGCAACCCAGACAATGCGCAGTGCAGCATTCTGTTCACGACGCATGCTACGGTACAGGTGTACCATTTTTTTTCTGGGGGGCTTTCCTCGCTTACGGAGCTTTGTACCCCACACAAAAATGATTATGGACGAAAACATAAGTGCTACCGGAAGAACAATCTCACCGCCAATAGGTATTCAACCAACAGCATCGCAACACAAGAATGAACTGTCGACAAGTTTGGGTCAGGGAGCGCGCCATCGTGTTGAAAAGAGCAGTCCCACGGTAGGGGTACCACTTTTTGGCTCGATATTTTCTGACCGGCTGAGCTCCTCACGCGAGTAACCGCCGGGCACTATTAACATTTTACTGGTACGTTTGTTTTCGGACTACTGTACCGCATTGGAAGTTTTGATCGGGTTGCGCAAACGAATGTCTCCGAGGTCATGTTTCGGGTGGGATATTGAGCACCTCATGTGAGGAGCTCAGACGTTTCTGCTACGCCCCTACCGTGGGATGAGTCAAAACATCTCGGCTTAAAAGGGCTACCTCTATCGTAGCGTGCGGCTCGAACTTTGAACCAGAAGCTCGCTTGCAAGATATAGTTGTACCAAAAAATTGCTTCCGAGCCTCCTTTACTTGAGGAGCCTATGAATAGCTGACCAAAACCAAGGATCTATTAGAAAAAAAAAGGCAAAAACAAACGCTGGGATCGAAATGGAACATTAAACCGCGGCGAACATTCGCCGGGGGTTACATACAGTACGTGTATCACGAGTATTAGACGTTGTTAAGGGGGCCCTTCGGTCATGATGAAACACGAGTACTTGAGAGTTGAAATATATATATATTTTCGTTTTTTTTTACAGCAGCAATACTATTTCTGGTATATTAACACCATATCAGTACTCCTTATGGAAAACGGTATTGCTCCAGTTCTAATGCCCAGATTGTTTCCCAATGAGTAGTTGCAAAGAGCCTAGATCATGGTCAACATTTGTGTCTCGGGAGTAGGGATGTACATCAACTCTTTTTCGGGGTTGATTTGATTGTTGATTAATTTGTCCAAATCGTGTTGATTTAATCATGATTAGTTGATTAGTATCAATACAATCAACTACACGATGATGTGATTAATAATCATGATTATCGGTTGATTGTTGATGGTTTTCACGGTTACACCACAAAACGCCTCTTTTTTATTCAAAAATAATCAACTAATCATGATTAATTTCACTAATCAACTAATCAGTGATTAGTTAATTTGTGGCAATGTGCGCCGGGAAAAACATTTATTACGGTTACATCACAAAACGCCCCTTTTTTATTAAAAATAATCAACTAATCATGATTATGTTCAACAATCAACTAATCATCACTAGTTGATTTATAATCAACAATCAACAAAAATTAATCACATCACGTGATTAAAATCAATCACCAAAAATAATCATAATCAACACGTGATTATGAGTTGATGTACATCCCTACTCGGGAGGCATATCGATCAGATGCCTTGTTCGTCGCGAAAAGTGCCTCTAAAGAGGCACATTTCGTGAAATGTGTCTCTGCCTCTTTAGAGGCACTTTTCGTGACGAACAAGGCGTCTAATTGATATGCTTTTTGAGACACAAATGTTGACCATACTCTAGGCTCTTTGCAGCTACTCATTGGGAAAAAATGTGAGCATTAAAACTGGAGCTGTACCGTTTTCCGTAAGGAGTACTGATATGGTTGTTTTTATACCAGAAATAGTATCGCTGCTGTAAAAAAAACGAAAGTATATATATTTTTCAACTCTCAAGTACTCGTGTTTCATCATGACCGAAGGGGCCCATTAAGAAATGTCCTCCACCGATGAGGAGACACGCCTTACTGGGCACGTCCTTGTTGGAGGACCCCTGTCAGCCGAAAACATTATAGCCCAAAATGAGATAACATGTCCCCTCCATCACAACACGCCTCAACAGCACGCCTTACACATCTCTCGCTCAAAAGCACTTCGAGGCCGAGTCTGACCCAACCCTACCTATTTGCACCGAGGAGATTGTCACGGGCTCAGAGCGCGACTCCGAGGTATCGTAGCGGACGCCACATAGGTCGCCTCCCTCTGGTCTTGTGCAGCCGTAACGGGAGTCCAGGTCTTGTGATCCATCCTGCGAGGACATTATATACATACACACATGCGGGGCACAAAACAAGCTTGGATGCTATGTACCACACGCGTGTCTCGACATCGAAGAGGTGCAAGCAAGGTTTTCGCTGAAACGCGTCTGACTGATGGAGATCTGGAACTCAGGAGGTATAAGTAGTCATTCAACATCTCTTGAATCCGATGTTGTGTCGACATCGACATATTGTAAGATACACACCTGGCCTCTTTCGAATATATCGCGCTTTGTCGCGGGCTTCGTCTATTTTGCTCGAAGCCGAGTTGTTGCGTCAGACAGCCATATAACTCTTTGGAGAGATGAGCCCTACTTTCAGCACGAGCGTCGTCAGCAGTGCCAGAGCTGATGGCGGGGAGATGAATAGCCTAGGGTTGACAGAGCTATGCCAAAGAAGGTCACCAGCGTGCCCGAAGGACACCGGCCTATGCCGCGACAGGAAGGCAGGTCGCGGCGCTAAGTAGTCAACGTCCCTTGTATTTAGATTATCTGCGGGTACGGCAACGAGACGATCTGTTGGGCCCATTCTGTCCACGGTCAGAATTTGTCCCGGAACACTCATTATTACACATTGAGTGACAACGTTTGGAGAAGTTTTTTTAGTGAAAACAACATGCAACTGCAGCAGTGGTGCTGGGCACTTCTTAAACCCAGCAGGAGGAATACAAAATACCATACCGACGTCGTATGCGTGTTGCACCGAAACAAAGTGCAAATTGGCATGGATTGGTCAGAACAGGCTTGGCATCTCCATGTGGCTCGTACGGCCGAACGCGAGGAGGATTGGGGGGGGGTAAGGTGTGACGGTGCAGCAAGTTAACAGAGAAAATAAACAAGAGTAAAGTAAACGCGGAGCAGGGGAGCGAGCAAGCGAGAGAGCGAGACGCATGCTACGATAGAGGAGCACCATATTTTTTGTAAGCTCCTAACCTGAGGAGCTCCATACGCCGTCGAAAAATAGGTTATTGGGGAAAATAAAAGTGTTCCCTGATGAACAAGTCCATGACCTCAGACTAGTATGAAAAATATTACACCACAAGAATGAAAGTCCGGCGAATTTGGCAAACGTTTCAGCTAAAAAGTGCTACCTCTATCGCAGCACGCATTGCGAGAGAGGGCTTACCCTAGTCAACGCTCCGATGCATCTGCCCGCGGCGGCGCAACCTGTGTCGAGGGGATCTACACCATCAGCCGGTTGGAACCCGTAGGACCTTTGTATGCGATCGTACTGTCCTGAGACGGAAGCTTCGGAGATCGCCAAAGTTTCCAGAATATCTACTGGAAAAGCTGGAGTGGGAGGGCAACGGGCGGGGGTAGGTAAGGGAATGGCGTTCCAAACAAACTAGGGGTGTTGGTTGGGCGTTGGTCAGGCGAGACGCTCTTTGGCAGTTTGGTTTATGCACTTCGTGATTTCTCAATCTTTCGAAACACACAGTTAATATATGGTGTCGTTTGGTAGCTCCTTAGGCCGGTCTTGAACACACCATCTACACACACCCCGGCCTCTTGCCAAAAAATCCGCAACGGCAAACGAACGTGTCTGTAACTGCTGTCTCTCGTGTACCGTATGCTGGACAGCAAACCGATGGTCCCGCCGACAAACGTCTATCCCGATAAAGCCTGCCAGGCTTGTATATACGTAGAGGCTTCAACGGAGTGGGTGAAGTACTACTGTACCACTGCACAAGTACTTGTGGTACCGTGACCAATCACTATGACCAATCCCAACAGCGTTTGACTCACCAGCTACGCCTGTGAAGCTGCGGAAGAGCAGGCCGGCAGCGAACAGTGACCCGCAGCGACCCATGCTAACGTGACAAGGCTTCAGCCTCTTGGAGTCTAGGCCTGTAAATATTTCCCAGGTGCGGAACGATCGTCAAGAAGCGGTGTGGCCGACGATCGTACGTGACATATGCGCGATCAAAGTATCACACACAGCTTGCAAATCTGAGTTTCGACGAAAAGCTTGATCTCACCACAGCTGGTGCTGTTGTTGGTTTTACTACAACATGATGTGGTATAGGCGCCATCCGCGGTTGACCGTTCCAGGCTGTCCCACACTGAGGAAAAAACACAAAATATAAAATCGACTTCGTGGTTCGGTCAAAAACACTATAAAACGACGTCTAAAAAAGTGACCCAGAAAATAATGTTCCCCTTCGGCTCGAACATTTTTTTCGCCGCCTTCCCGCACTTTTTTTTGGGGGGGTCACCTCGGCAATCGATTCTGCTTGGCCGATTTTGGGGGGGTAGATCTACTCAGAAAGTTGCTCACAGCCATACTCGCTGTGGGAGCGGTCCTACAATGAGTGCTGGTCTTGGCGGGCTGGGGGAAGCCATTTCAAAGAGGACTACTGTCTGTATCTCAGTAACTAAATAATACTAAAAAAATCCGAGAACGGATTCGTAATCCCCACCCCAAAATTAGCCTGACCTGTAGATCTCAGATCGATCTGACCACCTTTGCAACATCGGGGATGTTTAAAGACCATTCCCAGGGTTTGCATGTTTCCAGAATCCTTACCGAAATAGACGAAATGGGTTGAAACCCGGTAAAAAATAGTACAAAAATATATATATATATCGCCCTGTCATGCCCAGAATAGTATGTGATATTGTTTTTGGACCTCAGCCGGGGATATTTCATCACCATCCCCCCCTTTCTAAAAATCCGGAACGGTCAAGCGCGGAAGCCGCGTATGGTGGGCGGATGCGGTACGGTGGGGCCGTCGAAGCAGCTGAACGGTTCATGGCTAGGTTAAACGAGGAAGTGTGGAACAAGAGCAGGCAGCGTCATGCATTCGTCTAGGGTGGCATTCATGAGGGAAGGGGGGCAACAGAAAAACTACCCCAGGAAAGAGACGACGGCCACAGGGTGGCAAAAGGCATCAGGTGGCGGTTATGGCCTAATCGGTGGCTGAAACAGTGTACGTACAACAGCACAGCAGTATAGGCCAACCAATACCTGGCAAGCGAGAATCAAACAACAGCACGGGGCTTACTTGCTTGCTTAGGGACGACGCCTGCTACGGTAAACGTGTTAATGTCTTTTTTTAGGGCATTAGACAAAAATAGGTATACCTACGCACTTTGATCCATTTATAGGTACACTGCGTAATTTACACCGGAAACAGCTTCCGGGCCCGCCTGATATTGGGCCTGCGCTCCGTACCTACAAATGGCTCAAAGTGCGCAGGTATTATTGACTACTCAATGTGCGTATCGCCTATTTTTGGTTTCAACTGTACCTATAAATGGCTTGAACGGCCATTGTTTGGCAACTAAAATATAGACAGACGGGCACATAGCCAAAAGTAGGTATACCTACGCACTTTGATCCATTTATAGGTACACTGCGTAATGTACACTGGAAACGGCTTCCGGGCCCGCCTGGTATTGGGCCTGCGCTCCATTGTACCTATAAATGGCTCAAAGTGCGCAGGTACACCTATTATTGGCTACCCAATGTGCGTATCACCTATTTTTGGCTTCAACTGTACCTATAAATGGCTCAAACGACCACGTTTGGCAACTGAAATATAGACAGACGGCCACATCATATGCCGGGACTGTCAACCAGCCGACCGTACCAGTACAACCATTGACACTGCGGAGTTATCACGCATTACCTACACGCGAGAAATCGTATCGCGATCAATGCATACGTATTCAGTACGACACCCCTTACGCACACACATATGATATATACGATGCGGAGAAACAACAATGACGAGTGTTTTCATGCCGTTATGCTGAAAGTACAACATATATACTGTAGTGCAGTATCTAGTAGGAGAAAAATTGCTATATCATATACGTGTACAGAGTTATACCATACGGTTACGAGGGGGTCTAAGTTACACAGCCGTTGGCGCGGTCCGGAACAACATTCCATACGTAGCAAACGTGGGGGAATGTGTGCCCGTCTGTCTATATTTCAGGTGCCAAAAAGTGGTCGTTTGAGCCATTTATAGGTACAGTTGAAACCAAAAATAGGTGATACGCAAATTGAGTAGTCAATAGTAGGTGTACCTGCGCACTTTGAGCCATTTGTAGGTACAATGGAGCGCAGGCCCAATATCAGGCGGGCCCGGAAGCTGTTTCCGGTGTACATTACGCAGTGTACCTATAAATGGATTAAAGTGCGTAGGTATACCTATTTTTGTCTAATGCCCATATATTAATATTACCCACCGGTATCACCGCTGACATGTGTTTCCGCAAATTACCGGCTACGGGTAACTGCCATCCCCCTGTTCCAAGTGAACAAGCAGGTTACTTACTACGTAGGAATGTTGAAGGCGTGCAGCGTTATATAGCTGTGCTGTACTTCGAAATGACACTACTGCTGCGTAGGCGCTCCTTTTCGGCGCCTCAGGTAGAGGACGACCTCACATCTCACCAAGCACTATCGATATATAAGGCAAAAAGGTATACCATGTGACGTGCCAGGCACCCCTGGCATCCCGGAAAAAATACCTTATAACCTTTCGGCAGTTAAGGTATTTCTGATTCATCGTAAACCATGTACCTAGTACTGATGTATACCAGGTACCTGGCGTTTACCCCCTGACACGAAAACACTTAAAAATGGTGCAGGGTGTGCCTTGGGGGCTTGGGGCGCTCAATTCGTGGGTGTACGTGGTACCGGTACGTAGGCAGGCCTAACCGCAGTGCCTATGCGCCTATAAATAACAAATAACCATGTATTTGTACCACCTGGCCTTCAGCGTAGGTGTGGAGTGACACCGTTTATCGCTGTGGAACTCTCGTACACAACCCAGCATCGACAGGCGACCGCCTCAGACACAGCGTAGGGACGAGGCAATCAATCGTACGAGTACACACGCCTGCAAGAAAATCGCCTGACTACTGACGACGTCGTAGTAAATACACAGCTGTTTAGGTGCAGGACACCTGATAAGAAACAGGCTCGTACTACTGCCTGTAATACGAACGCCAGGCTGAGATTTGGAAACAGGAAATTCAAAACTCGTTATATTGAAATTAGTCTGGAAAGCACCCTCTCTCGAATAAGAAATCCAGTCTGGGTCAGATTTCCTGTTTCTTATTATTAATATGTCATTTACTCCGTAGGAGACAAGAGATACTACATTACAACTCATAACCACACTGAAACCCTACCTTTTACGCTATATGCACCTGAAGGAAAGTGTGGACGAGGCAGCCGAGTCCAACGAACAGAACGATAGGGAGGACGCGCGTAGTCCTATAGTCCAAGGACAGGCAGGTGTCGCCTAACTTCAGGTTCCGGGTGCAGCACCCACTCTTGTTGACCTCTGCTGTCCGCTACCTCGGGCACTGCCCGATCGTACAATTAATTGAGCTGAAGCCACACTCTCAGCAGCACTCGGTTCACCTTAACTGGGCGAGCTGTGTGAGGTGTGAGATGTGAGAGGAGAGAGGACTCACAACGATTCTACGTTTTTTTTGTTTCTTGTCGGTCTGTTCGTGAAGTAACACCGCCTTCGTTCTGTCATTCTAAACGAAGTACACGTATACGAGTACACGTATTGATATTCCATGTACGATATACTACGTATCAAGCAATGTACAAAGTAGATTAAAATTTGCAGTCTGAGGTGTGTGATGTTTGCAGGCGCGGGTCACCGCGGCGTTCTATTGTTTTTACAAGAGAACCGGACTATCTCTTACCAGGTATGTATTAATAGCTAGGCCAGCAGATCCTTGTGCAAAAATAAAAAGGTTACGTACAAAAAATTATACCCTTTTGTTTCTCTCGACTATATCTCGCCGAGATACCCGCGAAAACTCGAAAACAACAATTTTTAATTATAAATTCAAACAAAAAATTGAATTTTCGATCAAGATGAAATTTGGTGGAGACAGCAGTGCTTAAGACACAAGGGGAAGATCGATGTATAAGTCTCGTTGCCCAATTCGCCACCCATCAAGAGCTACGACCGAAACTCGATTCCATATATAAGTCAAGTAATTACGCAAAAAATGGCATTTCCGCCATGCCCCGACCAATTTTGAGAGTTTTACTCTTAATTTTCAACCACGTCGTCGCACGGTACGTACAAAGATACTTGCCGCCTGCCCTCTTTAATTACGTTTTTTTCAACTAATAATAGTTTTGGTCGCTTTTACTTTTTTTCGAATTTTGGATCGCCATGTCTCTCTCTCTCGAGAGAGAAATAAATAAATAGCAGGCGACAAGTAATTGACAATGCGTGTTGATTATTAATAATACAGGATCTACACCGTGTCCAAATTCCAGGTCCAAACTCGTAAAATTGGTCTGGGCATGGCCAATCCGCATTAAAAAATATTATTCTGGCTGGCCTCAGAGGGGGCGCGCAGAATTGATTTTCGACACCTAACTATCTAAAATAGTCACAATGGAAAAACAACCGAAGCACTGCCTGTGCTGTGATCGCTACACTATTTAGAACAAAATAACTTTTTTTTTCCTGACATATTCTAAAAATCAATCTCTTGGTTTTAAAGACCCCCCCCGGGCCTCGGCGGGGGGGGGGGGGTATCAGAAAATATGCTTTTTGTGCTAAATCGTCCAGCGATCACAGAAAAACAGTTCTGCTCCGATTGTTTTCCCATGCCGACCTTTTTAGATAGTAAGGTGTCGAAAAACAATTCTGCGGACCCCCCTCCAAGCAGTGGTATGCCGGGGTTTTAGGGTTTTCAGTGCTCCCAAATTTTGTAGCCTAATTTGCACTGGTTGACGAGACACGACTTTAGGAAGCTTTGTAAGTTTCTTGGCTGGCCCAGCTCGTATTACACACATTTGAACATTCACAGCAACAGCAGCAGTCGAGCGCACAGAGTCGTTGTCTGATACTAATTGGGGGGGCGGAACTAAAGTTAGCAGGTGGAAGATTGAACGAAGGAAATCTGAAGTTTGTGGAGAGGTACTGAATGGTTGCCGTGATTGAGAGGGGATGGGGAAGAGGGTCACATCACGTTAGTTAGGAGGTTGCAGTGATGGTTGCACTGGAAGTAAAAAAGTGCAGAAGAGACTGGGAGGGGTTGAGATTGAAATGAAGAATGCCAACGGGCTCTATTCATATTTGTACCCGAACGCTTCTTAGTATGTACCAGGTAATTCATACCCCCCAACAAAGTGATACATGGTGTCGTGTGCTATATATGTGTACAGCAGCAGTAGGCGACAGCACTCAAGAATCTGGCAGTTAAGGGCCCGTTTTAACGAAGAAGAAAAAAATTCAATTTGGAAAAAAAAAAAATCAAACCCGCTTTTCATTGGTCAACACACGCACCAGCACCAAAGATTAGGATCTTGGGGTATCATATTTGGTGCTGGTGCGTGTGTTGACCAATGAAAAGCGAATTTGAATTTTATTTTTCCCAAATTGAATTTATTTTATACTCGTTAATACGGGCCCTAACCCCTTAAGAACTGGTCCCCGTTTGGGGACAAAACTACTTGGAATTAATGTAGGATAGGTTTTACAGTTAGTTCTAAAAGGGTTGAGAATGTCAGACTGGGATTCAGAAAAAATTAAGAATTTTACACAAGGAAAGGGTATGCGCGGATCTGAATCCCATATACCCCACTACGCCCCCCCCCCCTATATTGGAGGGAAGCACCGGGCCGTTGTGATCCCAGAAAACCAGAAGTCAACTTTTTTTTTAATTACCCGTTTCGCGCTTGGTGCAAGCAATGTCTGCCTGGTTGGTGAAAACCCAACGCGCTCCGTCCCGGCATTGTAGGGATGCGAGGGTCTATGGTCATATGACTACGGCCGTGCACAACATGAGTACCCCCCCCCCCCCCCCCACCAGCGAAAAAAAAATAGGGGGGTCTCTAAAACCAAGTTAAAAAAAGGGAACAAAAAACGAAAAAAAAAATGTTTTTAGCTCATTTCGTCCTGTGATCACAGCGATCCGGTTTGTTTTTCATTCTGACCTTTCTACAAGTGTGGTGTCGTTTTCTCTTTTTTTTTTACGCCTTACACCTATATCTGTAGCACGCGACACTGAGAATAATATATTATTCGAAATTGGAAAAAGGTTGGGTACAATGTATGCATGTGGGCGATACAGTAAGGCACCCCGTAAACAATAAGAAACTACCCAAACATCCCCCAAGGCCACATCAGCCCCCCAGCCACACTGCCTCTTTTCCATGGAGTCGCCATGGAGGCGCCATGGAAGTCCCATGGAGTCGCCACAGGGTCGCCACGGAATCGCCATGGAGTCGCTATGGACACGCCGTGGACACCTATGGCGGCACCATGGGCACACCATGGACACACCACGGGCCTGGCCTGGAGACACCATGGCGCCTTGCCATGGACATCCCACGGACATGCCATGGAGTGGCCGTGGGCTCGCCGTGGAATCGCCGCGGAGTCGCCATGGAGTAGCCATGGACACACCGTGGAGTCCCAACAGGGTCGCCACGGAATCACCATGGAGTCGCCATGGACATGCCATGGAAGTCGCCATTGGACATGCCAATGGACGCATGAGCATGCATGGGAGTACCGTGGGCATGCCCATGGAGTCGTCCATGGCGCCGCTGTCGGGTAGCCATGGCCCTGTCCGTGGTGGGAGAGCTAAAAAAATTGCAAAACCAAAGTCGGACTGCTGCTGCCGCTGCTACGGTAAGATATAATAATGTCAACGTTTTATTGACTATATACATACTTACGTTAACCCTTAAGAACTCGGCAGTTAAGAATTTAAGGCTGGATTTTCAGACGAAAATAAGAACATGACCTATTTTGTACTGAAAATGGTGTAGGGCACACCCTGCCTTACATAAGAATTCCAGTCTGATCAGAATTAAGAGATTCTTAACTGGTGTCGCGTACTGTAGTGTTATGTAAGGGTTTAATTGTCAACGTACGTTATCAGTCTGAAGTGTGCCAAAGTAGCAAGTAAGAATAAGGTAACATGCCAACATAATGTTGCTCGCTACGGGCTGGTGTCGCTGGTGTCGCTAACACGGTAGCACAATGTTAACGTAATATTGGTAATTCCGCTAACACACTAACACATAGTGTTATGTAAACGTTTATTGGACCATGTATATACGTTATCCGTCTAAAGTGTGTTACGGCAGCAAGTAAGAATTCCGCTAACACACTAACATAACGTTACTCGCTGCGGGCTGATATCGATAACACAGTAACATAATGTTAACGCTTCATTGACCATGTACGTTATCCCTATAACGTGTGTTACGATGGCAACTAGGAATTTCGGTAACACACTAACATAGTGTTACTCGCTATGGGCTGCCTAACTTAACACCGTAACACTTATACTGCGGTCATCACGGGGTCAAGGCAACACTCTAACATAATGTTGCGCGATCGCCCGCCAATATCGTAACGCACTAACACTATGTTATCACAAAATCCGGAATTTAGATAACGTAGTAACGTAATGTTACGATTTTTTTCGCTGCCGCGTAACATTAACATAAAACGTTAAGCGTTACGTTATCCGAGGTGTGGAAGATTCCAAGGGTACGCGCGGTGCCGAAGGCACGGCGCGGTACGGGATGGGACCGTTTTGCCCGCCGCAGGCGATTTTTTTTGGGTCTTCCCGAGGGGCGGTATGGGAAAATGTTCCCGTCTGTTTACCGCGGGACGGGAATGGGACGGGAAGGTGGGAAACCATTTGGTTGACGGGAATGGACGGGAAGACACGATTCTTTGGCGGTACGGGCCGGGACGGGAACCGATTTTTGGCGGTACGGTACGGTACGGGAACCATTTTTCGGCAGTACGGGAAATGATCGGTGAACGGGTCGGGAATAGGTCGGGAATAGGTCGGGAATAGGTCGGGAACCGAGTCGGGAATACGGTCGGGAAACGCAGTCGGGAATGGTTGGGAACACGGTCGGGAACACACGCTGGCGACAACGGCTGAAAAGAGCGAATTACTAATAATCAAAAGTCTTCTTCGAGTACGAGTACTCCTCGTAGCTTTTATATAATGTAGTTATATCACCGACTTGTGACTTCGACGTATTGATATGCTACGATAGACGAGTACGAGTATAACATTCGCGAGAATGTAAAACAGGAGCAAAACAAAAAAAGTATGGTACGTACATACCTGGTACACAACATCACACGCTTTGTTTGCATTTTGAATATCATGCTTGGCATACTCCGAGTATCGAGTCTAATAGAGCACAGACAGGGTGTTATTTTCGTATTATCGCCTCTCTTGACAGGAAGTGTATACATACCTGGTACGATTTTTTTACCCGAACGCTTTGTTGGTCTCCTTATGAACGAACCGATATCATGGTGTTCAAAACCCGACTCCCCCCCTCCCGAAGAAGAAGTCAAATCCAGAAAACAAAAAAGAAAAGGGGTTCCAGGGATAAAAGTCACATCAGTATTGTTACGACCGCCCCCCGCTTCCCCTTTTTCCACAATGCCCACACACCCACTTGGGACGAATCTGCACCAGAAACACCAAACGAAACGCAAGCTTAAACCATCGACCGATTTATTATATATATATGCATACGTCGTACCATTATTTCATTAATTCAAAAAGCGAAGTGTGAGTGGGGCCGGTTGAATGGTTGATACAAAGTTTAAGTTCGTGTGCAAATTAAAAAAAACGAGAGAGAAAAAAAACAAAAAAAATATATATACGAGTATTCATTCGCGCGTATACGATTTGTTTATACTAATAGTTCAGAAATATAAACAAATGTACATACGAAGACGCACGAATATCTGCAGTCTCCTCCAGTCTACCCGTACAGCAGTATACGCACTTGCATCCATCCATGGTCATGCGATGGGAAAATGAAAAAAACGGCGATAAATGGAATGGGAATATCTGCCCCAATAGTGAGATGCGGGATGGGAGAAGCTGTGCCCCATGGTCGGGATGGGATGGGAATCACTTCTATGACAGTGGGATGGGAATAGTCGGGATTGGGCGGACAGCGGGACGGGAATAGTCGGGAATGGGCAGACAGTGGGATGGGAAACAGTCGGGAACGGGAACACGGCCATTACCGCGGGACGGTAGAGCTCGGGAACAGAAACTGACGATGGTAACGGTCGGGAAATCGCGGTCGGGAACGAAAAATCTGACGGTTTCCCATTCCCGTACCGTACCGTTCCCGTCCCGACCACATTTTCCCGTCCCGACCTTTACCGCGCGTACCCTTGGAAAATACCTAAGGAAGGGTTTCAAACAAATAGTTAGGCGCTCTATTCCAGGGGATCGTACAGGTGATACAAAAGTTACCTGAGGTATTTATGTTACCTACGTACCCCTGACATGTTTTACCGCAAAGTTACCGGCAACAAGTAACTGCCATCCCTGTTCCAGGTGACCAACCAGCAGGTTACTCAGCAATTTTGAAGGTTTACAGCAGTATACTGCCTGCCGTGCTGTATGTATAATACCTCGAAGCGATACTACTGCTGTACTGCTGTTCTGCTGCGTAAGATCTTTTTGGCACCTCAATCAAGCAGACGACAACGTCACACCTTACGAAGCATTCTGTAGGGCCAAGGCATACCACGTGACATGCTACGTAGTCACCCCTGGCAGGCCAGAAAGCCAGAAAGGATACCACATCACTTTTCGGCAGTTGAGGGATTTCTGATTTAATCCTGAACCTTGTCCGTTCTTGTTCCGGCCGAGATGGTGTTGGACGGCGGTGACATAAAACATGTCGTATCATACAGTAGTAGTAGTACGGGACACCCACAATAATAAGAAACAGGAAATCTGGTCCAGGCTGGGCTTCTTATTTGAGACGGGGTGCTTTCTACACTAATTTCAATATAACGACTCCTCCCGTATTTCGTACCAGGTATGTTCTTCTAAATCTTAGCCTGGCTTTCTTATTAGCCTATATCTTACTACAGTAGTACGAGATCTCTTGTACTGCCCTGTAGACCAGGCACCGTTGGCGTTTACCCCCTGATGACACAAAAACACTTGAAAATAGAACGGGATGTGCCTCCGGGCGCTCGATATGTGGCTGTACGCAGGTCCTACCGCAGTGCAACACTTCGTACCATGTATGCTGGATTGCGTTTTTTCTCGCTTTAGGTCTTCTCGTAGACAACCCAGCATCGACAGGCAACGATCCACACCTCAAAAACAGCGCGGGACAAAAACGGCTATCGTACCAATACACGCCTGCCTGCAAGAAGACACCTAGAGACGACGTCGTGTACTACCTGATACCTGGTACATACATACTGGTATATACTGCTGTAGAAGATATAGAAGAGAAGATAAAAACTCAGAAACACCATCACAACGCTCAAAGCCCACCTTTTACGCTACTATTAATACGTACTTCGTATTTGCGAAATAATCCTTGAACAAGGCCGCCGACTCCAACTAGCGTCACGACGAGGAGGAAGCGCGAGTAGGCCTAGTCCAAGGACAGGAAGGCGT